>CAUYUJ010018305.1:780656-785656 GCA_963575745.1 Prorocentrum cordatum | reverse complement strand
CAGGTTCAGGAAGTCGTGAGGCTCCTGGGAGGGACCAAGCATGCGCAAGACTTGGATGCAGCTCTGAGGTCCCGTGGCGCGGGACGCCGTTTGGCGGCGGGAGTGCGCTCAGGGCGCACGCGTTTGAGGGCTTCGGCAGGGAAGGAAGAGGCGAGCCCTCCCTCAGGCGGTGGCGCAAGCGGTAGACGCGCCGCCCACCGTGGGAGGGGCAGAAACAGGACAGCGCCCGCAACCAAGGAGTCCAAGGAGTCCTGCTCCTCCTCTTCCTCCTCCTCCTCATCCTCCTCCTCCTCCTCCTCCTCCTCCTCCTCCTCCTCCCCCTGCTGACGACGACAACGGCGACCACGACGACAACGACGACAACGACAACAACGAGGGAGGGCTCTGGCGCCAGGGGCGGGAGCGCCCCCCCGCGCCAAGGGCGAGGAAGCCGCCGCCCGGACAGGGGTGCAGTCGGCCCGTATCATAAGGTTGCACAATAAGGATGCCACAGCCATGGAGGGCCATGTTAGCGTTGTTCGAACGAGGTTGGCCAGCAAAAGTCGCTAAGGATGGGCCGAAGGCGCCAGGATGCAAAGGTACCCTTGGGAAGTTTGCCCATCCTGTCGACTGTACGGCCGCGCGCCCGGGCAAGGGCGCTCGAGCGCGGCGGACCTGGGGGTGTTGGCGGCTGTGGTATGTAGGGTGGGCGGGTCGGGAGGTCTGTTCTGAAAATCTAACAGTCCTAACCTGTCGGGTGTGGAACAAGCGTGATGTGTTCTGTCATGCTCTGCTCTGGTATGTTCTGTGATGTTTTGCTATGCTCTGTTCTGTCATGCTCTGCTCCGTCATATTATGTTCTGGTCTGTGTCTGTCCTGCTCTGCTCTGTCATGCTCTTGTCTGTTCTGTTCTGTCATGCTCGTCGAAGGCGCGGGGGGCGGGATACTCGGGGGGCACCTGGTGGTCATGGGGATCTGGCGGCTGTGGTATGCAGGGTGGGCTAGCTGGGAGGTCTGTTCTAAAATCTAACAGCCCCAACCTGTCGTGCGGGGAACAAGACGGCGGTCACTCGAGGTGGCAGCACACCTTTGCAACGAGAAACGCTGCCATGGCAAATCAAAGCTCGAGCGCGCTTCCCAAGCGACACAACTGAGCGGTGTAGGCGAGTGCCGCCCGAACTTGTACCTTTAGCTCGTGCAGCCGAGCGCACTGGAAGAAAGCATCATCGTCGTTTTGGGTATCCGAAGGCCTTCGCCAAGCCCCACGCCGCCAGCAGAGGGCTCGGCAGGACCCAGAGAGATGAGGGAGGGAATCAGGACATCCCCTTAGGTCCAAAAGCTCGAAAACATTGCAACATCGTGACGAATCACGTCAATGCCCTGGGCCCAACTTTCCTGCGCCAGGTCTCGCGCCGGACCGATCTGCGAGGGCCCCGAAGGGCCCGAAATGGTGCGAAGACGCCTGGCCCGACGCCAGGCTCGAAAAGTAATGGCCCCCGGATCGAGAAGGATGTCTGGGGCGCTTCGCCGCCACTGCCGCCGCCACCCTCGTCGCCGTCGTGGTCGGGCGCGGAAGCCTCGGCGCCCTCCACCCGCACTGCGCCCCACGCGGCCGCAGCCGCCGCAGCGCCGCCGCGGAAGAGCCGCGCGGCGGCCTCGCCCCCGCGGGCGCCCGGAGCCCTCCGGAGGCCCCCCCCCCTCGGAAGGCCGAAGAAGGCTGCTCTGAGGGCCCCTCCCGAGGCCCCCGTCGGGAGGCCCCTCGCACCCCCTCTCCTCCTCGTCCTCCTCCTCCACATCCCCTTTCCTCTCTCGTGAGGGCGAGGCGTCACGGCCGCCACCCTGCCAACGGGAACCCCGAGGGCGGACCTAACTTCTCCTCCTGCGCGTGCAATAGGCGCTCATGAAATACTTACGAGCCCTCACGCTTCGGGGCGGCCAACAGCACACCCAGCGACCGTCTAGAGCCAAAGGCCGCCGTACTCCTGACGGGGCCCGAGAAAGAGAGAAGGAAAACAAAGAGAAATGAACAAGAAAAGGCGCCAGGCTCACCTCGTCGAGCTCCACGAATCCCAAGTCACCGTGCAGGGCACACGGCGCGTGCTACCGTGGCACACGGCGCGTGCTACCGTGCATAGGTAACCTGGCCCGCCCCCACAACCCCCCCTTGCCCAGGGGTGCCAGGCGGTACACGTCTTGAGCCGCACTCTCCACGAGAGCCGACCCCCCGCCCGGGCCAAACCTGACACCCCGACGCCCGGGGCGGGCCCCAGCAGTGGCCAGAGCCAGCCCCCGCACAGGCTGGCACCACGAGAACCACATCGCGCCAGCCCTGCGAGGCTACCCACGCGGCCCCAGAACGTCGGGTCCCCGGGGGGCCCGAGACGGCAGACTCACTCCGCACGGGGACTACCCGGTGGAGTCAGGGGACCGCCGCAGGCCCGACACGGCACTAACGGTGCGGAATGCACCCATCTCAACCCTGGGGGATCGCAGGACGCGCCCGCCCCAGAAAATCTTGGCATTGGCTGCCCCAGGGCCCCAGGGAGATACTCTGCGCCCCGTCTGACTTTCGTGATGCTCTCACTACTGCCGCGTTTCCTGGGGCTGCTCCACCTCGTTCTCTCCTTTTTTTCTGCGCACTGAGCTGCGATGCGCCCTTTCTTACGACAGCTGTAACATTCTCGATCGCTCATGGGGACGAATTCTGCGTTGCGCCGTCCTCCTGGTCTTTTCCCGCCGTAACTGCAGTAACTGTTCCCTTGTGCGTGGCTATTTTCCCCAACGTACTGTCCGCAGGTCACCTATCCTGCTTTGTATCCTCCTGTGCCTTTGTAGCCACTACCTCCTCCTATACGGCAATTCGCAGCCGTGCGCCCAACGTAGCAACATGTGTAACATTTGTGTATGTTGTCCGCCTTTTCCTGTGCCTGTGCTAACGGCGTCCACACCTTCCCCCCCTCGATCTCTTCATCTTGCCCCCACTTGCAGTCATCGACCCACGAAAAGCCGCTTTCATTCGTAGAACCTTCCATGTTCCAATCTACATGCATGACCCAGGTGTTAAATTGCTCCTGGCTGGTCCCGCTTACTCCCCCGATGCCCATGGCGTCGCGATCCACGGTGTCAGCGTCAAACCTTTTCTTGCGGGCCCAGTCCTCGCATTTATCATACACATTCTGGTCGCTTCCCAGCGTGAGTGAGTCCAGGGTCTCGAAACACTCCTAATGCCACACTTCGAACCAATCGTCGGCATGCGTCATGTTCTCAACGCTGTCACCCTGAAGGGCAAACTTGACGATTATGTTGGGCCATATGTTTCCAGCGTATCCAATGGTGCCGCCCACTGGTTTCATTCCGTTGTCACATGTCACATCACAAATTGTCTTGGGCTTGTCTGGGTTCATGGCCAGGCTCATGTAGGCCGATGGGGTGACCATGTGTATAATTGTTAGAGCGCCTGCAACCCGTCTCCTTCTCGGAACCCCTTCAACGTTGAACGTTGGGCTCCACTCCATCGAATTTGTCGTTCAGGATGTACCACGTGTCTTCGCCTAGCTTTTGCACAATGTCTGCGGTTATATCGAACTCTCCTTTGTTGTTATCATCTTCCTGTTTGGCCTGATCGGTTTTGGTGTACTCCGCTGCGGCTAACCTCCCATTAAGGACCCTGGCCATGTCGTCGTCATCTTCGTCGTGAAGCGGCCCATGTATTGTTTCGAGTGTGTCTCCCATGACTATTCACACCGCGAGATAATAAAGGTTAAATTGCGCAAGTACGCTTAACAGCTTCTCGGTCCACGCACTGCTCCTCCAGGTGTTCAATTTAACTGTAGCTAATTTCTTTCCTCTGCGTACAGTCTGCGGTTGACGATACTTAGCAGTTGGAAGTTTATGTTCTGGGTGATACGTAATAGTCAAGAACTCTCCTCATGCGTGACAGTCTGGACTCCCGTTGCTGTCTTTCTATGCACCCTCTCATTCCCTCACGATTGTCCCTTCAAAACTGAAATCACCTCCGTGGTAAGCCGCCTCACAGAACTCGCTAAATCGCGCTGGGATTACGTTGAACCGCTGGTCACGATCCTGTGTTTGCTTAACACCAGGAGCGGGTCTCCTGGATGCGCGGGAGCTGCTGCAAATGCCGTCATCGACCTCGCTCCGCTACCATGCAAATTCCCGAAAAAGATTTGCACGATGACGGATCGATTATGTTTGTTACTCGGCGAGAATGAGGAAGTGAACTGTTTCGCCACTTGAGCCAAACGGCGCCGGTAACGACATCCGTGTGACCCTCGTTCAAGCACATCCTTCAAATCCAGTCGTAACGCTATATTCTAACACATCTTCCTCCTCCCCCTTCTCCTCCTCCTCCTCCTCCTCCTCCTCCTCATCATCATCATCATCCTTCTGCTCCTCCTCCTCCTGCTCCTCCTCCTCCTCCTCCTCCTCCTGCTCCTGCTCCTCCTCCTCCTCCTCCTCCAACTCCTCCTCCTCCTCCTCCGCCTCCCCCTCCCTCCTCCTCCTCCTCCTCCTCCTCCTCCTCCTCCTCCCTCCTGCCTCCTCCTTTTCCTCCTCCTCCTCCTCCTCCTCCTCCTCCTCCTCTTCCCCCCTCCTCGAAGCGAGGCGTCACGGCCGCCACCCTGCCGAACGGAAACTCGAGCGGACCTAGCTGCTCCTCCTTCTCCTCCTCCTCCTCCTGCTCCTCCTCCTCCTCCTCCTCCTCCTGCTCCTGCTCCTCCTCCTCCTCTTCTTATTACTCGCATGTGTATCTTAGCATTCATACGATGAATTCATTGATCATAATATGAGGTTTCTTCTTATCACTAGGACTTGTAATAATACTCTTCTTCTTATTACAAGATTCGTCGTATTATTATTCTTACTCGTATAAGTATTAGTCTTTTATTTCTTCTAAGTATTAGCCATATTATTAATAATCGCATTAGTATTGCGATTGTGGTTATTAAGAGTACTCGTCCTAGTGATATTTGTGTTACTCGTCTAATTACTCTTCTTACTCG
>CAUYUJ010018305.1:768156-775656 GCA_963575745.1 Prorocentrum cordatum | reverse complement strand
TTTTGTCTTGTTCTTCTTCCTCCGCCTCCTCCACCACCTTCTCCTCCTTCTCCTTCTCCTCCCTCCCTCCCTCCCTTCCATCCCTCCCTCTCCCCGCCCTCCTCCCCTCTTGCGATCAAGCCTCTCCTCCAGGTGCGCCGCAGCCCCTCCCCCTGCTCCACGGCAAGGAAGCCGGAGACGACGACGGCGGCGAAGCCGACGCCGCCGCTGGCGAAGCCGCCGAGCGGCGGCGGCGAGCGGCGGCGGCGAATGCACGGCCTCACGGCGCGGCAGCGGCGCCGCTCGCGGCGCGCCCGTGCCGGGGGCGGCGCCCGCCGGCCCCGCGGCCGTCGCGATCCTGGGCGGCGGCGTCGACGGCAGGGGGGGGGCGGCCGTGGGGGGCCCGGCTCCCAGACATCTGGTGTCTCGAAACCAAATCGAAGCGGAGGTGGTTCATCATTTTCGGCCTGAAGGCCCTCACTGGGCCTCGGGACGCTCAGAGAACAACTCGGGATGAAAAACTTGTCTCAGGGGAGTGGTCGACCGGTCGGGGGCACGTGCCTCGAGAAAATCGAGACGCAAAATGTCTGGGCTGCACGTTCGTGGGACCTCTGGTCTTGCCCATCGCGCCACTGGACGCGCCGAAGCCGCGCCGAGCCCGTGTCGGGCACAGGGGCAGACGGCAGACCACGAACTGCAGGACGAGCTAGGTCCCCCGAGTATGCAACGTGAGGGGGGGAGGAGAGCCGGCTCACGGGGAACCCTCAGTGCCCTCCCTCGCGAGTTGCGCTCTCTGTTTGGCGAGCGCGCGGCGCCCAGGAGCCCGCGCGCGTGGAATCGGTGTGGCGTGCGGACGCACGCCCGCGAGTGAGTTTAGCGGCGATCCACGCGAGGGGCGCGGCGAGATAGCAAGGGAGACGCCGTGGCGAATGCGTCCACCAGGTCCGTAAGTGGGGTTCCCTGTGGGGCAAGATCCGTGTGAGGGATGCGCCGAGATCAGCGCGGCGGCTTGGATGGCACGAGGGAGGGAGACGATAAGTGGAGGGGGGAGGACGAGAAGAGGAGGGGGGGAAGGAGGAGGAGGAAGAGGAGGAGGAAGTAGGAGGAGGGAGAGGAGAAGGAGGAGGAGGAGGAGAAGGAGGAGGAGAAGGAGGAGGAGAGGAGAGTAGAAGGAGGAGGAGGAGGAGGAGTGGAAGGAGTAGGAAGAGGAGGAGGAGGAGGAAGTAGGAGGAGGAGGAAGTAGGAAGAGGAGGAGAGTCAAGGAGGAGAAGGAGGAGGAGGAGGAGGAGGAAGTAGCAAGAGGAGGGAGTAGGAAGAGGAGGATGAGGAGGATGAGGAGGAGGAGGAGGAGGAAGTAGGAGGAGGAGGAGGAGGAGGAAATAGGAAGAGGAGGAGGGGGAGGAGGAGGAGGAGGAGGAGGAGGCGGAGGAGGAGGAGAAGGAGGAGGAGGAGGCAAGGAAGGAGGAGGCAAGGGAGAGGGAGAGGGAGAGGGAGGCGGGCTGGACGGCACGCGCGGCGCTGCGGAGGTACGGCGAGGACCCATCAACACAGGCGGGGGGGCCCGTCCCTCCGGCGGCACCGCCCGTAGCCCCACCGCTCAGGCAATCTGCAGCCCGAGCTTCTTGGCCTGCTCCATCTGAATGGCCTTCTCGCGACGCTGCATGACGTGCTGGGACTTGATGCCCATGATGCCGCCGCCCCACCTGCGACGGACCTCCGTATTGTCGTTGAACTGACCCTTGAAGTTGCCAGCCAGGGTCTCCAGTTCCTTCTTGTCCTCGTTGTTGACCGACGTCAGTGCCACGACCGCGGCGGCCTTCTTGTGCACGAGCTGCCCCAGCCTGGCCTTGCCCTTCACGATGCAGTACGGCACCTCCTTCTTGCGACAGAGCGCGGGGAGCCAGACAACCATTTCGATGGGGTCCACGTCGTGCGCAATCGCCACCAGCTTGGCCTGCTTCTGCTCGACCACCGGAGAAGAGAAAACTGCACACGTATACAAATTTCTAAGTCCGCACAGATTTCTCGGATCAGCGCTGAACCCATCTGGCGACGCCTCTGGCGCCGCCGCCCATGGCGTGCTGCGCACGTCAGGGAGGGGGGTCCAGCGCCGATCCAAGAAATCCGCGTTGACCTCCAAAAGTTGATTGATATGCCAGTATTTCTTCTTCGAGATCAGGGTCGTGACGTGGTTCAGCCCGTACTTGATGACTTGGGGCTTTTTTGTCTTCACCTCCTGGCCGTCCTTCTTCTGCTGGGCCATCTCCATCAGCCTAGCCTTCTTCTCCTCGGAGGTCTCGGGCATGTACTTCTTCATCAGTTTGAACAGTTGCGCGGCCTGGTTCTTATCGATGGCCATGTTGAACTGGTTGATGGCAGGCGGGACCTTGAGCCGCATGAGCATAACCCGCTTCATGCGCTGTAGGCGCACGAACTTGGGCCATCTCACGAAGCGGTTGAGATCCCTCTTCGGCTGGATGTCGCCGCCGAGCCTGAAGTTACGAGGGGCCTTCTCGAACAGCGGGTTCTTTAGAGGAACAACAAACCGCGTAAACATAAACTTTTGGAAGTCCGTGCGGAATTCTTGGATCCTCGCTGGACCCCTTTCCCCGGCGCGCGGAGCGCGCCAGGGGCGGCGCCAGAGGCGCCGCCAGGGGGGCCCAGCGCCGATCCAAGAAATCCGCGCGGAGCCCAAAAGTTTGATGCTTATTGCGTTTTTTCTTCTTCGGATCTTGGCGGCCTTCTTTTTCTTCTCTCCCAAGGGCGCGTTGGGGAGCTTCTTCTTGGCGCCGGCCTTCCCCATCGCGGCCTCTGGAACTCTGCGCGGACGTGGCCCCTCTCAATGGCCTCAGCCGAAAGGGCTCATCCGTGACAGAGGAGGTGAGGGGCAACGATAGGAGGGGCCTGACATAGGGGGGGACATATCGACCTGGAATCGGCGATACATCGCCGATAGTTCGGCGATAGGCCTCCGATACTGAGTCCGCACCCTCCTGGGCAGGTTGGGACTATCGGGCCCCTATCGGCGATCAATGTGCGATTGGGGGTCGATGCATCCCCTCCTATGCCTATCCCCCCCGATCATTGCCCCTGCGGAGCAAGGGATGGGGAGGAGACGCGGCGGCGGGGCGCGACGCTGCAATGAGAAAGCGAGGGCCCCAACAGCACGGCAGGGCTGGGGAAAGACGTAGAGCAGTGCTGGTGCTGCCGCCAGTCTCCACGAGTCCCTGGAGGCCACCAGAGGTCTCCAAGAGGCCCGCAACGGAAACAGAAACGCTCGAAAACATGAAAACTCAGTCCTCGGAGGCCCCGAGAACGCGGAAGAACGTCCACATACGCCGACCCTTGAGCGCCCAGGCAGCATGGGCCCGTCTCTTGGGAACCGAGACCTGCGATGCCGTGATATGTCAGGATCGTCTTTTTGCTTATGAATTTTATGATTCGGATGTGTATTGTCAGGATGTTTGATTGTTATGTCAGGTCGTTATGTTATTGTTGTATTGTATTGTTGTTGTTTGATTGGTTTCACGCCGTGTTATCTTAGGTTGTTATCGTTTTATTGCATTGTTATGCCATGCCGTCGTTTCTAATGTCCGGATGCATGATTGTGTTATGATTATACCCTGGGACCCAAGACGGCCCCCACCCAAAAAGCTGCATCTATTACTCAATCGCTCGGGGCCTGAGAGCGGGGTCAAAACTCATCCCCAGCGTTCCAACCAGTACTTCGAGGCGGGTCCAGCCGTGGCCACGGGGGCGCCCTGGAGGCACCAAAACGCGCGAAAACCTCAACCCTTGAATCCTCCGGCCTCGACGCTGGAAGTCTGGGAGCCCTTTCGAGAGGCCTCACGCAAGAGGAACTTTTGGCGCGCCGCCGGCTGGTCGTAGCGAGCGGCACGACACCGGCAGACTGCGCGCTTCGGTTTGGCCCCCACCCGCACGCCCCGAAAGCCGCGCCAGAGGTCACTCTGGTGAAGAGGAGGAGGAGGAGGAGGAGGAGGAGGAGGAGGAGGAGGAGGAGAAGGAGGAGGAGGAGGAGGAGGAGGAGGAGGGGGAGGGGGAGGAGGAGGAGAAGGGGGAGGAGGAGGAGGAGGAGGAGGAGGAGGAGGAGGAGGAGGAGGACGACGACGACGAGGAGGAGGAGGAGGATCGTGAGGCACTGTCTCCTCAAAACGAGGACCCAACACCACAGGACAATTCCTCTAGCCTTCGGGTCCCAACTCCGCGACGGTTCGGGACGACTCGCGCGCCGCCGGAACGCCCTCGGCGAACTCCAGAGCCGAAAGCAACGGGCCACTCCGCACACTGGACGAGACAATGATCGCACCCCCCTTGGATTCGTGGGAAAGGGGGGTGGGGCACATACTTTCCGAACGGGTGGAGGAGGGGGGGGTAGAGGAGGAGGTTGAAGCGTCACAGGATGAGGCGTGGAGGAGGTGGAGCGTGGCCTGGAGGCGCCACGAGTTCACCGCCAGTGCGCCTCAGAGCTTAACGCTGAACCCAAAATCGTACATGGGGCCCCAGCAGCGGAAGGCGAATCGCTACCCTGACAGCTTCAGCGAGCCGTGGCACGTCCTGAGCAGCCAGCCCAATGCAGCGACGGGCGGAAAATAGCCGAAAGGCACACAAGCAACATACGATGAACGCAAAATTAAAATCATCCCGACCAATATCACGAAACAATCCAAGCTTGACCCTGGGATCCCGGGGGACCTCGCGAGAGAGAACAACCGAGACAAGGGTCGAAAGCTTCGGGCACTCCAGGACATAGTGCGAAATTGAATCACTAGTCGAACCGCAGCCGAAGATGCAGCCCGAGTGTGGCCGCCTCATTCGGTGGGCAGTGGTGCACACGCCGAGCCAAGATTTCAAAGTGGCGGAACGCAACGCGTGGAGGAGGAAAAGAAGGAGGATGAGAGGAGGAGGAGGAGGAGGAGGAGGAGGAGGAGGAGGAGGAGGAGGAAGAGGAGGAGGGAGGAGGAGGTAGGAGGAGGAAGAAGTAAGGGAGGTAGAGGAGGAGAGAGGGGGGGGGGCATAGGCCAGCTCAGCTTCGTCGGAAGGTCCCCCCCCCTTGATAACTACGCCATCCAGGAATACGGTCGGGAGCGTTTGCCCAGCGCGCCGCTGCGACGGCCCCGGCGACGAGCTATCCCCTGCGAGCGGACAGCGTGTCGCTCCGCTCCGCGCGGCGGGAGGCCGTGGAAAGGCTTAGGACGTGGACGCCTGGGGACCTCTGGGGCTCCTCCTCCTCCTCCTCCTCCTCCTCCTCACCCTCCTCCTCCTCCTCCTCTCCTCCTCCTCCTCCTTCCCTCCTCTCCTCCCCCTCCCCTCCTCCCTCCCTCCTCCTCCTCCTCCTTCCTCCTCCTCCCTCCCTCCTCCCTCCCTCCCTCCCTCCCTTCCCTCCCTCCTCCCTCCCTCCCTCCTCCTCCTCCTCCCTCCTCCTCCTCCTCCTCCTCCTCCTCCTCCTCCTCCTTCTCAGAGCCCGCGGAGCGACACGCTGAGCCAAAGTTCCCGACCGCAAGAGGGGGGTTACCACTGAGCACCACAGCTTGAGGGGCCAAAAAGCGGACCCCCTGTGCCTCCCAGAGTCCCCCTGGGCTTGCGCAGACGCCCAAAAACGTGCAAAACATTCTCGGTCTTCTAGTCTCCCGCCTCCTCGACCCTCAATTTCCAGAAGGTGGAGACCCCCCCAACTGGTGGGGGCCCGCACCAGTGGGAGGCCTGCGGCCACCAAACAGTCCGCCAAGACGGCCCCAAGAGGGCCCCAAAACGGCCAAAGAGGCCCCAGGACGGCCCCGCAGCGCCCCAAGACGGCCCGGGGAGACCCCCCAGACAGCCTCCCAAGGCGTCAGGCGGGCGGGCCAAGAGCGCCCTCCGACAGCAAAGCTAAATTTCTGACCGTGAGCGCAGCCGAGCTGGACCACCCAAGAGGCCCCCAAGAGGCACCACCATACGCCAACATGCCACGTCCTCCTCCTCCTCCTCCTCCTCCTCCTCCTCCTCCTCCTCCTCCTCCTCCTCCTCCTCCTCCTCCCCCTCCCTCCTCCTGGCACCTGGTGGCTCGAAAGCTCGTCGGACCGTGACCCGCGAGCGCAGCCGAGCTGGGCCCCCGCGGGCCCGCCCGACGGCGAGAGGCGCGCCGCGGGCGGCGCCGGCGTCCCGGGCTGGGCAGCCGGGCGGGGTGCGCGGGCGGCGCGGGCGGCGAGGCCCGGCGGGCTCGCGGGTCCTCGGCGCGGCCGGGAGGCGCGACGGACGGGCAGGCTCAGCACCGTCGTCATAATCCTCCTCCTCCTCCCCCTCCTCCTCCTCCTCGTCGTCATCCTCCTCGTCATCATCCTCATCCTCATACTCATCCTCCTCCCCTTCTCGTCATCCTCCTCCTCCTCCTCCTCCTCCTCCTCCTCCTCCTCCTCCTCCTCATCATCATCATCATCATCATCATCATCATCATCATCATCATCATCAGCATCATCAGCGTCATCATCATCGTCATCATCATCGTCATCATCATCGTCATCATCATCAGGAGCATGAGCATCAGCATCATCAACAACAACAGCAATAACAGCAACAACAACAACAACAACAACAACAACAACAACAACAACAACAACAACGACAACAACGACAACAACAACCACAACAACAGCAACAACAGTTCCATAATGATCGAAACATCAGCAGCAACAGTGTAAGCATCATCATCATTCAGTTTAAGACTGTTCGCTGTAATCTGCTCGCGTGCCATCCAACACGTTTATCCCAAACCCTCGATACCCACCCTCTTCGCCTTCGACCGTATCCCCTCGGGGATATATCTTTCTTACCTGCAACGTGTATGTCGTGCAGTACCTAAGGCAGGGGAAGAGAGGACGGATGGAAGGAAGGGACAAGGGGAGAGAGGAGGATGGAGCACGAGAGAGAGAGAGAGTAGCAGGAGGGGGTCTAAGAGCCAAAAACATGTGGCCGAACCACACAGGGGCCTACGCCGGGGCTACGAAGGTCAGCAATGGGGCAACTGAGGGCACGAGAGACTGGGGGCCACGAAGGGCGAATGTATGGGCCACAAAGGGCAGCGAGGGGGCCACTGAGGGCAGCGGGGGGGTGGCACACGGGGCTACACTGGGGCCACGAAGGGCAGCAATGGGGCCACTGAGGGCACGAGCGACTGGGGGCCACGAAGGGCGTACATATATGGGCCAGAAAGGGCAGCGAGGGGGCCACTGAGGGCAGCAGCGGGGCCACGAAGAGCAGCAATGAAGCCACTGAGGGCACGATCGACTGGAGGCCGCGAAGGGCGTATATATGAGCCACAAAGGGCAGCGAGAGGCCACTGAGGGCAGCATCGGGGCCACGAAGGGCAGCGACTGGGCCACACGGGGAAGGGCCACGAAGGGCAACAATGAGGCACAAAGGGCGAGAGCGAGCATGGGGCACGGAGGGCATGACCCTCCCTGACGGGCGGGCCGAGCGGGCGGATCGATCGTGAGCTCTGCGTGATTAGCCAGAAGTTTCCAGCGA
>CAUYUJ010018305.1:725656-758156 GCA_963575745.1 Prorocentrum cordatum | reverse complement strand
CATGCTAACTATCGTAGTCATCGTAGTGGCTGCCATTATCATATTCATCATCACCATCATCATTGTCGTCATCCGAACCATCGTCATCATCATCATCATCATCATCATCATCATCAACATCAACATCATCATCATCATCATCATCATCATCATCGTCGACGTAGTCGTCGTCGTCGTCGTCGTCGTCGTCGTCGTCGTCGTCGTCGTCGTCGTCGTCGTCGTCGTGGTCGTCATCGTCGTCATCGTCGACGTCGTAAGCGTCATCATAATGCTCAGGATCACCGCCACCATCGTCATCATCAGCGCCACCCTCCAGGGCGTAGGAGGGTAGAGGGAAGAGGAAGGAGGAGGGAGGGAGAAATTCGGAGGGGGTTGGTGGGGGAGCAGGGGGGAGGAGGGAGAAGGGCGACGACGACGACGACGACGACAAACGCAAAAACGACAGGTGACGGTAAGAGAAGCGCCATGCCCGCGGGCCTCAAGACTTACGCGCCCCGAGGACTCTGAGGGGAAAACAATACAAGCTCGTAGTGGAAGCAAGAAGAGCTCGACGACAAAGCGACGACGACGACGGCGACGGCGACGACGACGACAGCGGCGACGACGACGACGACGGCGCCGCCGTCGCCGCCGCCGACGGCAGCAACGACAACCCCCGAACATGTTCTCGACCACTTCCTGCCCAGAATATCGAGGCGGATCCGGCCGTGGCGGCGAGGGCTCCCTGCGAAGCCCAAAGACTACAGAGAGGCCCCCAAGAACCTCGAGCCTCGACAACGACGCCGCTGACGACGGCGGCATCACCGACAACAACGCCGACGACGACACCAACGGAGGCGGCGACGACGACGACGACGCCGACGACGACGACGACAACGACGACGGCGACGCCGACGACGACGACGACGGCAACGACGACGATGACAACGGCAACGACGACGCCGACGACCCCCCTCCTGGCGTCGATCCTCGATCGACCGATCCTAGATCATCCTCGACCAACCGACCTGAATCCACACACCTCGATCTAAGAGACAATAGTCTCGATCCCCGATGGATTGATCATGCATCCTCAGATCGGCGACGACATCGACGGCGACACCCGCGACGACGTCGGCGGCGCCGACGACGCCGACAAAGATGAAGGCGGCAATACTTGAGCAGGTCGAGAGATTTTCCTCTTGAGGCCCAGATGACACATGCGAAGTGTCGTTGGCTTTAGCGGATGCGGACACAGCGATCATATCGCGCTCGCGTCGAGGCGGGGTGCGGCATATGTTATGGGAGGCTGCGGGAGTTGGCCAGGCCCGCTGTGGCGCTCGAACACCCACATGTTACGGAGGCTGCGGGAATTAGCCGGGGCAGCTGTGGCGCTCGAGCAATGCCATGTTATGGGAGAGGTTCGGAGAGGTGGCCAGGCCCGCTGTGGCGCTCGAGCTCCCGATTTGGGCACCGCGGTCGTTTTCCCGCCTCCCCCCTTCTCATTCATCCGCCTCTTCCGTCCTCCCTCCTCGTTTTCCTCCCTCCTTCCTCCTCCTCCTCCTCCTCCTCCTCCTCCTCCTCCTCCTCCTCTTCCTCCTCCTCTTCCTCCTCCTCCTCCTCCTCGTCCCCCTCTTCCATCCTACCTCTTCCATCCTACCTCTTCCTCCTCCCGCCCTCCTTATGCCTCCCTCACCCTCACTCGTCCTCCTCCTCCCTCCGCCCTCCTCCTCTCCCGCCCCCCATTCCACTTCCCTCCTCCCTCCTCCTCCTCCTTCCTCCGCTTTTCCTCCCCTCCTCCTGACTCTTCGTTTGCCCCCCCTCCTCTTTCTCGTCTCCTCGTCGTCGTCCTCTCCCTCCTCTCCGTCCTTCCTCCCTCATATTCCTCTTCGCCCGCCCCTAGTTTGTGTTTCCCTACTCGTCCCCGTGTGTCGTGTTTCTCGGTAGGGAAACCCCTCCCCCGTAGAATCATAGCTTGGGCTGCAGGTCCAAGGCTCCGTGGATCCATTTCCCTTTGGGTCCCTTTGTATTAATTATTATAATATAATATTTCCAGCGAAAGAATTGAACCCACGAAGCTTCCACGCCAAAAAACTGGTCCAGAAGACACGGAAATTGGATCCACGTGACTCTCGCACACACGTAATTGGTTCCAACTGGGTCCATGCGCTCCCATGCAAAATGAAAAAAATATTGCACCCTCCTGCCCTTCAGCACAGGGGCGGTGGATCCATGCGTTCCCACGCAAGAGGGAAAAACTTTTGGCCTGGGGATGTATGACGGCAACGACAATGACGACGACACTGACATCGATGACTCCGGCAACAACGATCCTCGATCGGTCTCGATCGACCGATCGACCTTGATCGACCTTGATCGACCGATCGACGACGACGGCGACAGCGACGGCGGCAACCGATGCCCAAAACGGCCCAGAAACATCAGGAAACCTCCATCCTCGAACATCAAACCTACACGACGCCAGCGACGGTGGCGGCGACGACGACGGCGACGACGACCACGACTACGACTACTACGACTACTATGACGACGACGACGACGACGACCACGACGACGACGACGACGACGACGACGACGACGACGACGACGACGCCCACGATGGGAACGGCGGAAGGCTCAAAACCTTCCCATTCGTGCGCGGACAACACCCGCCCGCCCACATCGGCCACGCAGCCGGGACAGACGATTCAGCACACACCTCGAAGCCGGCACTGCGAGCGGCGAGTGTGGAGGGAGAGATATACGAGGAGGGAGGGATAGGGGAGGAAGAGGTAGGGGAGGTTGCCACCTTTTGCGTGCGAAGGAAACCAAAAAAACAGCAATAGCCCCGGACTCGGGCGCGCACGAAGCGATAAATATGTACACATATACAAGCCGTCACAGATGCACGGGTACCCCGGGCCTCCGGCGGGTACCGCATCGAAGGCGCGCTGCCGGTGCCGCTGGCCGTCGGCCGGTACCAGGCGCACCAGTTACACGTGGCTCTCCACTGTGGACGCGAGCACCCCTGGTCGTCCCTACTGGAACGCTTGGCCGGCGCCGTCCCGGAGGTGCAGGGAAGACCACGCCGTGGAGCCCACCTGCGACTTCTCCGCGTGGCCCCACAGGTTCGGGTGGAGGACGGGATAGGGAAGGTTGTAGAAGTCGGCATCCCTCTCCTTGACCTTCCTGTGCTTTGTCTTGGTCACGAGGTCGCTGCAGTCTTGCCCCTGCTGGGCAGCGGGGGCCGCCCAACGGCTCAACCAGTCGGCCACTGCGTTGACCGCGCCGGCGATGCGGACGACGGTCAGGCTTGCTATCCCGGCGAGTTCAAGGGCAGCCCCCAGCTCAGCCGCCATGAAATTCAGGATCTTGCTCGGGGACGCGAGCTTCTGCGCGACACCTTATGCTGCCATAGAGTCGACCCGCAAGTCGACGGTGGCAGCAGAGCCTCTCAAGACGTGCGCCCATGCTTTGATGGAAACGAGTATCGCCAGAAATTCAGCCGTCGCCTGCGCCGTGGACGAACCTATTTCGATGCCCAACTGCGCCACATCAGCGGCGCCCAGCTCGGAGGCGACGCACTCGAAGATGATTCCGGCGCTGTTGTCGAAGAGCGTCGCCCCGATACCCCGCGGAGACGCATCCGTGGCAATTGAGAATCTGGGCGGCCATGGGCGCAGACAGACCTCGCGCACCCTTGCGTGCCCGCAGCCCTGGCAGACCGCGAGCAGCCAGCTGAAGGCCAGGCGTCCTCTGCGAACGCCCCGGCGCTGGACGCGTCGCCTCTCTTCCGCGCCAGATGCGGCGTCGCGGGCAGCAGACGAAACGACGGCCCATGCGACGTTGACGGCCCGCTTGGTCCTAGGGAGGACCCCGGCTGCCCACGAGAGCTTGCCGACCGGCCGGCGTAGCCTCCGGAGGCCGATCATGCTGGCACCGCTGCAGTAGGATATCTCATCAGTCAGCTCAGCGAGGAACTTGTCCAAGACCGTGAGCCGCACCGCCTGGTCAAGCAAGGCCGTCGAGGCGTCGATGGAAACGCCGACCCACTCCACGAGGGCCCCCATCTGACCCCTGCCCCAAGAGAGCGAGACCCCAAAGGCAAGAAAAGTCCATATTCTCACTGCAAGGCAGAATCTTTGCGAGCGCGGCGGCCCAGCAAGGGCCCACAGCGGGTCGCCCATGCACAGCTGCAGGCGGGCCTCGCCAGGGGCGCACACGCCCTGGATCAATCGGGCCATAGCTGCCGCGAGCCGCCCCCGCAGCAGCGGGGTAGATTTCAGCCCGAGCGACATCATGACCCAGACCAAGACACATGCAGCGCGCCAGTCTCTCGTCAAGCAGCGTCGCAGCTCGACAGGGTGGGCGCGGAGGTGCTGATAGGCGCCCCGCATGTCTGCGGCCGCCAACACCACGCTTTTGTCCAACGCCAGCGCCGCTGGGGCCAACGCTTGCAGGTCGCCGATGACATCCGCGACGCGCGGGGGCACCGGCCTCTCCGGGACTGACGCCCTGGCGTTCTGCCCGCCCCGCAACACACCAATATTGATGCGGGGCTCGACGCTCCCATCGCCCTTCTGCTTCAGGGACAGTGCGAACTCGGCGACGAAACCATCTCGGAAGCGCTTCGAAGCCTCCGCCTCCTCGACGACAAAGAAGAAGCCGTTCCCCTCCTGCCTGTCAAGCTCCGCTGCGGCGTCCTCCGGGCTGTCGTCGAGGCTCGAGTAGTTGCCGACCCCGGACGACAGGGCTTCCTCCAGCGCGAGCAGATGCCTGTCCGACGTCGCCAGCTCCACGGGAACTGGATAGGAGCGCCCTGCAAGGGAAAACGCCGGCCAAGCTCGCAGGTCAATGGCCGCTCCTCGGGGGGGCCGAAAGCGGACCTGAGTCGGCGACGGAGGTCTGCGACGCCCGCCTCCGGAGGCCCTCCGCACATGGAAATGCCCAACATTTCGACGATGCCCAGCGCGTCCGGCCGCTCCTCCACGAACGCGGCGAAGGCCGCCCGCGCCGCCGACCCGGCTCTCGCGGGGCCTGGGTTGAGATTGACGGCCCGCGCTGGGCAGCGCATGCCGCCCGGGAGCGCGCGGTTCTCCAGCTCTCTCGCCGCTCTGCGCGACGGCTGGCCGGCGAGCCCAGAAGGCGGCGGCGGCAGAGCGGCCGCCGGCGGGGCCGCCTGCGGGCGCCAGACAGCCCGCGCCAGCACGCACTCCCAGCGGGCCCACTCGGCACGGAGCGCGAGCTGCCACACCCGCACCACCAGCTTGGCGCACTGGTCGCAGGTCGGGCAGGGCGACGGAGGGCGCCATTCGCGCCGGCACTCCCCAGCAAGGGAGGCGAGCCCCGGGAGCCAGCCCCGGATGGTCGCGCGCAGCCCGCTGTCCACGCCCCAGCGGCGCAACGGAAACGTCCCGACGTGACTGTCCTGCCGCAGCCAATCTTCGAGTTCCCGCCCCACGCCCGGACTGATCTCGACGGCGCGGGTCGCCTGGGCCAGCAGGCGCCTCGAGGCAGACGCTGCCGCGGTACCCAAGGGCGCGACTCGCGCTGCTGCGCGGGCGGCAGCCTCGGGGGCGCCGCCGAGCGCGCCGCCGTGGAAGCCGTCGGCATCCCCCGAAGCAAGATCCGCCCGCAGGCCGTCGAGCCAGGCAGCCGCCTCGTTGTCTGCCCTGGCCGCGTCGTGCCAGAAGTGGGCAGCCGTCAGCCCGAGCTTCGCGGCCACCGCGACGACGGCCTCGCCGACGCTGCAGCCTGCGGAGCCCGACAGCCAGTGGTGGAACACGAAAGATCGCCGCTGCCAGAAATCCTCCCTGGCCGGATGCGTCTCGAGGAGCGTAACCACCTTCGGCGGAAACAATGACCATGGTTCAGCTGGCCGCGCTTCTCGGGGTGGGTCGGGCGCCGCTGCAAGTGCCCCCGGTTGCCCGCTACCCCTGGCCAGAGAAGCGTGTCCTTGATGTGGCAGGCAGCCCAGTGGCTCGGAAGCAGTGGCTGGGCTGGGCGCAGTAGGCACTCCGACCTCACGGGGACCTGCGCGCGGTGCATCCACCGCCCCCGCAAGGCCGCTGCTGGGGTCTACCCCTTCCGGGGCTTGCCCCCGCGGCCGCTACCGCCGCCGGAGCCGCCCTCGCCTGCGCCTCCGCCACCCTGGCCCTCGCCGCCGCCATGGCACTTCTTCTCGTGCCCCGCGTGGTTCGGGGGGCCGCACACGTGGCAGACGTGCCGCCTCCCAGCGGGGCATCTCGAGCCCGGCGCGGCGCGGCGGCAGGCGCCGAAACCCTTCGAGAACAGGAAGCACACCTGCTTTTCCCGTTCCTCGCCCGGCGGCCCGGCGTACGGCTCCTCTGCGGCCCGCGGTGGCCGCTGCTGCGCGGCGGCGAGCGCGCCCTGCGGCTGCGGGAGCGCTCCCAGCGGGCTGGCGGCGAGGCAGGCCGTCCGGCTCGCCCGTATGCCTGGGCGGCGTAGCGACCCCACCCAGTGGGCGCGACGGCGTCGGCGCCACCCGGAAGGATTCGCACGGCGAGCCTCTCGTCCGGGTCCAGCGGGACGCCTTTGCCACGTTTTGCCGCCCACGCCGTGGCTGGGTTCGTGACCTGGTCGTTCCAGTAGTCCCTGCCGGCCGCCGCCAAATAGAAGACGGCAGTCCACGGCCTGGACGGGTCCCACTCCCGCGGAGCGGGCTTCCCCGCGGCGATGTCCGAGCGCACGTGGCGGCGAGGACGTTCGATGTGGTCGCACCGAAGCTAGTCGTCCGCATGTAGACGATGTGCCAGGCCTCCGGCCACAGCGCGCTCAGCCTCTCGACGTGGCGGGCGTAGCCGTCGAGCGCCGCCCTGGCGACGAGGCCGAGCATCAGGCAGGCTGTGGCGAAGACCCGCCAGGCCGCCTGCCATTGCTCGAAGTTCGCCGGGCCAGGGAGCTCGCGGGACATCCACCCGCCCCCGGGCAGCGGCAGCCACGCCCGGAACTTCATGTTCCGCCGGACCTTGCGGTCGAGGGAGCCGAACACGCCAAAATCGGCGTATGGCGTGGAGTTCAGCTCGCGCGTCCGGTGGTCCAGCGCCGCGAGCTGCTCGAGCGACGGCTGGTCCTCCGGTACCTGGCTGCTCGCCGCCCGCGAGGGCGCTGTAGTTCTGGCATCACTTGGTGTGCATGGTATCGTCCGCGAGAGGGATCTCCGAGGCGTCACCTTGGTCCAACACCTCCGCCCTTTTTACGATACGACCCTTGGCTGCAGCGGCCGCAGGGGCAGCCGGCGGCGCCACCGAGGCCGGCGGCGGCGGCCCGAACGGGTCCACATCGATGTAGTCCTCCCACGTTGCCGGGCCGCCTGCGGCTGCGACGGCAATGCGGCGCCCCACGCGCCACACCAGCTCCCACTGCGCCACCTGGATCGGCAAGAGCGTTGCGCCGTTGAGCCTGGCGTTCCAGCCTGCTGCAACGATCGCGTCCGCCGGAAGAAGTGCGACGATGAGGATGTTGTTCCCCAAGTGGCCCACTACCTCCTCGATCGCCTTGAAGGCGTCGATGCTGAGGCCGGCCCACGTGACCAGCTCGCTGATGCTTGTCCACGCCATGGCCTCGTCCCTCGGAGGGAACAGCGCCATCGCACGCACGCCCCCCCTGGCAAGACCGCGATGGGGCGAGGGGCAGGTAAGAGGAAGAGCTGGAGGGCTGTGTCCGGGCCCAGCTCGAGCCAAAATGGCGACGGCGCCCGCGGCATGATACGCAAAGCCCCCCCGCCCACCTGGTTGCAACGCAAGGGAATTCCAGGTTCTGCAATTACTCGTGTCTCGTAATTTTCATCACAAATACACAGCAACATCCAAACACCTCTATTCTCGAACATCGATCCTCGATCGATCGATCGTCAATCGAGCGGACAGCGCCGACGCCAATGCCGACGACGGCGACGACAATGCTGCCGAAAACGACGGCTTCAACGCAGACGACGACGCCGACGCCAACGCCGACACCGACGCCGACGCCAACGACGGCGGCGGCGGGAGGCCGAAAGCGGCACAAACGCATCTAAAACAAAAACAGCTCGACCCTCGAACCTCGATTCTGCAACACCTTGCAAAACAAACCCCTACGGGTCCGATCGACGCTCGGGTGTCGGACACTCAGGCTGAGGTTCGCTTGGCTGCAGGCATCTTTCGGATCCTGGACCTCGGCGATCGAGATCCTCGACCGATCGCTCGATCCTCCATCGAACGTCGACTGATCCATCGATCCTCGATCGACCCTCGATCGACCCTCGATCGACCCTCGATCGACGGACCCGCAACGACGGTGGCGACGAGGGCTCCTGGCGTGAAGCCGGCGCCGCCGCGCCAGGACCACGCCGCCGCCGCGGCCAGCGCGGCCGGCAGGGCCAGGGCACGGGCCAGGGCGCCTCTCCTCGAGGTGCGGCGGGAGTGGGAGCGCAGCGGCCCGGGTCCCCTGATATAAGGACCAGGCCCGGACGCGAGCACGGGGCAGCGCACAGAGCGCCACGCCGTGCGCAGGGCGGCGGACTGTCGACCGTCTGGCGTGCGGGCACGGCGCGCCGCAGCTGTCCCCAGGTTGGCTGGGGCCCGGGGCCTCGCCCCTGCCTCTCGCCGAGGGGGAGGAGAAGACGAGGGAGGGAGGGAGGAGGGAGGGAGGGAGGGAGGGAGGGAGGAAGGGAGGAGGAGGAGGAGGAGGAGGAGGACCAGAGTGAGCCCAGGATGCATCCACGATGCTGCAACACGCCCTTCCTAGTCCCCGCCTCCTAAGCCCCCACAAATGCTCTTTTCCTCTGCGGGAGGCGCATCCCCATCGAATGACGAGCGCCTGGTAGGACTGAGCGCCCCCCGCTTGGAAAGGATCCAGCCTCCATCCTCATGGCTAAAACAGCGAAACGAAACCGTAGGACGATCAAACTCAAGGAATTGTCTAGCGATAGCGTGTCTTGAACAAGATCAATCCTTCACCCGTGCAATATTCGCGGCCATAACCCGCGCTATGGGAGGTGGTTGGGGCGGACTGGGGCATAACGTACCCCACCCCCGCCGAGTGGCTCCAGCACCCCAGCGCCTGTGCGCATTACAGCAAGCACCACAGTGCGCAGCGTAGTATATACCGCCGCAGCCACGTGCACCACATCGCCTATGTACTGCGCATCGCATACGTGCACCATCGTGCATTACCAGTGTTTGCATCCTCCACGCTCTCCTTCGAGTATACTTTTGTAGTGGTGCTTGCTGCCCTGCAACATTGTTGCAGCTACGCTGCACAGTAAGGGGTGCCACAACACTTTGCGTCGACCGCCCCCAGGACCGAAGCATGGCACGAGCAGTGTCTCGAATCCTACACCGCCATGCCTGCTTCCGATGCGTGCTGCACGCGTGCGCCACGGTGCCTGCGCGCACCACCCGCGCCTGCGTGCACCACCGTGGCCGCGTGCACCGCAGCGCCTGCGCACGCCGCAGCGACGCGCGAGGGACACCACAGCGCCTGCGAGCACCACAACCCCCGCGCTGAGCCCCCCCCTCCCTGCCGCGCGGGGCGCGCCGGCAGGGGAACCCAGCGCCGGACCCCGGAAATCCCCAAGGCGCTCCGAGAAATGATGTTTACGCCGGAAACCTGCTGCCTCAAGAACTTGAGGTACAGGCGTGCAGGATGCTTTAAGAAGTTACAGTCACCCACGATGTGAAACTACGGCGACGACGACGGCTACTACAACGGTCGTGACGACGATCGCGACGACAACGACGACCACACTCAGAAGGCTACAGCCAACCAGGACGACTACTGCGATTCCGATCCCGACGACCACACGACGACGGCCACGAAGACGACCACGACCACGATCACGACTTGACTTGACTTGACTCGGCCTTCAAGACGGTGGCTCCAGGGCCCTAGCCGTTCGGGTGACTTAAATCTCGAAAGTGGTGCCTGGAGGCACTGAGCCTCTACAGGGGGAAGTGAGAAAGAGCGGCAGACTTAAAGAGGGCCCCCCCAAGTCGATCCAAGATTCAGTACTAGAAGGAACTCAGATCCGAGGCCAGGAAAGCATTATGTTTGAAGCTCAAATAAATCCAGGAGCAATCGGAGGTGTGGGTTCTGGGTTTTTTAGAAGTTCCCTGTCCGTGTTGAACCTCACGACGCCAGTTACTCCAGCCAAACTCGGAGTCTTTCCAGCGTTCGGGGTCCAGTGCGATCTCGCGCCACTGCAGCCCGTAGCAATCGACGAATTGCTTCTCTCAGCGCCAGACATGGAAAGAGTAATGGTGCCCTTGGGAGCCTATGGAGTCCTCGAGGTGCTTGAGAGAATGGTAATCTTTATACCCCAGAGCTTTATACACAATGCGGTCGGGTTCATAGACTTTCATACGGGCAACATGGCCCGCCCAACGGTGTCCGAGGGTCAAAACGTACTGGTCCCAGGGCATGGTTTTGGCGTTCATCATCAACTCGTGGATTTTGCGGTAAACGCGTCTCATATAAGCTTCCATGGGTTCCACATCTGGCTTGCGGATGCCTAGCATATGACGAATCATGCGATACTGCACTGCACGGATATGGCTGAGATGAGCTCTTGTGAAATTCAAACTTCCAAAGCAGAAAAAAAAAAAAGCGGCCTGACGAACAATCGTATCCAAGAGGCCGAGGCGCTTCAGGATGGGGCTTCGCTTATTACAGAGGATCCCACGATGTGTACGGAAGACTGTCCAAGCTCTCGCGATGCCTCGGCTGACCGCCGAGGAGGCGCAGTTATCCATGGTGATCCACGCTCCAAGCTGACGAAAGCCCTCAGAACGACCGTGACGAGAAACGAGGCCTTCTTCCAAGCGCAGCGTCGCCGCCGAGCCCCTGGCGGTCGTGAGCCAGAAACAGTCGCTGAGCAGGACCGTGCAAGCAAAGCGCTGGCGTAAGATACGGTGCCACTCCGTCCACATTGCTCTCAACATCTGAGCGGAGCTGGCTAGCAAGTAAAAATTGTCGGCGAACACCATGAGGGGTAATCGGGTGATCCTCAAGTCCTTTGTGTATTTCTTCGGGGAACTCAGCATAGCCAGGTCTTCGGGCTCCAGTGGGTATCCCCATCCGTTTTTCTCACGCAAAACTTCAAACTCGGTAATCGGATCGTCCAGGAAGAGATTGAAAAGCCTGGGGGCCTCTGGATCTCCCTGGAGCAGAGAGCGCGCGCGGGAAACCTGGCGAGGGGGTGCCACCCCAGGCAGCAGAAACTCTGACCGTCCACTACGCATTTCTCGTAGCCACGCCGCAGCGATGATTCTGGGGATCCGACGTTCCCGATTATTTCGGGTGATATGGCGATGACGTACATGATCATAAACTTTGTGAAAACCGCCCGCCCCCAGGAACAAAGGTTCACGGAATTGCACGGCCCGTTCGATCAACAAGCGGGTGGTGGCTACGACCTCGTGCACCTGGTAGCTCTTGCGGAACGCAAACTGGAGCTTCGATACGGGCATCTGGTCGAGCTCTATCAGCTCGCTCAGGCAAATGGAGCACAGCTTAAGCACGCAAGACAGCAGAGCGATCGGGCGGAAATCCTTGACCCTGCAAGCTCCATAGAATTTGGCTAGCAGCGTGACCTGGTGTCTATTGAATATCGGGTCGAGTTGTTCACTGGGATGATTACGCAGGCGGAGTACATAGAGTTCAGCTAGCAGGTCCAGGGTTTCGGTGCTAAGTTCTTTCAGCATTTCCATGACGATGCAGTCATCTCTGGGGCAGGTCTTTCCAGGCTTAAGGCGGGATAAACACTTCCTAATCAACTGGGCGTCCAGGCGCTTGGGCAACTCCTCCAAAGCCTCGGGGGCCCAGTGTGTCCAAATCCATATGGGAAGACTTGCATCTGTCGGGTCCTTAAACAGAGTCTCATAAAACCGAGCCACCTCTTCCCTCATCTCGTCCTCATCCGTCGTGATGTTCTCGTTTCCTCCTCCCACCCTCAGCGCCTTCACCTTATTCTGACGACGGAAACGATCGACTTTACGATGCTGTACAAAAGAGGCCGCACGAATATCTTTTAAAAAGGCGAACTGGCGCATCAGCGGGGCCAGCTGCAAGCTCATGGCCTGCCTGAGCGTCGCGTCCTGCTCGGTGTTCCGCGCTCGCAAATACTGCTGGATCCTGTAACTCAGAGGATGACCCTTGGGAACGTTCGGGGGTCCCGCGGAGGTTTTCTTGCCGCAAGCCGAGGCGATCTTGCCCACCAGAGCGGTGAAAGAGCCCAGGGAGGGGACAAGGAAACCTTGACGATCGACACGGGTGACTTCCGAGGCCGACGGTGGAACATCATTTGCGTCACTATCAAGCGTAATCAGCTGAGTCTTACGCGGCCGATCTAGCAAGTCTCCCCACGGCCCGTGGAAGAGTATCGACTCCTGCTGAGCCGCACACTGAGGATAAAGGTGCTGCTGTTCCGATAGAGGGATATCTGAGTTGTTGAGGATGGTCCAAAACTTCTCGGCGTTCACGGATGGGATGGGGCACGACCGGGCGCGGGAACATAAATTTATGATGTTCCATTTCGCCGGGGAGAGGTTGACCTCCAGCTTCAGCTAAACGATGAGCGATCTCATTCCCCCTGCACCCAGAATGCCCTTTGATCCAGGAAAAGAAAACCACGCATTCCTTCTGAACAGCCTCCCAGACGCGCTGAAGCAATAAAGCCAGAACAACATTATGTTTAGGTCTGAACTCGTGATGCAGTATTCCCAAGACGTAAATCGAATCGAAGACGGCTTCCAGGACCGAGCCCCTCGGAATCGAAGCAGCACCTGTCGGTAAGTGTTGCCCCAACAGCCAGAGTCCCATCCCGATGGCCGCGGTCAGCTCCGCGGTGCTGTTGGTCTGCCTGAGAGCCCCCACGAAACCATCCTGATGAGGATCCAGAAAGACGGGTCCACAGCTTTGGAAAAACGGATCGACTTGGGCCCCTGGGGTCCTAGAACTCTCGGGAATGCCTGGGGGGGTCGTTGAAAACCGAACAGCCCCAGCCGCAAGTCCTACGGCGTTTACTGTACTGTTTAAAATGGCCATCGCCATACAAACGAAAACGCACATCATCTAAGCTAAATTCGACCCCAAGACGAGCTTCGTTTCCAAGTTGGTCCTCAACCTTCCCAGCGAAGGTGTGGTCGAGCAATCTCCAGCCAACAGGCTTGGTCTTAAAACTGCACTCGGTATTCGGCAACAACTGCGGCACAGGTTTCCTCGCGGCAAAGAACCCGAAAACTAGAGGGCAGTGGTCACTCTTCCAAGCGGAGCAGCAGCGGGCCTGGCAGTGGTAAGAGCCGCGAGAGGGTCCTCTGCCGACGGCCACAAAGTCTATCTGCCTGGGCTCGAACTTACCGTCGTAGAAACAAGTGCACGACCCCATCAAAGGCTTACCCCATGTATTGCTCAAGATCAAGTTGTTGCTAACCACGAACTCATAGAAGTCGTTAGACTTCCAGTTCCGTGTGCCAGCAGTGCAAGGGCCGACGGTCGAAGATGGTCTGAAGTCGCGCTCGAAGGATGCATTGGCGTCGACTCACAACATGGGCGTGAACTGTGGTGGGCACCTCCCGAGCAACTGTTCGCAGTCGGCAATGTCCGCGTAAGATTGACTATGATGATTGGTGTCGGCATCCAGATGCGAGCAAACTATCCAAAGGTTTCCGCCGTGAGGAGTGACGATGCCCACGGCGATGCTATTCCCCAAACTGACGGGGTCGAAGATGATGCAAGCCTTCAGCGTCTTATGCACTACGATCGCGGGTCTCCTTTTCCGCCCACATACAGGGGGCCCTAGGATTACGCGATGGCCAGCTATCTCCTCGCAGACGTTCAGCACATCAGTGACTTCTTGTAGACATGCAATTTCCCAGTGAAAGTCGGCCTCCATGAGTTCTAGCCCCCTTGCGGCACTACGCATCGGAACTCCCCTGCAGTTCCAACTGATGACTATCGTGTCGTCGCTAGATGGAAGGCGCCTATTCATATCTGAAGATAGTCAAGAACCGCCCCGACGGGGCGGGTCGTTGATCTCATCCACGTGCTGGGAAAAGTCGATCTCCACCCCCTGCGTCCTCAACCACTCCTGAGCATCAGGCATCACCTTCAGGTTGTAAGAGGGAAAGTTGCGCATCAGGATCTTCAAAGGGTTCCTCGGGACAACATCGGCGGGTAAGAACTTACGGAGCAACACCACGGAGCCCATGTCCTTGGAAGCGTCAATCATGTGCATCAGCTCGGGTTCTGAGAAGGTCGGCCACTTCTTGATGACAGCTGCTTTGAGAAGGTCTTTGGCATGTGTGGCTCGGTTCTGGCAGGTCAACTCCTCGGGATAGTTGTCGATCGTGTGCCACAGCTGCCTCTTGGTGGGGTCCCTGGTGTCCTGCGGCCTGTTCTCGTGCGCGAGCGTGGAAGAGAACTTCCTGCCCTTCATCGCCACCAGGCAAACCCACATCTTCTGGCTCGTCCCGAACTCTACCTTGACGCGGTCCGCGTAACTGCCGACAGGAAATACTTTCTTCATCCCCGTGATGTGACTGTCGGTGAGGATCTGCTTGAGGTTGTTGGCGAGCTCCAGTCCCTCAGTGTACTGGTAGCCTCCGACGCACAAGATCTGCCGCTTGTTGACAGGGGGCCTGATGGCGGGTGGGACGGCGGACAAGTCAGATGCCGAGCCAGCAATGCTGCCAGCCGCACGTCCCTGGCCCGCGCTACAAGTTCCACCTCCACCCCCTCCGTTCTCCATGACTGTGACGCGGGCGGTCAGGTTCACCAGGTCTGTCTTCATGGCGGCCACCGTCTTGTCGGTGTTCCTAACTTTGTTGGCGACTGTCTTCACTTCTCTCTCCAAGGGGAGTACACTATGAGATAAAGTACTGCTGAAATCATTCGTCCGGGCTCTGAATAAACGTGTCTCCATGCCGTTCTCCAGACCCTCGGGTACGGGCGTTGGCTGCGCGAGAACTGCAGAGACGTCGCCAGGGTCGGTGTCACCGTCGCTCCATCATCAATTTTCTCGACTTCTTCCTCTCCTGCGGCCGTTCTCGCCTTCACGCGCCTGCGCTCAGGCGAGGCTGGAGCCATGGCGGGTGCGACTGCTGCTGCGGCTGCTCCACTGCCGCCTAGGCCGAAGCCTGGCGAGACGGGCGCGGCCAAGGGAGCTGCGTGCATCTGCGGCGACCGTATCAGTAGGTATGGGCCAGCACAAAATGAGTGGCAGTGAAACAGTGAAAGCTGATGTGCAAAAAACGGGTGAGGTGCAGTTCCTTGATGAGGCCTTGAGCCAAAATGGCCACGATCACGACGACTATGACGACGATCGCGACGATTACGCATAGTACGACGACTGCGACTGTCACGACGACGGTCGCAACGATGACCACACGCCGACGACGACGATCGCTGCGACCGAAATCAACACGACGACGATGGCGATTTCGACGACGACGACGACGACGACACCAACACCAATTACGACAAACATAACAACGATCACCACGAGCACGACACAACCACGACGACGATTACAGGGACATCCCGTTCCCCCCTCCAACTCCTTCTCCTCCTCCACCCCCTCGTCCTCCTCCTCCTCCTCTTCTTCCTCCTCCTCCTGATATCACTTTTATTGCTGCGACTGTTGCTACTATGTCTGCTATCCATGCCACTACCACACTTCTCGCGGCCCTGCCAGCACCAGAATACCGAATGAACCACGCGCGCGTACGCAAAAACTGCCAGACCCTGCATGTGGAACAATAGCCTGCGAGCGCAGCACCATGTCTGCGAGCACTGGCAATGAGCCTGTCAACGCCGCGCTAGGCCGTGAGCGGTGTAGCCTGCAAGCGCCACAGTAGCCTGCGAGCATCCGAATGGCAGTGCCAGAGGCGCACTACGGTGGGGGGGTAGCGATACGTTATGGGGGGTGCCTCCTCCTCCTCCTCCTCCCCCTCCTCCTCCTCCCCTCCTCCTCCTCCTCCTCCTCCTCCCCTCCTCCTCTCCTCCTCGCTCCACCTCCTCCTCCTCCTCCGCCTCCTCCTCCTCCTCCTCCTCCTCGATCCTCCTCCTCCTCCTCCTCCTCCTCCTCCTCCTCCTCCTCCTCCTCCTCCTCCTCCCTCCTCCTCCTCCTCCCTCCCTCCTCCTCCTCCTCCTCCTCCTCCTCCTCGATCCTCCCTGCTGCTCCTCCATCCCCCGGCCGCGGTCCTGGCCCCCCCGAGGGCGCGTGCCCTGCCGTGGCGGCTGCCGACTGAGCGGCGCGCGCGCCGCGGCACCATGGCGCCGACGGCCGGCGCGGCCGCCCAGAGGGGGAGGCTACTCGGCGGCGAGCGAGGGGGAGAAGTGAGCGACGATCAAAATCGGGTCCTACGCGAGATGGCATAGCGACCCTACGCGGCGGCTTGCGCGGGCCGCCGGCGCCACAGTGGAGACGAGGGCGCTTACGCGCGACCTTACGCGGGCGGCTCACGCGCCAGTGTCGGCGCAGACGACCCCATTTTCTTGCGCCGCTCAAGTGAGAAGGAGGAGGCCTTCTCAGCAGGCTCGGAAGTCCCCCAGCCTTCTGCGAAGTTTTCGAAGCCTTCCCCGAAGACACAGGCAACCTCTCAGAAGGCCCGGGGGATTCCGAGAAGCCCCGCCGCCTTCTGAGGAGGCCTTCTCCTTCTCGCTTCCCCCCCTCGCTCGCCGCCGGGCTACGCCACGAACATATATGCAAAGACACCCGCCGACGCGTGTTCCTTTTCCCTGCGAGGGAGGGCGGCGGTGTGCAAATTCGCTGGCCCGAAGTGGTGATTCCTACACCGCCACCCTCCCCAAGAGGACTAGGAACAATCCACTGGAGGGCGTCTGTGTATATCTGTTTGCGGCGGAGTTGCCGGGGCCGTCTGCGCAGGGGTGCCCTACGGTCAGGAACGCCTGCCTAGCCATGCGCCGCCAGGATGTGACCATATCCACTGCCGCTGGGTCGTGTTCCGAGGGTTCGGGGAGCGGTGGGTAGGGCTACCTGCCTGCCCCCGCGGACGGACAGATGTCCATATCCACCACTTCTCGAGACCTCAGGGCACGACTCCGACGAGGTGCATGCGGACATATTCTAGCGGTGAATACCCAAGCCTTCGACCTTACCAGGCCTTCGACCTTCCCAAGAGCGTTCCGGCCTTCGGTTCTCGACTCTTGCTTCGGGATGCTTTTTGGCAGCAGCTGCGGATGAACGAGAGCTTTCAGGGGGCGCCCCGAATCGTCCCGAAAACCGACGTCCAACGTCTTGAAAAAATCAACAATGAGGTGTTTCGTCGGTTTCGGTCTCTGGGGCGACTCGCTGGATCCCAGGGCCATCAGAAACGACTTGGTGGGACAAGAAGCCCGCCCCAGGGAAAGGGTCGGGACTTGCGGAGGCGCTGTAGTGAGAACAGACACGTACAAAACAAACTATCTGGACAGGAGCGTTTGCTTAGTGTCGCGCCGCCAATTCTGGCCCATCACGACTCGACGCGACACGCTTAGCAAGTCCCAGTCGCAACGCGTCATTCCGAGCTCTTCCAACACTCTTGTCCCAGAAAGCAGAGCGACACGCCGTCAGCTTGAAAGGCATGGCGTGCCTGAACAGAGCCATCCTGAACCCTGGCGGCCAATGTGTCGCCATTCTCTGCCTCTGGATGCTAGTTTCGGGGATCAGGATCGTCAACAAACGACTCGGGATGAAAACCTTGCCCTGGGGAAAGGGCGGGACTTCTGCGGGCTCCGCATTGAAACATCCAGATGTCGGAGGCCTGAGTATACATCACCGTGCCGGGTCAGGGCTGGGCCCTGGCATGGTGTGTACATATAGGCCTACGAGGGGAGAGAGAGAGAGAGAGAGAGAGAGAAAAAAAAAAAAAAAAAAAAAAAAACGACGACCATACCCATGTCCATATCCATGCCCTCGCTGTCTGGACAGCGAAGCGTGATCCCATGGACGCCGGGCCAGCCGCGCGAGAGAAGCCGCGCCGGGAGTCCGGGGGCCGCGGCCGAGGAGGCCAGGCCGCGAGGCGGCGGACGTGGGCGGGCTCTCTGGGCCACGAGCGCAGGGTCCTCCTGGCCGACGAGACGCACGACGACGACGACGACGACGACGACGACGACGACGACGACGACGACGACGACGACGAGGCCGCACGCAGTGGGCGACCCGGGGCAGGAGCGGCCACCAGTGGCTCTGGCCTCGCGGCCTCGGGGCGTGCGGGCCGCTGCTGGTCTTCTCGCGCTCCGCGGCGGGGGGGGCCCAGGGGGTTCGCACCGCTCGAGGGGTGCTGGAGGTGCCCCTGGCCCCGGGTGCCCCCAGCTTTGACCACCTACCAGACCACCCCAACCCAACCCGAAGACCCGAATTTGACCCGAATTTCGGGTTGGGGGGGGGGACGGGTTCCATGTGTTTTTTCAGTGTTCCCCGACCCCCCCCAAACTGGAAATGGAGGGCAAATTGAAGCCTTCGGGTTGGGTTGGGGTGGTTTGGTGAGTGGTGATTTTCTGGGACACACAGGGACATGCTAACACTAGATGTCCTCCTTGGAGGCGCGCGTCCGACCCGAACATCTGGTATGCCCATCTTGTAGTAGTATCGTAACCCGGGCGGTGTGGCCAGAAAGCGCCCGCCACGACGCATATACTGTAAGACTTCTCGGTGCGCGCGTCGCCCCTGCGGGGGCGACGCACACATAGTATAAGTATGGTGGGGTGACGCCGAGCCGAGACCAGGGAGGCCTACCCTTAGAAAGCCCAGGGCTCGCCAGGGGCTGGCTTCCTTCCAAAGCGACGCAGGCCCTGCTGAAATCCTCCCGGAGCTGTCCGGAAATCCTCTCGGAACCCTTTTCCGGAGGGTTTTCGGGAGGCTTCGGGAGGCATTCGGCTATTTTGAAAGGAAGTCACTCCCTGGCGAACCCTGGACTCCCCAACTATACACAGACACCCGACGCCTTCATATCGGGAGCGGCCAAGAGGGGGGTGTCCAAGGGGGGGGGTGCAAATCATGACCGGGGGCATGTGCGCGCCCAGCGGGAGGACCAGGGACGTAATGAATTAAGAAGGGGCGCCATGAAATCTGGGGAAATATCATGGCCCCCGCCATGATATCCACCCCCCCTAGTCATGACCCCTGTCTTTGCCGCCCCCGATCATAGATTTTCAAAGCGGAATCCACGGAGGGAAAAGAGAGGCGATCCCCAGACGACCCTCCCTGCGACGGCAAAGGAGGCGACGCCTCCCAGTCTCGCCGTCGCCCGGGGCACCCATGTCGCGTGCGTGTTTCGACCTCGTGCGCCGACTCCTCCGCGAGATGACCCTGGGTGCACACGCCCGAGCGGTGCCACGCTGTCGGTTCGCTGGCCTGGCTGGCTGGCCCGGCCGGCCCGCCCGCCGGGAAGATCGCACGGGCGACACGGAGGGAGGCCGGCCTCGAGGAGCTCCGCGGCCTTCCTCCGCTCCTCCGCAGAGTTCTTCGCCTCCTTGACCTCGCGCGGGGGCGGCGGTGCGGAGGGGGGTGGGGGGGAGCTGGCGGGAAGGGGGAGGGGGAGGGGAGGCCGGGGGGGGCGGCAGGGGGAAGGGGGAGGGGGAGGGGGACAGGCCAGGTGCGCCCGCCCTCCCCATCGCGCGGAGCGCCGTGCTCTACCCACCACGGGTGCCCCCGCGGACCTGGGCCCCCCGAGCGACCGGGGAGAGGCAGGGGCGGAGGGGGCGAGGAGGCAGGGAGGGGGCGGCGGGGGGGAGCAGGAGAGAGGCGGCGAGGCCGAAGGGCCCGGGGGGCAGCGCCAGTGGGCGAAGGGGGGAGAGCGGGAGGAGGCGAAGGGCTCGAGGAGGGGCCGAGCGCACGCCGCCGCCCCCAGCGGCGACCGCGCGAGGCCCCGCGGCCTCGAGGCCAGGCCGGGAGGGGGCAGCCGGAGCAGCGGCGGGAGGAGGGAGGGCGAGGTTAAAATTCGGGGAGGGCGGCGCGGCGAGGGGCGTCGGGGCGGGGCGGCGCGCGGAGAAGCGAGGCCCCCCCCCCCCAAGAGAGAGAGAGAGAGAGAGAGAGAGAAAGAGAGAGAGAGAGAGAACAAAACAAACAAACAAACAAAAAACGAGGCGGGCGGGCGGGGTCGCGGGAGGCGGGCAGGGCCGGCCTCGCCCTCCTCGGCCGGCGGCGCGCGCGAGGGGCCGGCGCGAGGGGGGCGGCCCTCGGAGAAGGCGGGGGGGGTTTCTCAGGAGGCGGGAGCCCTCTGAGAACGGCCAGCCTTCTTGGGAGGCGGGGGCCTTCTTGGAAGGCGGGGGCCTTTTTGGAGGCGAGGGCCCTCCTGTAGGAGGCGAGGGGGGGGCCCTCTCAGAAGGCGGGGGGCTCTCAGAAGGCAGGGGGGGCGCAAGACGGCTTTCCGAAGCTTGAAGGGCTTCGAATGCACGTGGGGGCAGGGACCACGGGCGGGAACATGTTCCCGAAGACCCTTCCGGGAACATGCTCCCCGAAATCCCCGACACCCCTCCGGGAACCTCGGGCCACGCGCGTCGCCCTGGCAAAACTCCCCCCCAGAATCCTTTTGGGGGGGGGTCGCGGGGCTCGTCTTCCTTGCGCGGGCGACCCGCCGATGACTCCAGCACTCCTCGTGCGCGGCAGGGGGGCCGCGCGTTGCCGTCGCCCTCGGGGCCCCCGCGGTGGCCCGGCGAAGGAGGGCGACAGGCACCGCCGCCTCCGCGGGCCCGGCGCGGCGAAAGCCTCGCGCCACCGCACCGCGCGCCGCCAGTGGTCGCAGTCCTCTGGTCGGCGCTAGTGAAAGGGCCCACAAACACACAAATAAATTCACACAAATAAAACGATGCCCCATATTTTCCTATATGTTCTGGGTTTTTGTCTTCCCCCCCACTTCCTATATTTTCCCATATTTTCTGGGGAATCGCCGATTAATTTTGTCTGTGTGTTTTTTCCCCTCCTGAGCTAGAGCCGGCAGCGTCAGGAGGACTAAGAATGCCCATGGCCCGCTCAGAGCATGCACCACGGGAAAAACCGTCTCGTCGACGGGCTTGGACCTGGACTCGACCCGGTCGAGCCAGGGGGCCCCCTCGCCTGCGCGCCAGAGACCAAGTTCGGCCCGCGATCACGTCGCCGCCCATCACGCTGGACACACCGCCGACCAGGCTGGAGAGTCCAGCAGAACTTGAAGGGGCCCTGGGACACACACACACATATATATATATATATATATATATATAAACAAATAAGTAAATAAATAAATAAATAAATAAACAAACAAACTAAAACAAACAAACAAACAAACAAACAAATCAATAAATAAATAAATAAATAACTAACTAAATAAATAAATAAATGAATAAATAAATACACACACAAATAAAAGGATTCTCCCTTTTTCTCCAGATCTCCTGGGTTCCCGTCTTCCCCCCCACTTCCCATCTTTTCCCATATCTTTTGGGAAACCGCCGATTACTTGTGTTTGTGAGCTTCTTTCCCTCCTGAGAATTGTCGACGAAGTGGATCCACGGGCTGCCCTGGGAGCGCCCGCGGGCACACGAGCCTGTTTCCCACGCTGGCGGGCACCGTCTGGCACCTCTCCGCCCGGCCGGCCGCGGGCCCGGGACACGACGGCTGCCGCGGCGCTGCGCCGACGTCGGCATCCGCACCTTCGCCGTCGGAGTGGGACGAAGGGGAACTGGGACACACAAATAAATAGACACTAATAACCAGATTCCCCATATTCCCCCATATCTTCTGGGTTTCTGTCTTCCCCTCCACTTCCCATACTTTCCTACATTTTCCTGAGAATCGACGATTGATTGTGTCTGTGTTTTTTCTCCTCCTGATAGGACTCGACGGTTGAGCGCGGTCACCCAGGCCCCGAGGAATCGTCTGGGGCCTCGCAAAGCGAAGCTCGCGCGACCACCAGTTGATCGCACTCTGGAGCTGCTCGTTCAACGCTGTCCTGCCCGACTCGCTCTGGCGGCGCGTGAATGGCCGGAGCTTCGCGCGGCCCGGCTGGCCGCGCAACTGAGTGAAGGCGAAGCCCAATTCCCCCACGATCCGCGCCGAACAGGACGCCCGGCTTGCGGATCGCCACCAAGGCCGATCTCAATGCCTTAGCCCTCTCCTCGGCGATCTTGATGACTGCGCCCTGGACTGGAAGCTCGCGCAGATCTGGCACGCCGCCCAAGGCGGCGAAACACTTCTGAAGCGGCGGGCCCTTGCCAACCCTTGCGGTCCGGGATGTCCCAGCCCCGCGCCCGGGCAAAGCGGCGCCGCGCAGAATATGCACTGTCCGCCGTGGAGGCGCGCTCGACGCACGATATTTCGTCGACGCAGCGCACGAGAGGAGCTGCGCGCAAAGCCGCCATGACCCACGCGCACCACGTAGGAATGCGGCTGAAATCGAAGCCAGCGGACTTGCCTCCGAACAGCTGCACCACTGCCAAACCGAACGCAAACTGCGTGTCGCCTGCGCCCCAGGCGGCGATGGCACACAGATGGGCCTGTTCCCGGACCAGCGGCTGCCTGCCTATCGGCGGCCTCGAAGTCGGATGGGGAAGCCCAATCGCGCGCCTTCCGGGCGCCCGTCCCCCGCCAACGCCGCCGGGCCGTCCAGCGCGGCATGGATGCAAAGAAACTGCGCGCCCACAGCGTCGTTCTGGCCGCCGCCCACTGCGTCGTCGACGTTGCGGCTCTTCCACTCGCGGCCGAGCAATGACACTCCAAGACGGGGAAACGCTGCGCCGAGCGAACGGGACAAGGGTAGTCCCTGAGGCACGAATAAGGGCCAACAAGGGCCCCGGCAGCGATTCTCGGTCGCCCCACGAGTGCTAATCAAATTCATGGCCCCCCGTAGGCCGCAGCGTCTCCATGATTATCCGGCCACGCTCGCGCATTCCCATGGAGAAGTCGAGCAGGAACGCGAAGTCCAGCGGCTCCACGAAGAAGGCCACACCCCCCCCACGATGCAGACCCTCCTCCTGGCCACGCCCAGTCGGAGCCGGGCGTGGACGCGCTGGGGCAACTGCACCTCTTATACCGCGGTCGCCTGGACCACTTCGACGATGGCCCCCCGGACCCGGGCGCGACGATCGACGCGCCGAACCGGGCCTCGGGGCTGCGCCGAGAGACGCCTGCCTGCACGCTGAGCGTCGCAGGCCCAGCGCGCAGGCGAAGCGCGGCCAACGCCTCAACGACGCGACGCCAGGGGGGGGGGTCCGTCGGCAGCAGCTGCGGAAGCGCGCACCTCGCCAGCTGGGGCCCCACCTGCGCCGCGCGGGATGCCGCCCGCGCGCCGCCCCGAGGGAGGGCGCGAAGGCGGCCTGGTCGAGAACCCGGCAAATCGGCAGCTCCGCCCCGGAGGTGGGGGCGCCGTCGCCCTGCCGCGGCGAGCGGGGCCCCGCGCGGCCGCCGCGCTCCCCCACGCCGCTGGGGGGCGGACACAGAGGGCCGCACATTGCTGCGCGAGCTGGCCAGCGGTGCACACTGCCATGCAACCCTCGCCTGCAGGTCCACAGCCGCACAGCAGGCGCTCGCCGCGTAAAAAACTACAGCCTGCAAGTCCTCCGCGCGAGCGCTCAAGTGGTTTTCCAGCCACTGCCTGCGAAGATAAGGCAGATCTGGAAGACGCGCAGGAGGGCCCGCCCAAGGCGATGACAGAGGACGGCTGCCCAAGCCCCCCTGGCCCACGCGAGCCGCCCCGACGGGGTCGGGGGGGCCCGCGATCTCCACGCGCGCGACGGTCGCGGGAAACGAATTGAAGCCGCTGCCCCGACGAGGCACGATAGCCACCCCTCAGCCCGGTAGCGGCCCGCTGGCAGGCAACTTCGCTGCACGGCCAAGTCGCCAACCGAAGTCTGTGCGCGCCCTCCAAATTCCAGACCCAGCGCCGAGAGCACTGGATCCCCGCGGCCAGTGCCCTCTGGGGCCCAGTGACCTCCTCGGCGGCGCGTCGCGCCCTCTGCCTCCGCCACTTCCGCCGCCGCGGCCACTCTCCCCGCGGGCCGGCCTCGACCTGCCCCTGGCCCCTCGCGGCGCAGCCAGAGCTGCGCGCGGAGGCCTGGCCCGGGCGAGCCCCCTGTCGAAGTTGCCCCGCCAGGCGCGAAGGGCCTTGCGCGGGCGCGCGACCTAGCTCTGCAGGTCCGTCGCGACGCCTGGGGCGCTGCCCGGCGCCGCGCCGCCCAGGGCGGGCTGCTCGTTCGCCGGCGGAGCGCGGGCGGCCCAGAAGGGCTGGCAGGCGCCTGTCTGCGCCGCGAGGTCCCGGAGGCTCTTCTCGACCGCCCCGATGTCTTCCGCGAACACTTCCACGGCGTCGCTGTATAGGCGCCCAGGCAGCAGTCGACGGGGGCCCGCCGGCCGCGGAGGCCTTGGACAAGCCGCTCATGGACCTCGCCCAGGAAGGCTTCGCGCGCCTCGCGCGAGGAGAAGTCCCGGGTAGAAGCCGCGACGCGGCGCGCGGTCGGTCGAGAAGTCGATCCGCGCGATCCCGGCCCACAGCTCGTCGCGGCCTGCCGCGGCCTCCGCCTCGATGACCTGCGGCGCCGCCGCTTGGCAGGGCCGCGAGGCCAACGGAAGGCCGCCGCGCCTCTCTACGAAGGCTGCCGCGCGGATATGCTCGCGGAGGAGGGCGATCGCGAGGAGCTTGGGCAGCGCGCTCAGCTCCTTCCAGCGCCGGGCGGGCAGGGCGCCGGACAGACTGCGCGCCGCGCCCGACTTGAGGCTGCGGCGCCTGACCCACAGCTCGCCCAGGTCGGTCGCGATCCCGTCTGCGACCCGCCCTGAACGGAGGCCGGCTTCGCGATCGACGCGCCCACGGCAATGGGGGCTCAACTTCGCGACACTCGCCCTGTCGATCAGGCGCGGAAAGTCGGCGACAGACGCCTGACTGAGGCTCGTCTCAACCTCGTCCTCTTTGGAAGTCACGACGGTCAGGTCGCCAAGGCGCTTCGGGCCACGATCGGCCAGCCACTGCGCGAACGCCTGGGGCGCGCCGTAGCTCGCGGCCACACTCCGGAGCTCCGCCACCCCGATCTGGGAGGGCACGGGCGGGCGAACGGGGCGGCGGCGAGGGCCGAGCGAGCAAGGATGCACTCGAACTAGACGGCGCCCGGCGCGGACCCCGCTCCTTCCCCCCGCAAGCACGCCCCGCCCACAGTGCTCGCCGCAGCCCCACGCGCACGCTGGGAGGGCCCGTCGGGCCCGACCGCCGCGAGCACTGAGATGAACTTCCGACCCCGCCTAACACCCCACTATCTTCGCGCGCACGCGGGGGCAGGGACCACGAGGGAAAATGCCCCCCCGGAGACCCCTCCGGAAACGTGTTCCCCGAGACCCTTCTGGAAACATATTCTCCGAAATCCCCGAAGGCCCCCCTGGAACCTCGGGCCACGCGCGTCGCCCAAGATGCGATATGGCAAAACCCCTATGCTTGCGGGGGTTCACGGGGCTCACTTTTCCTGCGCGGGCGACCCTCAGTCCTCGTGCGCTGTCGGGGGGGAAGGCACGGATTGCCACTGCCACTTGGGCCCCCCGTGGACCGGCCAAGGACGACGACGTGCACCGCCGCCTCCGCGCCGCCACCCGCCGGTGGACCACCCCGCGGGCGCCGCATTCCCGCCCGCCGGTTGCCGGGAGCTGCTCGAGGACGAAACCGAGGACAAAGTCGACGAGTGGGGAACGCCGAACACCTCCAGGTCTTCCTCGTCCCGCTGGAGGTCGACCAACTCGGCTGGGGCCCGGCCCTGGCACCGCGAGCAGAAGATCCGCCACCGTGCCGCGTGCCGCGGGCGCGTCCTCGGGTCCTTCCACTACACGTCGTTCATTTCTACTCGTGCTCATTTCTAATTGTGCTCGTTTCTGATTGTTCCTGGCCCCCTAGTGGCCAGGAAGAGGCCCAGGATAGAATAATTAGAAATGAAAGGTTCTTGGCCCCCAAAAAATCAAAGAACTCTCCAATACTTAGAAATGAACCATGTGTACCCCTCGGAGCCTCCGTCGGCACTCCTGACGAGTTCTCAGGGGGATCGGAGCCCCTCGGGCCAACGCGTCTGGGGCGGCCCGCGTCGGCCCGCAGGCCCCCCCGCGTCCTGTCGCGCGACGGTTTCGGGCCCGGGAAGGCCCCGAGACAGGCCAGCGAGGGCCCAGAGAAGCCCCCAGCACGGTCCATGGAGGCCCCGAGTCGCCGAGCAATCGCTCCAAGCCGCTCAAGACGGCCCCCAGCTGGCCCACGAGGCCCCCAAGACTCGCGGAGAGGCCTCCAAGAGGCCTCCCAAGAGGGCCTCAAGAGGCCAAAACCATTGATTTTCTTGACATTTTTGGAAAAAGTTAGGCGCTCTCGCCTTTTCAACTTCCCAGCGCCCCCAGACCACGAAGACCTTGGGGGGAGCTGCACATTGACCTGAGCCGTGCTGCCCTGGAGAACCAGCGAGAAACCGAGGCCCAGAACGAGCAGGAAGAGCAAGGCGATCAGCAGGGGCCTGCATGGACCATTGGCCCGGGGCATACCACCACACACCTCCAGGCGCGCGCGGTGGCGCCTGGGGGGGGTCGGCCCTGCTTGAACCACAACCATTGGACTAGGCCCACGAGGCCCTGTTCTTTCTGCACCCGCGCCTAGGACACTGCCACTTGCCCCCACGGGGCGCCGCTCCTTGCCCCTGGTGCGTACCCGTGCCCCACCACGATACGTTACCCCAATCACGCGCACCATCATGACGTTGGTGATGCGGGACCACGGCAGCACGGATGAACGAGGAATGATTGTCAATGACCGCACCTGGCTCGCAGGAAAGATGTGTCCTTTGAGAACATGCCACTGCAACACTCACTCGAGCGCAAAAGTGCTTGGGGGAGGGGGAGGAGGAGCAGGAGGAAGAGGAGGAGGAGGAGGAGGAGGACGAGGAGGGCGAGGAGAGGAGGAGAGCCCTGACGTCGACGAGGAGGACGACGACGGCGACGACGACGACGACGACCACGCCGACGACGACGACGACGACGACGACGACGACGACGACGACGACGACGACGAGGCCCTCCGCACTTCGGCGAGGGGGGCGCCTGCTTCTGCTGGTATTTCTTGTCCGCGGCCGCCGCGGCCAGCGCGTCCTTTCCGCCAAGCGCGGGGGGGAGGCTCCTCCACCCCCTCCTCCTCCTCCTCCTCCTCATCCACCTCTCCTCCTCCTCTCAAGCAACTTGGGCTCGAGCGGGTGAGGGGCCCCAGGAGGCCCACTTGCCCTCTTGAGTTCGTCCCTGGGCTTCCCAGCAGCGCTTGAGGGACTGTGTCTTTTCTGCGTGCCAGCCAAGAAGAGGCACCGACCAACACAGGGACAGACGCAATGGCGGGCGTCCACCAGCTGTGGACCAGATGCATGCAATGTCAGACGTGCGAGTGGAACGGAGTATTGGCCCGCCGCCACAACATCTGCAGCGGCTGCGGCAACGAGGTCAAGCCATTCGAGAGGAAGAAGAAACCGAGGCGAGTTCAGTTCGTGGACGAGTACGGCGACAGCGACGCCGACGGCTTCTACGACGCCACCAGCGGCAGCGAGAGCGAGCGCCCGCAACCACGGCGCCCAGGCATCTTGAAGGGCCCTGTGGGGAGCGGGCTCGGAGGCGGCAAGGGCGGCAAGGGGGGCAAGTCAGTGAAGAGCCTCCTGGAGCAGGCCCTGGCAGCCGCCACCGACTCCACACTCAAGGTGGACCTCCAGGCGCAGCTGGACAAGCTCGCCAAGGAGGAGAGCGGGCGGGAGGCAGCCAAGATCACGCCCGCGGAGGCCCTGCGCAGGGCTGATGGGGCGTGGAGGAACGCGGAGCACCTCCACAGTCAGGCGGTCAGCAATGTCATTCGCCTTCGCAGCAATCTGGCAGCTGCGGAGGCGAAAGAGAGGGCGGCAGCCGTCCACTTGGCCGAGACCACCGAGGCCAAGCGAGCAGCAGCTACGGCCTTGGCTAAGGCCGAAGGGGTCACCGAGGCCAAGCCTAGCCCCGACGGCGAGAAGAAGATCATCACGTTGGAGTGGGACGACAGCTTCTTCACGAACCTGGCGGCGCTGGACGCCACGGACGCGGAGAAGAAGGCCCTAGAGGAGCTCCGAGGCCAGTTGCAGGGCGCCAAGGAGACCCTCACGGGCAAGGAGGCCGAGATCCAGAAGTGGTTGGAGGCCATGCAGCAGCATCGGCACACCATCGAGGAGCGGGCGAAGAAGAAGAGACGCGCGCCTACTGACGGCGCACCTGAGGAGGCGGCCACAGCGGCGGCTGGCGGCGGGGGCCAGGGGGCCCCTCCTGCGGCGGCGGCATCGGCGGCGGGGACCACCCCAGGCGGCGGCGGCGGCGCGGCGGCGGCAGCTGACCCCTCAGACGCCGTTAAGGCGGAGGCGGAGAGGCTGTCCGCGGCCAAGTTCCTGGCGCAGCAGGCGGCGACGAAGGCGAAGGGCAAGGGCACCGCCAGTGGTGAGGGCACTGGGGCGCCTGCAGATACCTCAGCTTGACGGTGTCGGACGGGGACCCCTCGGACCCACAAGACCGAGGGGGCAGGCAGTGACGAAGGGGAATGCACTAGGCTATTCTATTCGAACGTCACCTGCCTAACGGACAAGGTGTGGAAGTACGTACAGGAGCACGTGGGAGCCTACGACCACTGGATCATGACTGAGACTCACATTCACCGCGAGTCGGACGTCAAGAAGTGGACCAAGGCAAGCCGGGCTCTCAACCTTCCCATGATCATGAATTCGGCCCGCCGCACCTCGAAGGTAGTGTCTAAGGCCAAGGAGGCGCACTCGAACGAGGGAGGTGAGGTGTTTTTCTCCCGCAAGCACTTACAGAGCCAACAGCTGCCCGAGGCGAGGGCTGCGGCCAAGTACCTCAAGGCGCCGAAGCAGTCGGCGTACGACGGATTCTGCCCAGTGATACTGCAGCAGCACAGCTACGCGATCGTGGTGGTCGCCCTGTACGCGCTGCCGTCCATCAAGATGACGGGCAGGAACATCGAGAGATTCAACCGACTCGGTGGACTACTCCGTTCACTCCGAGTCCCGTGGCTGGTCATCGGCGACTTCAACATGACGCCAGACGAGCTCAAGCGCACGGCCTTCCACAGAGTGACGGGGGGCCATGTGCGTGTCCCAGCTGGAGTTGAGGGCACATGTGCCCAGAAAAAAGGACCAGACACAATGATCGACTTTGTTTATATGAGCGCGGCCGCGTCCTCATTCATCCAGAGTCTGGAAGTAGTCAGAAGCGCCCCGTGGAAGCCTCATCTCGGTCTAGCCCTGAGCCTACGAGCTTCGGGCCAGACCCTAAGGACGCGTGAGATTTCCCTGCCCCCGAAGTTGCCCCAACTCCCGAGGCCTCGGTGTGAGCCCACTCCTGGATCCAAGTCCAGCCAGGCCAGGTCCGTTGCGGCTGTTAAGCGCCAGGAGGCTCACGCCAAGAGGGTCGAGGGTTTCCAGGAGGCCTTCGGGGATGTTTTGGAGCCCCCTGTGCAACTTGGGACATCATGTTCCCAGGTGGCTGAGGAGGCCGATCAGGACCCTGATCTGGACCACGATTTTTTGGCCTTCCCTGAGGAGGAGGAGGACCCCTGGGCCCACGAGTTTAATTTTTGCACTGACTCACGCCTTGGGAGCGAGCTGTCGTCTGATGGATCGGGCGCGGTCGGCGCATCGGCCGTCGGAGACAAAAAGCTCGATGCAGCCAATGTGAGTGTCAATTCGTCGGTATGCGAGGCCCAACCCCTTCCCCCCTCGGCGGTTTCAAGTAACCCCTTAGTTAGCAGCAACGTAGGTAGTAGCAATGTTCAGTCGCATCGCCCCGACCCCTTCCAGCAGGATGCCCCCTCGTGCCCCGTGGTCGAAGATGTGCCCGACCCTCCGTTTGAAATTCCTGCGTCCACGTGGGCCGAGGCTCGACAGCAGGTGGGCTTTCGGTCGGGAGCGGATGCCGCGGCGAGTCTCTCCCCTTTCCTTTCCTCCTCCGTAGCCTTTTCGCTTGAACCAGCTCGCGGAAAGCTCCTCACGGGGCAGTGCGCAACTTGGGTGACGGCGGTCGAGCAGGCTTTCCATACACATCATCATGTCAGGCCCCCTGCTGGGCCCACGCGCGCCGTGGGGCCCAGGATCCATGAGAAGCCCATGAGGGTCACTGCCCATGTTCGGGAACTCGCCCTTCATGATCAACGTAGCCAGTGGTGGACGCGCGTCCACACGGTGCTCGCTGGAGTCCTCAGGCACCAGCGCAGGGACAACGGCCAGCGCCAGCAGCAGGAGTACGGCAAGGCTAGTACCCTCCTTCGGCAGTCCAGGCCTGAAGGGGTGCACAATCTACTGAATGCGGGTCGCGAGGCCCCGTGGGACCAGTGGCTGGCAGTCCTCGGTGACCCGAGTCGGACCCCAGTGCTGGAGAACTATGTCATTGCAGCAAAGCGTGTGGCCAGCAGAGCTCAGCGCGCGGCAGTTCACGAGTCGATCTCCAACTTTAAGACCTTTGTGATGCAGCCAGAGGCCGTGGGCATCCTCCACAAGTCGCTGAAGGCGAACCCACTACCACCGAGCGAGCTGGAGGTGGGGGATCGCACCCTCGTTCACCCAGCCGACATCATGGAGCATAAAGCGGTGACCTTCAAGCGGACGCGGGCTCCACGGCCCCCTGACGTCAGCGAGATTACGGAAGTGTTTCGACTCATTCGAGAAGCGGCCCAGGGTGACGATCTCCCTGAGCTTACCCCAGACCTGGTCTACGCCAGCGCCAAGGCCATGAAGGCTAAGGCAGGGCCGGGGGTGGATGTTCTGAGCCCAGTCGACTTCCAACGCCTCCCTCGTGAGGCCATGGAGGAATTTACTGACATTTTGAAGAATGCAGAAGCCTTGCTCGCTTGGCCAGCTCAGACACAGCTCATCGTGACCTTCTTGACTCCCAAGAAATCCCAGGGCGACAGAGGCATAGGTATGATACCTATGATAGGCCGCCTTTGGTCACACGTTCGGGAACCTATAGTTAAGCAATGGAGCAAAGATGAAGAACAGGCATGGGATGCCGCAGTTTCTGGGAACAGTTGTTTACGCGAAGCATATCTTCATGCCATTGATGAAGAGGTAGCGCACTGGATGCGAATGGAATTTGGTCAAGGACTGCTTGACATTCAGGAATTTTATGATTCAATACCTTGGCTGCCCCTGGCGAAGGCGGCCTTGAGGCTCCATTTCCCACCAGTCATTTTATATTTGGAGCTTCTTCAGTGCATCACGATGCGGACGTTATCCCAGGAGGGAGCAGTGTGCACCCCCTTCGAGCCCTGCCAGTCAGTCATCCAGGGGCTGCGAGGGGGAACCAGATTCGCCAAGATCCTCACCCACTTTGTGATGCAGGTGGTGGTTACGGCGACACCCAGGATGAACCACCGCGTTTGGATAGACGATATCTGCCAGAAGATCACGGGCTCACGCCAGGCAGTAAGGGCTAACCTCATACGCGGAGTTGTGAAGGCGGGCCAAGAACTAGCCAAGGTAGGCCTCAAGTTGGCCAAGAAGTCAGTCGTCACGTGCACGAACGCCGCTGACGCTCGTGCTGTAGCCCGGGCTGCCAAGCTCAAGGGTTTCCCAGTCAGGGCTATGGCGCAAGCGCCGTACCTGGGGGTGGACTTCAGCTGCGGCAAGCAGGGCCGTGCTACCAGGACGCAGAGACAGATCAAACACGGAGCGATGAACGAGAAGGTGAAGAGATTCAGCCGAGCTACTCGGCGGTATGGGATCACGACGCGGCTGGAGCGCAACGGCTGCCAACCTGCGGGCTCCTACGGCTTCGAGGTGCACGGGATGTTCGGCCACCAGCTGACCACCCACCGCCGTCGACTCGGTCAGATCTGCGCAGCTGCTACGAGAGGCCGATGCCTCACTACCCTTCTGGACCTGAGAGCGCCAGGAGGGGACCCTGCAGTGGCGATACCAGCCAGGACCGTGGACATGTGGCTTAGCGTCTGGCAGCAACAGCCAGGTCTGCGCCAACGAGTACGACAAGTCTGGCATCATGTCCGAGACCATCTGTCACAGCTGGACCCCCAACATCAGGTGCGTGCAGTTCGTGGCCCTGTGTCAGCAGTGATCCTCACCCTCCTCCGCATCAATTGGAACCCTGAGGATGTGGACACGTGGTCGTACACCACGCCCACGGGGTCGGAGGAATGGCAATTCCCAGACGCCATATATACGGGCAATAAGTTTCTGGACACACACCGTGAATTGTTGAAGGATGTACGTCAGTCGGCAGCCCAGGTGGTGTGGACCACGGCAGCCAAACACTACTGCGGAGGTGGAGTCGAGCATGGAGTTGACAATCGGTCATTTCGGCTGTTGCTCAAACAAGTTGGGCAACTCCCTCACGGCGTGCGCCTCACTGAGTTGACGATCAATATTGCTACTGGTGGATATTGGACGCGACAGAGGCGCTATGATGAACTGAAGGGTTATAAGGGCAGCAACATGTGTGACCGCTGCCGAGAAGCACCAGAAACGGCCAAGCACAGATTCTGGCAGTGCAGCAAGAACGTGTCGG
>CAUYUJ010018305.1:708156-720656 GCA_963575745.1 Prorocentrum cordatum | reverse complement strand
CGTCTCGGCCGTCGCTAGGTCGCCCTTCGCGGCGGCAGAAGCCGCCCCACCAACCAAGGCTGCCGTTCGAATGCTGCCGCAGGTGATCACTGGCCTTCGAAGTGGCCAAGCCACTTTGACAGCCCAGCTGACTCAGCTCACGCAGCAGGTCAGCAACTCGCAGGTGTCGTTGGCTGCGGCCATACCGCAGACGCCTGCAGCAATCAGAGCGAGGATACCGTCTACGAAGACGGCAGCATTGCTTCCCAACCCTCCCGTGAGCTGGGCTCTCGTTTTGAATCCGCAGCGCCGCGCGCCCCCTCCCCCCCACCTCATTCTGATGCCATCGGGCCCCCCCCCCTGTGCGTGTGGTGTGGTGCTGTGGGTGTGGCGTGTGCGGCGTCGCACTGTGGTGCTCCAGGAGAGCTCTGGGGGTCGTCGTCGCCGCCGCCGCCGCCGTAAGTCGTCGTCGGAGGGCTCCGGAGATCGGCGCCGCCGCCACCGCCGCCGCCGCCATTGTCGTCGTCGTCGTTGTCGTCGTCGTTGTCATCGCCGCCGTCGTGGTCGTCGCCGTCGTCGCCGGCCGTCGTCGTCGTCGCCTTCGTCGCCGTCGCCTTCGTCGTCGTCGACATCGTCGCCGTCGCCATCGTCGTCGTCGTCGTCGCCATCGTCGTCGTCGCCGTCGTCGTCGTCGCCAGCCGCCGTGGTCGTGGTCGTCGTCGCCGTCGTCGTGGTCGTCGCCGTCGTCGCCGGCCGTCGTCGTCGTCGCCTTCGTCGCCGTCGCCGTCGTCGTCATCGACGTCATCGCCGTCGCCGTTGTCGTCGTCGCCATCGTCGTCGTCGCCGTCGTCGTCGTCGTCGCCGGCCGTCGTCGTCGTCGTCGCCGTCGCCGTCGCCATCGCCGTCGTCGTCGCCGCCGTCGTCGTCGTCGTCGTCGTCGCCGTCGCCGTCGCCGTCGTCGTCGTCGTCGTCGTCGTCGTCGTCGTCGCCCCCCCCCCCATCCCATCAGGGGGTAGGGGGCCGTGGAGCCCTGGGACCCATCCCATCTGGGGAGGGGGGGGGGCCACAGGCCCCGAGCCAGGGATCATACATGTCCTGTCTGTCAAGGTCCTACACTCCCGTGATCTCAACGCTTCCGTCGTGGACCACAAGGCTGCATGCACACATACGTGTGTCCCGTTGGCCAAGCAAGCTCATCCTCGTTACCATCATCAGTTTCATCATCACCGCCATCAGAATAATCGCCATCATCATCAGCATCATCATCATGAGCATCAGCATCAGCATCAGCATCAGCATCACCATCACCACCACCACCACCACCACCATCATCATCATCATCATCATCATCATCATCATCATCATCATCATCATCGACTTCGTCGTCGTTATCGTCGTCGCCGCCGCCGTTGTCACCATCGTCATCGCCGCCGCCGATGCCGCCATCATGAACATCAGCACTACCATCATCAGCATCAGCATCAGCATCAGCATCATCATCATCCTCATATCATCATCATCATCATCAGCATCGTCATCATCATCATCATCATCATCATCATCATCATCATCAATCATCAGCATCATCATCATCAGACTCATCATCAGACTCATCATCAGCATCATCATCATCGACATCGTGAGTATCGCCGCCACTGCCATCATCATGATCACCATCACTATCATCGAAGTCATCGTGGGCGTCGTCATCACCAGCGCCTCCATCATCAGAAGAAGAACAATGATCATCATCTCCATAGTCCTCATCATCATCATCAACATCATCACCGTCATCACTGTAATCGACAGCGTCGTTGTGGTCGTTGTCGCCGCCTCGACCGGCATCATCATCATGATCATCGACGTCATCATCGTCACCGTCATCAGCATCAGCATCATCATGATCATCCTCATAATCATCATCAGCATCATCAGCATCACCAGCAGCAGCATCAGCATCAGCATCAGCATCCGCATCATCATCATCAACGTCATCATCAGCATCATCATCATCATCATCATCAACACCGTCATCGTCGTCATCGTCATCGCAGTCGTCGTCATCGCCACCGCCACCGTCATCGCCATAATGATGACCGCCATGATCGTGGACGACATCATCATCATCATCATCATCATCATCATCATCATCATCATCATCACCATCACCATCACCATCACCATCATCATCATCATCATCATCATCAGCATCATCATCATCATCTTCGTCGCCGTAGTCATCATAATCACCACCTCCACCACCATCGTCATCATCATCATCATCATCATCATCATCAGCATCATCATCATCATCATCATCAGCAGCAGCATCATCATCATCATTATAATCATCATCATCGCCATCGTCATCGTCATCGGCGGCGTCATCGTCGTCAACGTCGTCATATTCGTCATCATCATCGTCATCATCGTCATAATCATCACCATGATCAGCCTGATATGCATCATCATCAATCATCATCAGCATTATCATCATCACCGTCATCAGCCTCATCATCATCATCATCATCAGCCTCATTATCGCAATCATCATCGTCATCGTTATCGTGATCGTCATCATGAGCATCATCGTCATCATCGTCATCAACAACATCACCATGATCATCATCATCATCATCATCATCATCATCATCATCATCATCATAGTCAGCATCATCGTCATCCTAATCATCATCATAAGTTTCATCATCACTGACATCATTCTCATCGTTGTCGTCATCGACATGGTGATCGTCGTCATTGTCACCGCCATCATCATCATCATCATCATCATCATCATCATCATCATCATCATCGGAGTCATCAGCTTCAGCTTCAGAATCAGTATCAGCATCATCATCATCATCATCATCATCATCATCATCATCATCCGCATCAGTCTCACACTCATCGTTGTCATCGTCATCGTCGTCGCCGTCGCCACAAGCATCATCGTCGATATCATCCGAATCGGAATCATCGTCATCGTCACCATGATGACCTGAATAATCGTAATCATCGTCAACCTAGTCATCGCCGCCGCCATCATAACCATCATCGTCACTGTCGTGATCGTCATACTCATGATCATAATCATCACCATCGGCGTCATCGCCGCCTTGTACATACGTATCACCATCATCGCCATGATCGATCGTCACCATCATTAGAATCATCATCGTCATCGCCATGATCATGTCTTCATGTTCAGAGCCATCATCGTCATGGCATTCGTCGACACAATCGTCGCCATCGCCATTATCATCTTCGACATCAGCATGATCATCATCATCATCATCATCATCATCATCATCATCATCATCATCATAATCATCAGAATCATTATCGTCGCCGTCATCATCGTCATGATCGTCCTCGTCATCGTCCTCGACATCCCTCGTCATCGGCGCTTGAGGTGGAACCCCATATTGCTGAATGGCCCAGAGAGGCCACCCAGTGCTTCAGGAGGTCACTGCAGCTCGCAACGGGAGTCGGTGGCCCTTGGGAAGGGCGGAGAGGTCCTCCTCCTCCCCCATCGTCCTCCTCCTCCTCCGGACTCCTCCTCCTCCTCCTCCTCCTTCTCCTCCTCTTCCTCCTCCTCCTCCTCCTCCTCCTCCTTCTCCTCTTCCTCCTCCTCCACACCTCCTCCTCGATCCCGTTCCTTCTAAGTAACGCCTCCCTGCCGCAAGCCCAGAAGTGTCAGTAGGGTGCGCTGGGCGCTTCGCCCGGGACCCCCTCACCATTTGTGATCTTGGCGCTCGAGCTCTGCAAGAGCTTCAAGGGTGGAGGGCGGGTCCTTCTCAAAAGGTACACTTCGCGGTAGCGCCACGCACATCGGTGCCCACAGCTGCCTGCAACGGTTAAAGCATGGAGGGCGTACTCTTTTCAAAATGTTGTGATCGCCTTAGCGCCGCGCACATTCGTCTTAAAAGCTTGCATTCAAAAATGGAATGCGGGTGGTTTTCAAGACGTGGTTGTCGCCTCAGCGCCGCGCACATTCGCCCAAAACGTGAGCGACACCTTGGAGGATCAACGGGGGCTCCTTTTTAAAATGTAGCTCTCGCCTCAGCGCCGCGCGCATTCGTCTTAAAAGTTAATAGCCGCTTCAAGGATAGAGGGCGGCTCCTTTTCAAAATGTTACTCTCGCCTCAGCGCCGTGCGCAATCTTCTTAAAGTTTGCAAATGTTGCAAGGGTTCGAAATTCTGCAGCCCCAGGAAAGGCGTCCCGGCACGACTTAGGACTTTCACGACCAGTCGCGTTGTTTCGCTGTGTTGAGGTCCAAGATATGGATGCTGGCACGCTTTAAAATTCTCATGACGCAACAATCACGTTGATTTGCGGCGATAAAATCCCAGGTCTGGTTTTCTCGCACGGTTGGACATTCTCAGACGGCTGTCGTTTAATGGGGCTCTTCCGCAATGAAAACGCACGCTTGCAGCTACCAGTGACGAGGGAACTTGGAGGGAGGGTGTATGGTAACATCGTTGGTGCGTCTTGGGTTTACTCTGTCCCTTTCCCACCTCCACAATTTCCGCATCCTCCGCATCATCATGCCCCTCCTCCTCATCCTCCTCATCATGCCCCCCACCTCCTGCGCATCATGCCCCTTCCACCTCCTGCTCCACCTCATTATCATGTTCCCTCCTCCTCCTTCTCTTCATCATCCCCCGTTTCCTCCTGCCCCACTTCCTCCTCCTCTACGCCTTTTTCCACGAACACGACGGCGACGACGACGATGGCGGCGACGGCGACGACGACGACCACAGTGGGGGCCCATGACAAGAAACACCCTACGCTTCGTCAGGGTTCCCTTGGCTTCTTTGGCTGGCGTTCGGCGTGGAAGGTCGCCGCAATCTCGAAGAAACTGCAAAACCTCAAGGCACCCTGGGTTTCTTGGGCGTCGGTCAAATCCAGCGCGCGCGGCAAATCTCCAAGAACTTCCGGCCACTCGGGGTTCCGTGGGCTTCTTCGCCCACCATTGTGCCGCGCATCCATCTGCGGGGGCTTGTCAGTCTGACTTGGGGTCGCTGGCACACTCGGGGCGCCTGCCCGATATCCAAAGAAATTGTGCTGCATTGAGGGTGCCCCGGGTTTCTTCGCCCCCTGGCCTGAGCCAAATGGGGAGAAGTCGTCGCCTTTCTGTTTGTGCAAAGCCCGAAGCTCGCATGTTCGATCGCCTCGGATTTGTTGATATCAAACTGCTTGACGCCAGCAGTCAAGGAACCGTTGGGACCAGGGTGCCCTGGGGGTTTCTTTGTTTGCAGCCGAAGTTCCAAACATCCAACCCTGGACCGAGAAACCTCGGCGGATCTCAGGGTTGGGTTTCTTGCGGTAGGTTTGTTGTGGATCGGCCCCCACTGCGCGACGGCGACGGCGATGACGACCACGACCGCGGCGGCGTCGACGGCGGCGGTGGCGACGGCCGCTGCCCCGCTCCTGCGCGCCGTTTGACAAGACCGCCGCCCGCCCCGGCTTGGTCTTCACTGGCGTGTCGCGGGCAGGCTTCTTGCCCTTCTCCTGCACCGCGCGGCGGGCCTCCTCCTCCTCCTCCACCTCCTCCCTCCTCTTCGCCTTCCTCCCTCCTCCTCCTCCTCCTCTTCCACCTCCTCCCCCTCCACTTCCTGTTCCTCCTCTTCCTCATCATCATCCTCCCCCTCCTGCTCCTCCGCCTCCTCCTCCTCCTCCTCCACCTCCTCCTCCTCCTCATCATCATCATCATCATCATCATCATCATCATCATCATCATCATCATGATCATCATCATCATCATCATCATCCTCATCATCCTCATCATCCTCATCATCATCATCATCATCATCATCACCATCACCATCATCATCATCATCATCACCATCACCATCATCATCATCATCACCATCACCATCATCATCATCATCATCATCAGCATCATCATCATCATCATCATCATACTCATCATACTCATCACATCAGTATCTTCCTCCTTCTCCTCCTCCTGCTCCAGGGACACCCTCCTCCTCTGTCCTCCTACTCCTCCTCCTCCAACGTTTGCTGCTGCTGTACCTTCTCCAATGTTTGCTGCTGATGTTGGTCTCCTCATCCTCCTCCTCCTCGACCCTCCTCGCTCCTCCTCCTCCTCCTCCTCCCTTCCTTTCTTCCTCCCTTCCTTATTTCTTTCCTTATGTCCTTCTTTATTTCCTTCCTTCCTTCCTTTCTTCCTCTCTTTCCTTCCTTCCTTCCTTCCTTCCTTCCTTCCTTCCTTTTATCCTTCTTTCCGCTCCGCTTGGCGCCACCCCCCCGTCGGGGCGCGCGCCCGGCCAGGCCGCCCGGCGCGGGCCCTCTGGCCCTCACAGGCCAGCGAGCTGCGCCGGCGCGTTGCCCTTCCCCGCGGCGGAAGGCCGTTCGGCTGGAGCCCCGGCCCCGCTTTGAGCTGGGTCGCTGCCGGTGGGCACTCGACCCGGATTCGAAGGGCATCGGCCGGTCCAGGACCATGGGCCAGGGCCAAGGGGCCAGGGGGTCGGGCCGGGACCACAACGGGCCGGGGCCCAAGTGGGCCCGCCCCAGGGGGGAGGCAGGCATGCTGTCAGCGGCGGTTATAGAAGGTCAGCCTGCCAAGCGGCCCGCCAGCCAGGCCGCGGGCCCGGGGGGAAGGGGCCCGGGGCCGGGGGGCGGACGCAGGGCGGGGAGGGCCAGGGCCCGGAGGGGGCGGACAGAGGCCGGGGCCCGGCGGGCAGGCGCCCCCCCCCCCACGTCCCGCCACTCGCCGGCAGCCCGGCCAGTGGCTGGACGCACCCGCGGCGGGGGACGAGGGCCCTGACCTTCCAGAGAGCAAGCTTTGTAGCACTGGAGGCCCAAAAAACCTAAAAAAACTGAACGAAACGCCTCAAAACCGGGACGTAGAATAGCTTCGGGATAGGTTTTTGCTGGTCGGGTGCTATTTTTTTAGCCCTCCTGGAAGGTCAGGGGGTTCGCAACACCCCCCGGACCGACCCACGGTCCGAGCGTCGCAAGGCATCGGGCGGCGGCTCCCGCCGGGGCCCCGAGCACGACGACGCCGACGACGGCGGCGGCTTCGACAGACGGGCGATGTGAGGAGGGGGGGGGCGGGCCCCAGCGGGGCGGGGACGGAGTGGGTAAAGGGAGTGAGAGGAAGGGGGACAGGACAGGAGGGAGGAAGGGAGAAGGGGGACGGCAAGCTAGGTGCGCTCGCGTCACATCTGTCGTCATACCCCTCCTTCCCAACCCTTACCATGGCGCAGATCTCCACTCATGCGCACAGGCTGATGTCCAGCAACGCACTGATCCCAAGAGGGTTTGCGATGCATGGTAAAGCACGGCGGCAGAGCAGAGCATGTCATAGCATGGATTAGCATTGCGTGGTGTAACATTGCATCACAAAGCGTAACATCGCATAGTATGGCATCGCACAGCGAAGCACACTGACGCTGCAACATCGCATTGCCTGCCATGGCATGGCACCGGATGCTTTGGAGGGTAGATGGCCCGTGTACGAAAGGAGAAGGCCTGTCCGGAATCCTGGCTCCATGTCCTGCGCAACCGTGCCTGCCCGATGTGGGCGTTTTCGAATGCCAAGTGCCGTCTGGTAGGCGTAACATAATAGTGTAAGGTCCACCCATCCATTCGACACGCTGTCTTGCGTTCCCCGAGCCCCCTTCCAAGTCTCCCTGGGTTCCCCGGACAGCTCTGCACGAAGCGTGGCGGATGGCCCGAAGACTTCCAGAAGCTCCAGGGAACGCACAGACATTGCCGACGGCGACAACGACGCAGACGACGACGACGGCGGCGGCGGCGGCGGCGGCGGCGGCGGGGGAAGCCGCGGCGGGCGATTCGGCACCGAATGTGTAATCACTTCCGATGGTTTTTCGGGAGGCAAATTTCAAAAAATTTGGAGCATAGTTGGAGGAACCAGAAACCATGCCGTGGCACGGCGCTGAAATAATGACGCCAGCGCTGCAGCGGGAGCACGATCGGAACGAGCGGAAGCGCGGAAATGAGGCTAGCGCTGCAGCGGGAGCACAATTCGGAGGACGCGTAGCCTGACATAGCATGGCGAGGCGACGCCCCAAAGTGTGGGGTGGGGGGGGGGCTTTTGCGGTCCAAAAAAATCCCAGAATCGGCACCGAATGTGGAATCACTTCCGATGTTTTGTTCGGTGGGCAATTTTCCAAATTTTGGAGCCTACGTATTCGGAAAGACCACGGAATACCACGTCGTGGCACGGCGCTGGAAATAATGACGCCAGCGCTGCAGCGGGAGCACGATTCGGAACGAGCGGAAGCGCGGAAATGAGGCCAGCGTTGCAGCGGGAGCACGATTCGGAACGAGCGGTAGCCCGAAAATGAGGCCAGCGCTTCAGAGAGAGCAGCACTTTGAAACAAATCCAAACGATTATAGCTGGAGTGCAGTACCCCCAAACAGGGTTTTTAAACCCACTGCGGTTTCCAAGGTCGATTGCGTGCCCGTCCAGTGCGGGCTGGCATGGCATGTTAGAACATGATCACATGATGTTTGCACATGAGATGCTTGTACATGATAACATGATGCCCGTTCCCTCATCCACATCATCCTCCTCCTCCTCCTCCTCCTTCACCCTTACATCTCCTCCTCCTTCTCCTCCTCCTCCTCCTCCACCTCCTCTTCATCCCGAACGGCATCTCGGAGCCCAGAGTTGCGAAGATGTCTCCAGCGTAACGGGCTGGACCATCTCGCGCGCGGCATCTCGGACCCCAGAGTTGCGACGATGTCTCGGGCGAAACGTGCTGCGAGGAAGTCTCAGGCGAAACGGGCCGGACCACCTCGAGCGCGTTGTCTCAGAGCTCCGAGTTGCGGGGGCCGCCTGGGGCCTCCTGGGGCCTCCTGGGGACCTCCTGGGGCTTCCTCCTGGGCCTCCTGGACCCCACCTGGGGCTTCCTGAAGCCTCTTGGGGCTCCCATCGGGGGATATCTAACAGGTGGCCGTCTGGGCCCCCCAAAAAAATTGGCCGCAAGAGCAAGAAAAATCAACGAATCGACACCGGATGTATCTTAACTTGACACGTTCTGATAGGGGGCCTCCTGGGGCCTCCTGGGAGCCTCCTGGGAATCTCCTGGGGACCCCTGGTGCCTGTCCTAGGCGTCCTGCGGCCTCCTGAAGCTCTCTGGGGCCTCCTGGGGCTCCCAGGGGGGTTAAGTAACATGTGGTCTTCTGGGCCTCCAGGCTGGACCACCTCTTGCGCGGCATCTGGGAGCTCAGAGTTGCGAGAATGTCTTGTGCGAAACGGGCCGGACCACCTTGCATACAGCATCTCCGAGGTCAGAGTTGCGAGGATGTCTCAGGCGAGACGGGCCAGACCACCTCGCGCAGGGCATCTCAGAGCTCAGAGTTGCGAGGATGTCTCAGGCGAAACCGGTTGGACCACGTCGCGCGCGGCATCTCCGAGGTCAGGGTTGCGAGGATGTCTCAGGAGAAATGGGCGGGACCACCTCTTGCGCGGTATCTCAGAGCTCAGAGTTCCGAGGATGTCTCAGGCGAAACGGGCCAGATCACCTCGCGCGCTGCATCTCAGAGCTCAGAGTTTCGAGGATGTCTCAGACGAAACGGGCCGGACCACCTCTCGCGCGGCATCTCGGAATGCAAAAGTGCGAGGATGTCTCTGACGGAACGGGCCGGACCACCTCTCGCGCGGCATCTCGGAATGCAAAAAGTGCGAGGATGTCTCAAGTGAAACGTGCCGGACCACCTCTTGGGCGGCATCTCGGGGCTCAGAATTTGGAGGATGTCTCAAACGAAACAGGCCGGACCACCTCTCGCGCGGCATCAGAGAGCGCAGAGTTGAGAGGATGTCTCAGGCAAAACGGGCCGGACCACCTCGCGCACGGCATATCAGGGCTCAGAGTTTGGAGGATGTCTCAGGCGATACGGGCCAGACCACCTCTTGCGCGGCATCTCGGAGCCCAGAGTTTCGAGGATGTCTCAGGCAAAATGGGCTGGACCACCTCTTGCGCGGCATCTCAGAAGTCAGAGTTGCGAGGATGTCTCAGGTGAAACGGCCCGGACCACCTCGCGCGCTGCATCTCAGAGCTCAGAGTTTGGAGGATGTCTCAGGCGAAACGGGCCGGACCACCTCTTGCGCGGCATCTGGGAACTCAGAGTTTGGAGGATGTCTCACGCGAAACGCCCAATCCTGGACAACTCAGAAACGAGAGTTGCGAGGATGTCTCAAGCGAAACGGCCCGGACCACCAAAGTTTTTTGAGGACGTCTCTGCTTTGAATTTCCTCGGCCGGAGTTAGCTTCTATCACAACAGCACCCCGTTCAGCAAGTTGTTTGGGGAAAAACACGTTCCCCGGGAATTAACCAGTACGCGAAGGGGGGCCGGATATTTCCCAGAAGTCACCAGGGAAGAGAGGAGAGTAGTATTCAGACTGTGTAGTTGTGAATGGGGGGGTAGGAGAGGAGGGAAGGGGCGGGAAGGGAGGGCAGGGAGAGAAGGGAGGGGGGGGGGGGGGCAGAAAAGGCCCCCCCGCGGCCAGCGCACCCCGTCGCGCGCCGAACGGCGCGGGTCTCAAGGATCACCAGGCCACGGCGGTCCGCCCAGTCTGGTGCCCCGCGGCACGGGTCTCAGGGGCCGCCGCTTTCCCGGAGGAGGGGGGGAGCGGAGGGGAGGGAGGCGAAGGGCAAGGGGGGGAGAGGAGAGGAGAGGAGGGAAGGGGCGGGCAGAGAGGAAAAGAGAGAGGGAAGGAGAGGGAGAGGGAAGGGGAGGGGGGGAGGGGGAAGGAAGGGGACGAGGGGCAGGCGCGGAGAGGCCCCCCTCGATGCCGCATTGCCGCCGGCCAGTCGGCGCCGGCCCTGGCCGGCCTGGTGTCCTGGCGCCCCCAGCCGGCGAGCGGCGAGAAGGCGGAGACGGCCAACGGGAGCAGGGGCAGCGGCAGGAGGGGGCGAAGAAGGGGGATCGCCGCCGCTCTCTTCCCACGTTTTCTCCGCTGCGGACCCGCCGCACCCGAGCCCGCCGCCCCCAGGGGTGATCTGCCTGGCGGTGTTCGTGGCGTTGGTCGCGCGGGCGCTGCTGGCGCTGGCGCTGGCGAGGGTGCTGGTGGTGCTGCTGCCGCCCGCCCGGACGGGGCCGAAACGCACGCGGAGGGGGCTGAAACCTCCGCGCGGGTCGCCGCGGGTCCTCGACGCGGCGCCCCGTGCCGAGGGCGCTGGAGCCTCCGCGCGGGCCGTCGCTGGCCTCCGAGACGAGGCCGCTCCCCGCGTGGAGAAGGCTGAAGCCTGCACGTGCCCTGATGGGCCATGGCGGGCGCCGCCGCGGGGGAGGGCCGCCGCCGCGAGCTTGAGCTCCCACCTCCTCGTCCTCCTCCTCCTCCTCGTCCTCCTCCTCCTCCTCCTCCTCCTCCTCCTCCTCCTCCTCCTCCTCCTCCTCCTCCTCCTCCTCCTGGCCCCTACAGTGGAGGCCAGTCCACAAGACTTGTCCACAAGAAACCCAACCCTGAGACCCCAGGACGTCCATTGATTTTTGATGTGGGAATGTCGCGCTCCCCACCGCAAAACCATCGAAGCCCAAGAAACCCAGCGCACCCTGGAGGCAAGCAGGGTGTTTCTTGGCATGGGCCTCCACTGTAAGACGGCCAAATCAGATCCCGGTTGGCAGCCGGGTGGCCCTAAAGACACCCCCAAAAAACCGCCTCCGAGAGGCTCCAGGGAGAGATCCCTGTCGTCCGACCCGAGAATTAGGTCAGGCATATCCTCCTACAGGCGGATTGTGGACGAACAAATATCAAAACCAGAAAAAAACTGTGTATATAGAATCTGAAAATTATATATAAAGAATCCTCCCCTGACTAATTTTTGACTTTTTGGAACACTCCTCCTGTAGAGGGACATGCCCGACTAAATCGTCGTCGGTGCCGTCGTCGTTCTCGCCGCCGCCGGCGGCGGTGGCGAAGACAGCAGCGGACGCCGACGACGTCGCCGTCGCCGTCGACGGCGGCGGCGGCGACGACGGCGACAGCGGCGGCACGGCGCCCCGACGCCGTCGACGACGACTGCGACGACGGCGGCGGCGAAAGCAACGGACGGCGACGGCGACGGCGACGGCGGAGGCGTGCCGCGGCGGCGCCTTGGGCGACCCGGAGGAGAGCATGCCGAGGACGCGGGGCAGGGCGGGCATGCCCGCTGGGCAGCAGCCTGTGGATGCCGCCGCCGGTCGCCGCTGGGCACACGCGGCGGGAGCGGCGGCGGCGGCGGCGGCGTCGAGAGACACACCAGGGAGAAGGGGGAGAGGAGGAGGGAAGCAGGGGAGAGGGGGAGAGGAGGAGGAGGAGGAGGGCAAGCCAGCGGCGGCGGCGGCGGCGGCGTCGAGAGACACCAGGAGGAGGAGGGAAGCAGGGGGGAGGGAGGAGAGGAGGGGGGGGGAGAGGAGGAGGGGGAGAGGGCAAGCTAGCGGCGCTTCAGCGCCAAATCCGACATCCGGCCGCTCCCGTGCATCCTTTCCCATGGCGCTGGTGTGCGCTCCGTCCGCCGACGGGCGTCACGGCGGACG
>CAUYUJ010018305.1:688156-703156 GCA_963575745.1 Prorocentrum cordatum | reverse complement strand
CGTGCTGTGCGGGCCACTGGTAGACATCAACGGCGGCGAATAGGCGGCGCTGCGGACGGTGCTGAGGCTCGCGATGCCTCCCGTGACGGCGGTCGTGGACAGCAACTTCGTGTTCTTGGGACTCACGGTCTTGGGCGAAGAGGTGACCACTGCCTACGGCTACGCGTGGGCGCACATGTGGAAGGAGGTCTGGCGATTGGTCAAGGATTTCGGCGTCCTGCGCGCGCAGGGCCTCACCGTGAGGAGGTGCCCGCGCATCAGGCGCGGCGGAGAGCGCTGGAGGGCCACATCACATACCGCGACTGGTACGGCAACAAGCTGGCGGATCAGGCGACGAAGAGTGCTGCGGCGCACGGCAGGCTGGAGCTCAGCGGCCGTCGAAGGCTCGTGCAGGCGAAGAAGATGTTGGAGGGCGTGGCCATGTGAATCTCCGCGGTGGGCGCTGCTGTCGGCGGCTCCGACAACACCCACAGGGCGGCCAAGCCCAACAAGCCTGCGCCGAGGGCTGCCGCAGCCGCGGCCCAGGCAGTGCCCAAGCTGGAGTGCCGGCTACGCGGCGATCCAGGCAAGAGCTGGTGCTCGGTCTGCCTCTGGACCGAGCGGCGCGGCGAACGCCCTGGCAGCATAGACGTGCCGGTGCTGGAGGCCAACAGGCGGCTGAAGGAGGACGGCAGACTGGCGTACTAGGTGGTCCAGCTGGTGCCGCAGAAAGAGTGCGAGCTGAAGCGCGAGGCGCCGAGGCTTGCATGCCTCGTCTGCGGGGCCACGGGTGCGGCGCGGGCATCCTCGTTTGCTGGGCCGCGTGGCGAGCCTGGCAAGGCGGGCAAGGCGGCGCTCTCGCGGCTCGCGAAGCGGCCGTCGCCTGGCGCGGTCAAGACCGCGGTGAAGCTGCGGCCCCTAGAGGGCGGCTAGCGCAGCCGCTGGCACAGCCCCGCTGAAGGCGCCGCGGGCGCCGTGGCCGAGTGGCCGCCGACGCGGCGGCCCGAGGACAGCGGGGCTGTGCGCAACGCTGGCTCCGCCAGCACCCTCGGCGCTGTGCCGTGGCGCCGTCGGCTGAAGGCACGACGCTTGCGGCGGCGCGCGCGTGGCGGGCGCCAGCCGCTCAGCCCGCGGCAGCGGGGGCGCGGCGCGGGCGTCGGAGAGGGCCGCGGACCCGCGCCCTTCTCTGCGGCGCGCACATGCGCAAGAGGGCCAACAGCCGCTCCCCCCGCACTGACCCGTAGGGACTCGCACTCACAAGGTAGCGAGCCTCTCTTACGGGGCCTCCTCGGAGCTCGCCCATTGGCGCATCGAGGTACGCCCCCTGCCGGCCCCATGATAAGTCTGGGTCTGCGGCGGACTTCACTCGTAGGCGATTTCGCAAGTCGTACCCCACGGCTCCTTCACGGGCGTTTCGACGTTGACCCCCTCATGCGGATGTCCTGTCCTGTCCTTTTCTCCTCCTCCTCCTCCTCCTCCTCCTCCTCCTCCTCCTACCCCTCCTCCTCCATCCTCCTCCTTCCTCCTCTCCTTATCCCTCCTCCTCTCCTCCTTCCTCCGCCCTCCTCCTCGCCCTTTCACTGTCTCCTCCACCCCTTTTCCTCACTCCCTCTCCCCCTTTCACTCCTCTGTTCTCCTCCTCCTCCTGTTCCTCCTCCTCCTCCTCCTCATCCTCCTCTTCCGCCTCCGCCTCCGCCTCCGCCTCCTCCTCCTCCTCTTCTTCTTAGTCGTAGTATTATTCGTATTAATATTAAGTTTGATCATTGGTATTATTATTATTATGATCCCTCTTCTGCATGTTAGTATTCTTAGTACATGTATGAATATGATTCTTGATAGTCGTGTTAGCATGAGCAGTCGTACTCGTATTAGTACTACTAGTAGCAGTATTCTTCATTTGAGTAATAGTATACGTGCTCGTGGTGGTTCGTATTATTAGTGTGGGCATTCTGAGTATTGTTATTATACCTCGTATGAGTATTACTAGTCTTAGTTTTCGCATTCTTAGTAGTAGCATGATTAGAGTTCTTATTGGTATTACGATGTGGTTTCTTCGTCTGCTTATGTTGAGTATGAGTAGTACTATTCGTGTTGTTCATCGTATTCATATCCTATGTCTTATCCGAACAGTAATAGTATTGTTCCTATTGTCGTGAATACTATTATGCTTACCCCTCTTCTTCCTCCTTCTCCTCCGCCTCCATCCTCCTCCATCTCCTCCTCCTCCTCCTCCTCCTCCTCCTCCTCTTCCTCCTCCTCCTCCTCCTCCTCCTCCTCCTCCTCCTCCTCCCCACCCCCTCCTCCTCATCCTCCTCCTCCTCCTCCTCCTCCTCATCCTCCTCATCCTCCTCCTCCACTCCTTCTCCTTATAAACGAGTTCTCCCTGTCGCACCCCGAGGCCAGTTTTTGGGCGGGCCGGGCGTTTCGCCTAAGACTTCCGCACTGTGTATGACTCAGAAGCTTAAAAGGTGGCAACAATGTCACATATGGAGGGCGGGTCGTTTTTTCAATGTGATTATCGCATTAGCTCCGCGCACATTCGTTCCAAAATTCGAAAGAGCTTCACGGATTGAAGGCGGGGCGTTTTCAAAATGTGGCTCTCGCCTTAGCGCCGCGCACAGTCGTTTTCAAATTTGCTAGAGGTTCACGGATTGAGGGCGGGTCGATTTCAAAAAGTGGCTCTCGCCTTAGCGCCGCGCTCATTCGCTCTAACAAAATGCAAGAACTTCACGAATTGAGGGCGGTTCCTTTTGAAAGTTGGCTCTCGCCCCAGCGCCGCGCACACTCGCTTTTTTAGAGAATTCGCCAGAGTTTCCCGGATTCCCATGATCAACGTACCAGAAATAGCGTTTTGGAAAGATTCAGGATTATGCGGGTGCAACAGTTATGTTGTTTCGCGGTGTTGAAATCCCACAGATGGCGTTCTGGCACGATTCCAGATCGTCAGGGCGCAGCAGTCAGGTTGACCCGAGGCAAAAGGTTGTCTTCTAACGAGGCAGTTCCCTCAATGAAAATGAACCGTTGTAGGGGCCTATACAGAGGGAGCTAGGAGGGAGGGATAATTCCAACATTGAAGATTCTTGAGTTTACACTGGTCCTCCTCCCCCTCCTCCTCCTCCTCCTCCTCCTCCTCCTCCTCCTCCTCCTCCTCCTCCTCCTCCTCCGTTTCCTCTCGCCCTCCTCCCTCCCCTGGACACTTCCCAACCCGGACCCCGGCAAACTGCAGGCGGGCGGGCCACCGGGACGGCCAGGCGAGCGCGTGCACGGCCCTCCCCTCGGGCCGCTGGTCCGTCAAACGGCTGCGCCGGGCCGACAGACTGCCCCTCGCCCCGCTGGGGAGAAAGGGGGGTGGGCGAGGGGGGAGCGAGGGAAAAAGGATGGGAGCGAGGGGAGCGAGGGGAGCGAGGACGTGGAGCAAGGGGAAGCAGGGGAGTCCATGAGGAGGAGGGGAGCGAAGAGAATCTGTCTTCATTCTCACACTCAACATATCAACAACTTCTGGCAAATTATGCGGCCATGACTCTGCAACTGCAAGGTGCGTACGTCACGGAATAACTCTTGGAGGCAGTGTCCGTGTCAAGAGAGGGGGGAGGCGGAGGGACATAAACATCTGGCGGTTCGGACAAATCCAGGCGGCTGATCTGTCACAGCTTAGAGCATTTCAGAACCTGGATGTCGCAACCCTGGCCCCTCAAAAACTGCAAGGGATTAACCAAAACTAGCCTGGGGAAGTGAGTCGAGAGGTATGCGGGGTCCATGTCTCTGCAAACATCGAGCCGCCAGATGTGCGAGTCAGGTCATCAGCGCTCCGCTGACACCAAAAAGCAATGATGAAAAGAAAGCTGGCGCACCCGAAATGGGCAGGGACAAAAAAGAGCACGATGCCAAACAGCGATGACCCCCAGGAACGGCAGCGGCCGTTGCTGAGCAGGCGACGTCCGTCTCAAACCGACAGTTCCACGCCCGCGGCGACGCCGACAGCCAACCCCTGTCCAAACGCACGTCCTCCGAATCCGGCTCGGCGGCCCTCGCTGGCCCGAGGCCAGGAGGCTGCGCGCGCGGAGGGGCGGGCGGAGGATGAGGAGGAGGAGGAGGAGGAGGAGGACGAGGAGGAGGACGAGGAGGAGGAGGAGGAGGAGGGAGGAGGAGGTGTGGGTGAAGGTGGGTGGAAGAAGGGGAGAGGAGGGTGAGTTTGAGGGCGAGCGTAGGTGGTAGGAGGAGGGAACCCTGTCCGTTTCCGTCGTTGGTTCGGCCCCCCCACCCCATGCGCCACTACAGAGGTGAAACCGAAAAACCCAGGGATGCGTAACGCCTCCCAGCCCCCTGCGTCGGTCGTGACTCTGCCGCGGCGCCCGCCGCTTTGTGGGAGGACGGCGCGAAGCCGTGGCCCCCCTTCCGCGGGGCGCCTCCTCATCCTCATGGCTTCTGGGTTGGATGCTTCCACTCCTCCTTATTTCTTTTTTGCGTTTGTGATCCAATCATCCCGGATCTCACGTCTCTGTCACCTTCTTTACCTCCCTCTTCTACCATCCCTCCCCTCTCTCAGTCCCCTCCCATGCACGCTTGGTCCAGGCGAGGAGTTGCCCCAATGATGCCTCACTTTCCTCCCTTGGCCGTGACCGCGGGTTGGTGGTCTTCCTCCCGAATCCGAAGACGTCCCCCTCGCACCCTACCCTCCGACGAATCATTCCTCCTCCGCCCCCGCCTGTTCCTCCCTGTTTCCTCTATGGGTCTTCCCTCCTCCTACCTATTCATCATCAGCTCCTTCCTACTTTCCTCCCTTCCTACATGGTCCTCCACTGCAGCTCTCCTCCTGGTCTCATTAGTTCATCGTGCGGGATCCTTGTGGTACATCACAACGGGTAGGATCCTCTCATCCTCCCGTCAGCCCCTGCCGCACCTCCTCACTCCTCTCCTCCTCCTCATCCCCCTCCTGCCTACCGCCTCCTCCGTCTCCTCTTCCCGAACTCGGCCCTCTCCGCCTCGCACTTGCCGCCTCCTACTCCTCCTCTCTCCTCCTCCTCCTCCTCTCTCCTCTCCTCCTCCTCCTCCTCCTCCGCCTACTCCTCCTCCTCCTCCTCCTCCTCCTCCTCCTCCTCCTCCTCTTGGTCCTCCTCCTTCTCCTCCTCCTCCTCCTCCTTCTCCTCCTCCTCCTCCTGCTGCTCCTCCTCCTCCTCCGCCGTCCGCCAACCCTCCCGCTGGCATCCGCGTGCGGATGCCAGCCGCCGTTCTGCTTCCGCCGGTCTCTTCCGCTGGCGTTTCCGCCGGGGGGCGAGAGACGCGGCGCAGGCGAAGCAGCCCTTGCCGCAACACCAAAGAGCGAGGCAGGGGGAGGAGGAAGGAGGGAGCAGGAGGAGCTTGGGGAGAAGGAGGAAGGAGGAGGAGGAGGAGGAGGAGGAGGAGGAGGAGGAGGAGGAAGGAGGAAGAAGGAGGAGGAGGAGGAGGAGCGCACCCCTGGAGACTTCAGAGCTTCCAAAATCTGCCCTCCGTGGCCTCAAAGATGTCCCAAGGCGGTCCCGCATCGCTGAGCGATTGGCCGAAGACGCTGACGATGGCTCCAAAACGCCCCAAGGCGCCTTCGAGACGTCCCAAGAGCCTTCCCAAGAGGGCACCGAGAGGCAAGCATATATGTATGGTCTTCCTTAAGTGGTTTGAAAGATTTGGGCGTTCTCGCCGATTCTCTTTCCCGACCCTCCAAGACGGCCCAAGATACCCCGAAGAGGCCCCAAAGACAGTCCAAGAGGCATCCAAGAGGGCCCCAAGATGGCGTAAGAGCGCCACAAGACGGCACAAGAGGCGCTCAAGATGGCCCAGGAGGGCTGCAAGACGGCCCCAAAGACGGTCTAAGACGGTCCCGAATCGCTGAACGATTGGCCAAGTACGCTTACGATGGCTCCAAGACGCCCCAAGACGCCTTCGAGACGCCCCAGGAACCTTCCCAAGAGGGCGCCGAGAGGCAAGCATGTGTGGTCTTCCTGTGGTGTTGGAAAGATTGTGGCGTTCTCGCCGATCCTCTTTCCCGACGCTCCTAGGCGGCCCAAGATACCCCCAAGAGGCCCCAGGGACAGCCCAAGAGGCATCCAAGAGGAGCCTCCGAGACGCCCCTAAGAGCCTTCCAAAGAGGGCCCCAAGCGGCAAAAATCAATGGCCTTGCATATGTTGTTCACTGTTCCTGGCTTATTCGTCGTCTCTAGCTTCCGACGCTCCAAGACTGCCCAAGAGGCCCCGTAGACCTCCCCAAAGCTACCCAAGAGGCCCCCATAAGTCACAAGAGGTCCCCAGGAGGCCCCGAGACGGGCCCCAAGACGCTTCAAACCTGCCTCCAAGGGGCTCCGCCAGGCCCCCAAACTCCCAAGACGCCCACAAGAGTCCCCAGCTAGTGCCCAAGATGCCCACGGCGCGTCAACCGAGGTATCCCCGCCTCGTCTGGGGGTCGGCGGAATGGCGTGAGCCTCTTGAATATCTGCATTGCTATATCAACACACGCCCACCACTATGGGGCTAAACATAGCTGTATAGAAGTCCGTTGCACGCCGCAGCAGTAGAAGTGCATGCTACAAGCTCCGAGATTGCACATACGCATGACTAGACTACACATATGGATTCGCGCAACCTTTTCGACATCGCTGCCGTGGCGTGCCGCTGATCCCTGAGGGAAGTCGAAGCAGCTCATCGGCACCAGATCAATGTGCGAATACATACGTATTCGAGAGTGGCAGCAGCATGTATTGGAGATTCAATGTGAATCAACCACCACAACGCCAATGTGCGAAGACACGTCGAAGTGCAAGGAAAATTTCGCACATGGGAATGGAACCGCACTGGCGGCAGAAAAAAATCCGTTTCAAATGGCACTGCCAGAACGCTGGCAGCGAACACACGGATACCTAGACTACAGGCTCTGGGCTCAAGATCCTGCGCCCGAGCTCACATGAAGACATCCTTGCGGAGGTCCTTGTCTGCGAACGAGATCGCCTCAGGCCACGGGTGAGCGGATGGCTGGGCGAGGCAGAACGGTCACAGCGAGAGAGGGGGGCAGGCTGGAAGGCGACGAGGGGCGACACCGAGGCTCTCCCTCTCGAGAACAAGCCCCCTTATGGCTGCCCCGAGGCCCCCCCCCAGTCGCAGGACGACCGCCACGCCTCCAGCCGGGCCGCTCGGATGGAGAAGGCCGCCCGTGGCCCGCGGAGAGGAGAAACCACTCCAGGGGGAGCGGAATCGAGTCGGTCGACACCCGGCACGGACCTCGGCACGCAGCAGGGGATGCGATCGGCTCCTGTGCACAGCCCTGCCCCCCGCGACCCTTCCCCGGGCGTCTGACGTCGTGACTCTGCAGCACGCGGCCCTCGGACGACCGACTCGACCCCTCCCAAGCGAATAGGTGTGTCTGTGTGTGTGCTCACGGCCCCTCGGCATCGCTCTCGGACGGCCCCCCCAGGGCCCGAGACGAGCCTCGGGGGGCCGACACACTCCTCCTCCTCCTCCTCCTCCTCCTCCTCCTCCTCCTCCTCCTCCTCCTCCTCCTCCTCCTCCTCCCCTCCTCCTCCTCCCCTCCTCCTCCTCCTCCTCCTCCTCCTCCTCCTCCTCCTGCCTCCTCCTCCTCCTCCTCCGGCTCCTCTCTCCTCCGCTCCTCCTTCCTCCTCCTCTCCTCCTCCTCCTCCTCCTCCTTCCTACTCCTCCTCCTCCTCCGCCTCCGCCTCTCCGCCTGCCTCTCCTCCTCCTCATCCTCCTGATCTCCTCCTCCTCTCCCATCCTCCTCCTCAGCTCCTGCTGCTCCTCCCTCCTCCTGCTCCTCCTCCTCCTCTCTGCTCCTCCTCCTCCTCCTCTGCTCCTCCTCTCCTCTCCTCCTGCTGCTCCTCATCCTCCTCTGCTCCTCCTCCTCCTACCTCCTCACCTCCTCCTCCTCTCCCTCCTCCTCCTCCTCCTCCTCCTCATCCCTCCTCCCCCTCTGCTCCTGCTCTCTCTCCTCCTTCCTCCTCCTCCTCCTCCTCCTCCTCCTGCTACTCCTCCTCTGCTCCTCCTCCTCCTCATCCTCCTCCTCCTCCTCCTCCTCCTCCCTCTGCTCCCCCACCATCCTGCCTGCTCACCTGCTCTTCCTCCTCCTCCCTCCTCTCCTCCTCTCCTCCTCCTCCTCCTCTCCTCCTGCTCCTCCTCCTCCTCCTCCCCCTCCTCCTCCTCCCCTCCTCCTCCTCCCTCCTCCTGCTCTGCTCCTGCTCCTCCCTCCTGCTCCCCCTCCTGCTCCTCCTCCTCCTCCCTCCCCCTCCTCCTCTCCTCTCTCCTCTCCTCCTCCTCCTCTTCCTCCTCCTCCTCCTCCTCCTCCTCCTCATACCTCCCCTCCTCTTCCTCCCTCCTCTTCCTCCTCCTCCTCCTCCTCCTCCTCCTCGGACACCGAGGCAGCCGGCGCGCCGCAGAATTCCAGGGCAGGGGCCCCAAAGACCTCTCGACCCGCTCTCCCCCAGGAGCGGGCTCCTCGTCCCGAGCGTCGCCTTCTGACGGCCCTGGGGCCCGGTGGCGGACCTCTGGTGGCGGCCTGGAAGTGGGCACCCGCCACCAGCACAGGGGAATTGCCTCCACGGGGGGAAGATGATCCTAGGTTCCGCTGTTGGTGGCTGTATTTCGGCCACCCTGGAAGCCAGAATATTTACCACCATCACCGAGACCGGGATCTTCTTCCCTCGGTGGAGGCACGCCGCCGATATTGGTGTTGGTGTCAACCTCGAGGCCGGCGACTATGGTGGCCGAAGCTGAAGAGGCAGGATCACTCGGCATCGAATCGGGAAGTCGGATCGCATTGGAACGCGTGTCGGATCGGGCTGCATCGGGGCGGGGTCGAAATCGAGTCGGGTCGGCTACACCGGACTCACTTCTATAGCGCTCACTTCTATAGTGCTCACTTTGAAATTGTGGTCCGGAAGGGGCCGCACATGCAGGCACATGCCGCACAGTCGCATGCACATGCCCATGCAAATATACAAAAGCCTCAACAGCATTGCCGCACATGCGCGCACATGCCACACCGTCCGACGCACAGTCGAATGCACGGTCAAGCACAACTCTGAAAGCATAGACGCACATGCCCGCACAGGCCGCTGAGATGTCGCAGGCGATAGTGGCCTGACCACCTGAGCTCGGGGCATTTCGCAACCCAGAAATGCGAGGATGTCTCAGGCAAGCGTGGCCGGACCACCATGGGGCAGGGCATCTTGGAAACCAGAGTGGCGAGGATGTCGCTGGTCAAGGTGACCAGACTACCATGGGGCAGGACGCCTCCGAGGTCTGAGTTGTGAGGATGTCTCAGGCGAAAATGGCCTGACCACCATGGGGCAAGAGATCTCTGAGGTCAGAATTGCGAGGATGTCTCTGGCGAGAGTGGTCTGACCACCTCAGCCCAGGGCGTCTCGGAACCCAGAGTTGCGAGGATGTCTCAGGCAGGAGTGGCCTGACCACCTGCTCAGGGCATCTCGGAACCCAGAGTTGCGAGGGTCTCAGGCGAGAAAGGCCGAGACACTATGGAGCAGGGCATCATTGAGGTCAGAGTTGCGAGGATGTCTCAGGCAAAAGTGGCCTGAACACCTCAACTCAGGACATCTCGGGCGAGGATGTCTAAAGAGAAAGTGGTCTAACCACCTCAGCTCAGCTCAGGGCGTCTTGGAACCCAGAGTTCTGAGGATGTCTTAGGCGAAAGGGGCCGAGACACTATCGAGCAGGGCATCATTGAGATCAGGGTTGCGAGGATGTCTCAGGCGACAGTGGCTGACCACCTCAGCTCGGGGCATATCGGAATCGAGACTTGCGAGGATCTCTTAGGCGACAGTGGCCTGACCAGCATGGGGCAGGAGATCTCTCGCTGCGTCCGCGCGCGGTTTGCGCGCGGACGCGAACGCGCCGGCGCCCGGAGACGAACGCCGGCCCCGGCATTCTTGCACGTCCCGCACATGCCCCGCACAGGTACGCACAGTATTCGCACAGGCCGAGCTCGCCAGTGGCCGAGCCAGGCCAGCGATTCCGAGATTCCCTGAGCTCGGGCCGTCAAGCCACTCTCGCCTGAGACATCCTCGCAACTCTCACCTCCTCCTCCTCCTCCTCCTCCTCCTCCTCCTCCTCCTCCTTCCTCCTCTGGCCGAGCCGAACAGGCGGGCGGGCCGGCCGAGCCGGGGGCGTCCGCCTCCTCCGCTCCCCCCTCCTTCCCCCCCCTCCACCTCCCCCCCCCCACCCCTGCTTTTCCGGCCGAGCTGAGAAGGCGCGCGGGAGTGTTTCACTAGGAGGGCACGCCACCGCCAGCTCACGAACCGGGCGAAGAACCGCCCCCGCCAGCAGCGGGCGAGTCTAAACGCACAGCAAACTCTTTCAGGAAGCCCTGGCACGCCCCAGGTTAGCTCTGCGAAGGCCAGGAGGCGTTGGAGGCACAGGGGTCTCAGACAGCTCCTCGGGCATGAGCGTGCATGTGCATTGGGATGTGCACGCATGTGCGCCTGCGCGCTTCACCGCATGTGCGTGCATGTGCGGGCCCGCGCGGCCTCCCGAAGAGAGGTTGCACAGGCATGTGCGTGCATGTGCCGATGACAGATCTGCGATTCTCGAACACCTCCCGCATGTGCAGGCATGTGCGCGCATGTGCGTCGGATTGTGCGTGCATGTGCGTGTGATGGATGCACCAAAACACAGCGCACATGCCCCCGCACATGCCCGGGCACGACGTGCACAGCAGGAAGTCCATCCACGAAGGGCCGCACAGGCCTGGCACATGACTGGCACATGCCGCGCACATTCGCGCACATGACAGCGCAAAAACGGCCGCACATACACCCACCCAGGGGTATAGATGTGAGTGCGGTGTACGCCAGGATGCGCCCCAGCGCAATGCAAGCAGCGGGCCGTATCGAATCGTCGGAAGATCGGAATCGAATCGGAGCGAGCCGGCCAGAAACGATATCGTATCGGGTCAGTCGGATCGGAGTGGACCTCTGGAGGCACGACACACTTGAAAAAATCACGACAACTGGAGGTCTGGGATCGACCACATATCGTGCCCGGGGCTCCGACGACGAGGTGTATTCGGCACGCAGTCCCTGCGAGTCTCCCGACCTCTTCCCCGGGGCCGCTCCGGTATCCCGGGCCGCTCGTGGATGGCACCAGAGCCCTGAAGCGGCCCTCAGAGGCCAGAGACGACGAGAGCACACATTAGGTGTCGTCTTGCTTGTTCTTGTTGCTACTCCTACCGCTGTTGGCGTAAAACACGCCCATCCACAGACGTTGCTTCGACGGTGCCGCCCCCAGACACCAATTTAAATGTTGCGTTCGCGGCCGTTTTCGGGGTGCAAGCATCAGCGAAAAAAACACCGAAAATCCACCGCCAAGGCAACCCCGCCTTCAACATTGAAGCGTTGTCAGCGTTGTCCATTATGCCTGGTGGGCGTTTTTTACGCCAACGGCGGTAGGAAGAAAACTCCACGCGATGCCCGTGACAACATTCGCGCGGCCACGTGGAAGGCCAAAAAGCAGGAGGCGAAGCGGCTCTTCCTGGCAACGGCGAACATCGGCCAGCATCATCATCATCATCATCATCATCATCATCATCATCATCATCATCATCATCATCACCACCATCATCATCATCATCATCATCATCATCAGCAGCATCATCATCAACAGCATCAGCATCATCATCATCAGCATCATCATCATCATCATCATCATCTTCATCATCATCATCATCATCATCATCATCATCATCATCATCATCATCAAATCCGCCGACCCTGTCGGCGTGTTTGAGGGGCTTCTCCGTTCGACTCGTCGTCTCCGTCGTCTCCGTTCTCCCCCTCCCAGGGCTCTCCTTCTCAAGCGCGCTATCCAAAGCGAAATTAAACGACGTCGTAGTGGAGTCGAAGGGAAGCCCCTTCCCTTTGATCCCTTCCCCGCAGGGGGGGGGAGGGGGAGGGGGGGGGGCCGGGGCAGATACGACGCCCGCCGGGGCGCACTTTCCCTCGAGCGGGCACGCACGGGATGCACGTCCTCCTCCTCCTCCTCCTGGTCCTCCTCCTCCTCCTTTTCCCTCCTCCTCCTCCTCCTCCTCCTCCTCCTCCTCCTCCTGCTCCTTCCTCTCCTCCTCCTCCTCCTCCTCCTCCTCCTCTCTCCTCCGCAGGGGCGTCCTGGGAGCGGGCCCCGAGTCAAAATACCACCCCCCTAGAGCGCATTTTCCTCGAACGGGCACGCCCGAGATGCACTTCTTCCTCTTCCAGGAGCACGTCCCAAGTCAGAATATCACACTCCCGGGGCGCACTTTCTTCGAGCGGGCACACAAAGGATGCACTTCCTCCTCCTCCTCCTCCCCTCCTCCCCTCCTCCTCCCTCCTCCGCCTCCTCTCCTCCTCCTCCTCCTCCTCCCTCCTCCTCCTCCTCCCTCCTCCCTCCTCCTCCTCTCCTCCCTCCTCCTCCTCCCTCCCTCCTCCTCCTCCTCCTCCCTCCCTCCTCCTCCTCCTCCTCATCCTCCGCTTCCTCCCCCCACTCCTAGCCCTTTCGATCAGGGTCGGCGGCACCAGCCGTCAGGCCTCTCCAATCAGCATCAGCATCATCATTGTCATCAGCATCACCAGCATCATCAGCATCATCAGCATCATCATCAGCAGCAGCATCATCATCATCATCATCATCATCATCATCATCATCATCATCATCATCATCATCATCATCATCATCATCATCATCATCATCATCACCATCATCATCATCACATCATCATCATCATCAGCATCATCATCATCAGCATCAGCATCATCATCATCATCATCATCATCATCATCATCATCATCATCATCATCATCATCATCATCATCATCATCTGCATCATCATCGTCAACATCATCAGCATCATCATTAGCATCATCATCATAATCATCATAATCATCATCATAATCATCATCGTCATCATCGTCATCATTTTATCATAATCGTCAGCATAATGCTACTCATCAGCATCATCATCACCGTTGTCAGCATCATCAGCATCATCATCATCAGCAGCAGCATCAGCATCAGCGTCAGCATCATCATCATCAGCAGCATCAGCATCAGCATCATCATCAGCAGCATTATCATCACCATCGTCATCATCATCAGCATCATCATCACCATCGTCATCGCCATCGCCATCGTCATCGTCATCGTCATCATCATCAGCATCATCATCATCATCATCATCATCGTCATCGTCATCTTCATCGTCAACAACATCATCATCATCATCATCATCATCATCATCATCATCATCATCATCGTCATCGTCACGGTCATCGTCGTCATCATCATCATCATCATCATCACCACCATCACCATTACCATCATCATCATCATCATCATCATCATCGTCATCATCATCATCATCATCATCATCATCATCATCATGGTCTGCAGCAGCATCATCACCAGCATCATCCTCATCGTCGTCGTCGTATTCATCGTCGTCATCCTCGTCCTCATCAGCATCCTCATCACCATGACCAGCACCATCACCATCGTCATCATCAGCAGCAGCATCATCATTGTCATCGTCATCCTCGTCCTTGTGGTCGTCGTCATCGTCATCGTCATCATCATCAGCATCATCATCATCAGCATCGGTATCATTATCATCATCAGCATCATTATCATCATGATAATATGTGTCATCGTCACCCTCATCATCACTACTATCCGCATCGTCATATAGCAGCAGCATAACCGTCATCACCATCACCATCATCATCATCGTCAGCAGCAGCATCATTAGCATCATCATCGTCAACATCGTGCTCCTCATCAGCATCATCTCTGTTGCCAGCATCATCATCAGCATCATCGCCGCCACCGCCGACACCATCACCATCAGCAGCAGCAACATCAGCATCACCGTCACATCATCACCACCACAATCACAAATATCATCGCCATTATCACCATCAACGCCAGCAGCACCATCAGCACTACCATCATCATCAGAAGCAGCAACAACATCAGTATCAGGATCATCACCATCATCGGCATCATCATCACCATCATCATCATCATCGTTATCATCACATCATCATCATTCTCATCACCATCATCATCATCACCATCATCAGCATCATCTTGCCCCTCCCTACTCATCCATCCTCCTCCTCCTCCTGCTCCCCTCATCCTCCTCCTCCCCCTCCGCCGCCGCCGCCTCCGCCTCCGCCTCCGCCTCCGCTTCTTCCCTGCTCCCTCCCTCCTCCCTCCCTCCTCCCTCCCTCCTCCTCCGGCTTCCCTCCATCCCTCCCCCCTCCTTTCTCCTCCCGCCCGCCGGCCAGAGGATGAGGCTGGGGGGGGTCTCGCGGATCTCGAGCAGGCTCCTCCTCATCACCCACCCGAGTATTTCCCAGCAGCGGCGCCGGAGCGGCCGCGGAAGCTATCTTCCTGGCGGGCGGCGGGGAAGGACGCATGGCGTCCACTCTACTTCTCGCTCGTCTGAGGGGCAACGATCGGGGGGGACTGGCACAGGGGGGGAGCAGACGGCCTCCTTCGTCGTCGCGACCTGACCGGTGGAAAACCGGCATAAACAAGGTTCGGAAGTCCGCGCTGCACTTCTTGGATCGGCGCTGGGGCCCCCCATCCCTGGCGCGCGGAGCGCGCCAGGGGCGGCGCCAGAGGTACTGCCCCAGGGGGCCCAGCGCCGAGGAATCAGCGCGGGCCTCCGACAGCCCATCATGCTTAGGTCGGGCATGTCCTCCTACGGGTGAATCTTGGACGAAAAATGGAAAATTGTCAAAAAACCTCAGAAATAGCCCGACAAAGTCCAAAACATCAGCCAACAATAATCGAAAAATATCAGGAGGAGCCCAAATATGTACATACATCATCCAAAATTACCCTGGCGACGTACCCAACCCCTGCGCAAACGCTGGGCGCAAATAGTTTAGGACACTTCATAAAGGGGCGCGATGACGGAGCGAGGGTTACATATGTCTGCAGACGGAATTCGGGAGACTCGCAGGACACTGGCTACAGGTCAAGGACTAGATA
>CAUYUJ010018305.1:660656-683156 GCA_963575745.1 Prorocentrum cordatum | reverse complement strand
ATATGACTAGACCAAACATATACAGCGCCGATTGTTTACGAAGATCCCAGACATCTGCGTTTAAGATGATATCTACGGAAAGCATACGCACTTCTACTTCAGGCCGAATAAGCTCTAAGGATGTCTCTACAGCACATTGAATATCACTTTCCCGACACTGGCCGCAGAAAAGGATAGCTATAAAAACGGTCCAGCAGGAGGAGGAGACGGAGGAGGAGCAGGAGGAGGAGGAGGAAGCGGAGGGGGGAGCAGGGATGAGGGAGGACGGAGGAGAATGGATGGAGGACGGGGGAGGACGAAGGAGAGAGAATGACGATCGAACAACACGCACCCATACCCATAGGGAGGACGGAGGAGGCTATGGGTGCGTGTTGTCGGATGGGGGTCCCCGCTCGAACGGGAGCTTCCCCCAGGGTCCGACAACTCGCACCCATACCCATAGCCACTTCCCTCCTTTCGACTCTCCTATGGGTATGGGTGTGAGTTGTTCGGTCGTCAGAGAAGGGATGGGATAGGACACGCCGGGCGGACAAGGCCGAGCCTTCCGGCCACGACTGCCGGGAGGGCGGGCCCCGCACCGCCCGGCGGCACGGGGCGTCCCGCCCCCACCGGCCAACAGGCCAGGAACCCCAACCTCCGAGAGAGAGAGAGAGAGAGCACTGCCGTCCCTGCGGCTCCGCGCGGCTCGGCGCGGCCCGCCCGCGGCACGCAAGGCACGAGGAGGAGAGGAGGAGAGAAGGGGAGGAGGAGGAGGAGGAGGAGGAGGAGGAGGAGGAGGAGGAGGAGGAGGAGGAGGAGGAGGAGGAGGAGGAGGCGGAGGAGGAGGAGGAGGAGAGGAGGAGGAGGAGGAGGAGGAGGAGGAGGAGGAGGAGGAGGAGGAGGAGGAGGAGGAGGAGAGGAGGAGGAGGAGGAGGAGGAGGAGGAGGAGGAGGAGGAGGAGGAGGAGGAGGAGGAGGAGGAGGAGGAGGAGGAGGAGGAGGAGGGAGGAGGAGGAGGAGGAGGAGGAGGAGGAGGAGGAGGAGGAGGAGGAGGAGGAGGAGGAGGAGGAGAGAGGGGGGAGGAGGAGGAGGAGGAGGAGGAGGAGGAGGAGGAGGAGGAGGAGGAGGAGGAAGAAGAGGAGGAGGAGGAGGGGAGGAGGAGGAGGAGTAGGAGGAGGAGGAGGAGGACTGGGCCGCCTCCTTCCCAACACCTTCGCCAGGTCCTCCTCTCTTCCTGCTCGACGAGTGTCGAGGCGAAGTCCTGGAGCGCAGTGGTTGAAGCTCCGACGGCCCCTGGCGTGGCCATGAGGGGCTCGCGGAAGTGGTCAGCATTGACGCCCTGCTCGGGGGGCTCGTGTCCACCGTCAGCTGCAGATTGCAAGCCTCCTCGTCCAGCTTCTCAACGGCCAGAGTCTGTTCATGGCACTTGCCGGTCGCGCCAGAGATCGGGCTGCTCGATAAATTCGAGACGATAGGTTCTTCCAGCTTGGCAGTCTGGAGACAAATTTCCGGCCACGGGCTCGTCAAATAATGGCCCGTTGCATTCGCAGCACGCCTCCGCACTTCAGACTGGAGCCCGTCGGCAACGTCATGCAGACAGATGCGATGCTCCGCGCTTTGCTAACCTCGCGCGTGAGGTGTACAGACATGTGCTATCCTTTCGCCTGAGTATCCCTCACCACTGATGATCTTGGAACTGGCAATTTCCAACAATTGCCCAGACGAAGAGCGAATCTTTTCGAAAGTTGGCTCCCGCCTGGGCGCCGAGCTCATGCGCGGGTGATGATGTGCTGCTGACATGTTTTAACCAAGGGGAATGTGTCGCTGGCAATGCAATTTGCGCCCGAAGAGGGGGGGAAACACTAGGTGGCAGTGCAAGACACGCGTTGGTGATTTTGTGTTGGCACGTTGATGCCCGCACAGTGTGGCTCCAGCACCACAGCGCCTGTGCGCAGCAGAGCAAGCACCACAGTGCGCAACACAGTATAACACCGCCGCAGCCGCGGGCATCACCACACTGTTTTGTTCCCCCACACCCTCCTTCGAGCATTATTATGTGCTGGTATCTGCTGGACGACGAGGGCGCCCGAACGCCGTGCGATGACGACCACGATTACGACGACGAAGACGACGAACGACGACGACGACGACGACAACGACGACGACGACGACGAGGACGACGACGACGACGACGACGAGGACGACGATAAGGAGGACGAGGACGAGGACGAGGACGACGACGAGGACGACGACGACGAGGACGACGTGGACGACGAGGACGAGGCCGGAGACGAGGACGAGGACGAGGACGAGGACGACGACGAGGACGAAGACGAGGATGACGACGACGACGACGACGACGACGAGGACGACGACGACGACGACGACGACGACGACGACGACGACGACGACGGCGGCGACGACGACGACGACGAGAAGGACGGTGACGACAACGGACGGCACTGAAGGTCTCCGGATACCTCAGGAGGCCTACGGAGGTTCCCAGAAATCTCCGAAAGCGTCTGGAGGACCCTCGAGGCCCTCGGCGACCACGACGAGGACGAGGTTTTCCTCCACATACAATGGGTTCTGGTGCGGGGCCAAACGGCGAACAGCCCCACGCATGCGGGGTTCGTGCCCCGCAACTTGCCCCGAGGGGGGCCAATGGGCGACTATGCAAAAAGTGCTGCGCCGCTTCCTCAGGCCCCCAGTCCACGACGCCAAAGCTAGGACAGCTTTCGCCGACCCCCGAGAGCTTCGGCACTGGCAACACCGCTTGCAAAACAAAAGCGCGTCTCCGATCGTCGGCAGTCTTTCCGATCGAAAGTACTGGATGGGGTAATCTTTGGCCTCGACGAGAGCATCGCTTGCACTGCCCCCGGGACGGGCTGACCTGAAGAAACTCGCGAGCAACCCTGCAGGCTGGGACCCTACGGGGGGTGGCCCTCTGCCGTGATTTTCATTCATCCTCGAGGGGTTGGCCCCGATTTGAGCACGCGGGAAGCAGCGCGCACAAACTTCTTTACCCTAGCAAAGTGGCCTTCTAGGAAGACCAGGGCGAAGCCATGCACATCATGCAGTTCGCAGGCTACCTTTGCCGCTTGGTCGGCATGGTTGGTCGTTTAATTGCGCTCGCCAGTCGGACGGGGTCTCGGGCCTCTCTGGCACCTCGACATGCCTTCTGCTTGAGGAGCCCCCGAAACGCCCCACCCAGCCGAGCAGCGCCCCCCCCAAACACTTTCAAACCGGCCTCCTGGGGCCGCGCCTGTGACCCGAGACGGCCCGCGGAGAGCACGGCATTACAGTCGGCTATGTAGCTACACGTGCCATTGCTGAGACGAGCCCCACACTCGCACGCCGCGCGCTCGGCAGTCACGGCCGCCTGGGCAGACGCGGGGGGAAGGGCCCCCACGGCGCGCGGGAGTCCGCCCGCGGCCTGACCCCACTGCGCCACCCCGATCCCCCCCCGACGAAGCGACTCGAGAGGCGAGGCCGAAGCCGATCCATCTCCAGCCACGGGCTCGCTCGAAACAAAGACATCGGGAATCGAGATCCCCCCGCCCCATCGGGAGGCACGGGACCGAGGAAGGGGGGGGGGGCTTCAGATTCCGGCTTCACCGGCAGCAGCAGGCCCCTCAATATTTTTACATCGCCGCCGGAGCGGCACGCCGCGGGCGCCTCGCCCCCAGCGCCCAACAGAGAAGCGCGGGCACTCCAGGACGCGATGCGCCAGGGTGTCCGGCACTCAGCAGTCCGGGCACAGCGGCTGCACCGAGTAGCCCCAATGGTGCGCGAGGCCCCTCGACACGCTGGTCCCGCGCGCGGTGGAGACGAGGATGCGCCGCGTCAGCGGCGGGGCACAGCGGTCGACGATAATGGCCCACAAACCCTCCCACCAAACTCCGGGCCCTTCTTGGGGAGATACGCAGGATCGAGAACTCCCCGAGGCCCAGGGCCTCGAAGGCCGCGGCGCGCCGGGCAACCCAGCCCGCCCACTTCAAAGACCTCGGCGCGGCGCCGACCGGTCCTGCCCCGGGTCGGTCCGGCTGCAAATCGCGCGCGGCGCAATCAAAAGCCGCGCGCAGCTCCTTGGGCGCGGGGACGCGTCCGCCCGCCTGGCGGCAATCGATCGAGCGCCACCGCACCTGCGCGCAGCGCGCAATCGCCATCGAGACCGGGTCGCCCAGCGCGTCGAGCTTCGGCAGGGCGGCGCCAAGCACGTCGGGGCTGGCGCGGGCATGCCCATGGGGGGCCTTACCTTGGGCCCGCAGCTGCTGGATCTCCAGGTCCGCGAAGCCCGTGACCTCGCCGCCCCAGTCCGCAGCCGGGAGGGCGGCGGCGCGCCAGATCCCACGGCGCCCCGCAACCTGCGCCAATGCCCGCAGCGTCTTGCGCATACGGGCCTAATGCGCATCCGCATGCGTCTGACAAGTCCCGCCGAGCGCACCACTCCAGCGCCTCGCGCGCACTGACCTGGCCGCCGCGACCGAGCACGGCGCCCCGCGGAAGTCGACGCACAGATGCCACGTGAAAGATCGAGCCTGCTCCTCGGCCATCTCGCCTCGAACCGCCGCCCGCCACACAGCCAGGGACCTTCTGCCCGTCGCCCGTGACGGGGACGCCCCAATCGTCGAGCTCGCGCCGCCACGCGCGCAGGCGGCGCCGCTGGCACTTGCCCCCCCCCCACCCACCCACCCACCCCCCACACACACACATACACGCACACATACACACGCGCGCACGCACGCGAACACACGCACACACGCACACACACACACACACACACACACACACACACACACATACACATACACACACACACACACACACGCACGCACGCACGCACGCACGCACACGCACGCTCGCACACACACACACACACACACACACACACACACACACACACACACACACACACACACACACACACACACACACACACACACACACACACACACACACACACACACACACACTCACGCACACGCACACACACACACACACACACACACACACACACACACACACACACACACACACACACACACACACGGTAAAGCGCATTAAAGTAGCCGGTTGGCCTGCGCCCTCCACCCAGCGGCTTCAGGTACCGGACCGAGAACCACTCCTGCTCGCACGCGGGCACGAGCCCACTGGCCGTGGCCAAATTCAGCAGGCTGGCCGTCGCATCGAGGTCCGACAGCCACCCCAGGCGCCGGGGGGCGGGCCCCCGCGGGCTTGCAGGCCCCTGCCTCGAACTTGCTCGCATCCTTGCCCACGTCGCCAGCGGAGACGAACAGGTGGTTGCACCCCTGGCCTTCTGCCTCCACCATGGCGTCGAAGCGCGCCTGGACCTAGCCGAGTCGTGCCAGCGCCCGACGCGGGTCGAGCTCGTTCCAGTGCCCACCCCAGTCACTGCGATACCTGTCCAAGAGCTCGAGTGGGCCCGAAGCGCGATCATGCACGGACCGGCGCTGCGTGGTGAGCTCGGGCTCGCAATCTCTGGGGCCCGGCGACCACCTGCGCTGCGTCGGGGCGACCATGGCGAGATCCGCATGGAGCGCCTCGCGCCAGGAGGCCACAGCCTGACGAGCCCCCTATCAAGCATTATTTGCATATCCGCTCGGCAGCCACAGCGAGCAACTTCACCACGCGCGGCGAAGTGGGCGACACCCGCGGTCTGCGGGAGCTCCAGGGAGTCGAGAGGGGGGGGCCATCATTCACATCAGCGCCCTGGACGCACGGGCGCGGGTCGTCGAGCTCCCTATCCAAATCGCCACAGGGGTCGCGGTTCCCGTCGAAGCAACCAGCGGGAAACTCTGCACCGAAGCAGGCTGCGGGGGCCCCATCGGATTTCTTGCCCGCCGGGAAACCAACCCATTTGAAACGAAACGGGCCGGGGTCTGCCGCCATGCACCGGGGCGAAGTTCGCCACGTTGTCCAGGAGACCCTGGGCGGAGCCCCGCATTCCGCCCAGCTCGTCGCCGATGGCGTCGCACGCGCGGAGCGGCAGCTCTTCCCACCAATGCCAGGCTGGCTGTCTGCGGCAATGGTAGTGGAACTTGCCGCCAAGTTCGAGCGCGCCCCGAAGGCTCCCGCAGCGGGTCGCGCTGGGCCCTCGCGCCTCCAAGGACTGTCTCCAGCATGCCAGCAATGTACCCAAGCTGCCCCCCGCCAGCCATCTCATGCCTGAGCTGGCCCTGGAACGCGGGTCTCTGGCCGTGGCCAGCACCTCGCAGCGGGGCTGGTCTTCGAACTCGGCCACCCCAGCGGGCGAGCGCGGCACCGACGGCGTCGACGACCCCGCCGAAGTCGAGGCGGGCGGTGCGCAGCGAAGCGGCATGAGCATCGTCAACGAGCTCTTGCCGAGCCTCGAGGGTCAGGGCCAGCCCGTCGGCCTCGGCCAGCGCGGCGCGCACCGCCCGGCTGGCGTCGCCCCCGTCTGGGGACGCAGCAAGAGGCTCCACAGGCCTGGTCGCCGGCAGGTGCGGCGGCTGCTTGGCGACGCGCACAATCGGCAAATCACCTGCGCCCTTGGGCCGCATCTCGACGAGGTCGCGCGCCGGGACCAAGTGCTCGGGGTGCACCGCGGGGCCCTCGCACGCACAGAGCCTCTTGTGACGTTGACGCCCCGCGCGCGACGGGCGCCCTGCCCACCGCGGCAGGCGGCCTCCTCGGGGGCACACAGGCGCACGCCCGGCACAGCGAAACCGCCGAAGCCCGCCAGAATGCCAAGCTCCGAGAGGGCCCGGAGCGTGGCTGGGCTGCCGCTGAAGCCCACGCCCGTCTCCAAGCACACCGAATATAGAGCGAGCGCGCCAACCTGCAGCAACCGAGCGAAGGCCACCGCGACGCGCCCATCATCAAGGTTGAACTCCAGCGCTCGGCGATGATCCCGACCCCGCCGTGGGCACTCTTTGATCACCGCCTCGTCAGCTGCAAATCGCAACCCCCGCGAGCGCACGCTCTTCTTGGCTTCGCGCAGCCGCTCACCCCGAAGTTTGTGCTCCTGGCAAACGAAGATCTGGTATGATGTGGACTGCATATCGTCCAACAGTTGCACCCCCGCCCCCCCTGACGCGACGTTACGCACTGCAAACCTGAAGGGTGGCTGCTCGTACTCCCGAGAACCCGACTGCGCGCACCCTGGCTCAAGCACATCATGAGCACCCCGAACAGGCCCGTTGCGTGGAGAGCGAGCAGCAGCGCGTGCACCTGCTCGCCACCGCCGTCTGTCACCCCCGCATCGGGCGCTTGATCGCGTCGAGAACGCGCATGGCGGAGGCCAAGGCTCGCTTTGCATCGGGCTGCGCGGCAGCAGCCTTGAGGATGTCGGCCACCTCCTGGCTGAACGAGTCGGACCTCTGCTCGTCGTCGGCGGCGTCTGCGACGCCTCAACCGCCCGCCGCCTCGCCAGGAGGAGGAGCCCCAAAAAGAGCAGCCTCGGCGAGGGCCTTGCCCAGCAAGCCCACGAGGACCTTGGCGGCGCCTTGCCCGAGCTGCGAGGCACTTCCATCCTCGGCGAGCACCTCCTGGATGAGCGCCTCTTTCTGGGGCAGCATCGAGGGCCAGCGCAGGGGCCTGCTGCGCGCCGCCTCCTGGGGCAGCGGCTGGCGCCGCGCGCTGGGCCGCCGCCTGCACCTCGCGCTCCACCTTGAGGATGGCCTGCTTGGTGTTGCCGAGGTCCTTGGCGTGGGCCTCCTGGTCAGCGATGCACTGCTCCAGGGCCCCCCTCGCCTCCTCCGCCGCCTTGGCCTTGTCAGCCTTGCACTTCTCGAGCTTCTCCTTATTGCCCCTGAACGTCATGACCTGCGCATGCGGAGATTTAGCCTCCAGCCGCTGCGCCCGCAGCGTGGCCGGGTGCTTCTCCGCGTCCGTGAACAGCCCCCCCATCGATCTTGGTTGTAGCCGGCGACCGCGCCCTCCAGAGCGCGTCGATCTGGACCGACGCGTGTCGTCGACGTGGGCGGGCGGCACGGACTTATCAGGCTCAGCTGCGGCAGCCCCCTGCTTGAGCGAGGCGACCTCCTTCGTGAGCTTGGCGAGCGCTGCAGCCAGGTCTCTCTGGCCGCCGCCAGCGCCATCGAAGCTTTTAAGCGAGCGCCCGCCCGCATCGAGCTTGTCGTGGGCGGCCCGCGCGCTTGGCCACGTCTGCAGGGGCCTTGGGCGCCGCACTGGCAGACCACGCGGCACGCCCAGTTGGCCGTCCTCTCGCACTTGCTGCACGCCCACGTCGACAAATTGGCCCCGCGCAGAGCGGCCTTGCCCGCAGGTGGCGAATGCCGCGAAGGCGCTGCGATTACGTGCCGCGCTCCGCACCTGGGACAGACCAGGCGGAGATGCTGAAACCTGGCACGGACTAGTGTAATCCAGTCTGCCTGGAGGCTGGACTGCCTCCCAGGAAAGCATGATGGGCCAAAATGGCCACGGACCGACGAGGACGAGGACGAGGACGAGGACTACGACGACGACGACGACGACGACGACGACGACGACGACGAGGACGACGACGACGACGACGACGACGACGACGACGACGACGACGACAACAACATTGAGGAGGAGGACGAGGACGACGACAGCGACGACGAGGACAAGAACGATGACGACGACGACGACGACGACGACGACGACGACGACGACGACAACGACGACGACGACGACGACGACGACGACGACGACGACGACGACGACGACGACGACGACGGCCGCCTCTGAAGGTCTCCGTTGGACTTTGGGGACCTAAGGAAGTCTCCAGAGACCTCTGGAGGCGTTTCGAGGCCCTCGACGACGACGACGAGGACGACGACGAAGACGAGGACGACGATGACGACGGCGACGACGAGAACGAGGACGAGGACGACGAGGACGAGAACGAGAACGAGGACGACGACGACAACGACGACGACGACGACGACGACGACGACAAGGACAAAGACAGCGACGACGACGACGACGCCAACGACGACGACGACGACGACGGCCGCCTCTGAAGGTCTTTGGAGGTCTCTGGAGTCCTAAGAAAGTCTCCAGAGACCTCTGGAGGCGTCTGAGGCCCTTCGAGGCCCTCGGCGACGATGACGACGACGAGGACGACCGCAACGAGGACGAGGAGGACGAGGACAACGACGACGACGACGACGACGACAGGGAAGAGGGCGAGAACAGGGACGGGGACCAAGACGACGATGACGACGACGACTAAAGCGACGACGACGACGACGATGCCGACGACGACGGAAATGAGGACGGGGACGACGTCGACGACAACGACGACGACGACGACGACGACGACGACGACGACGACGACGACGACGACGACGACGGACGACGACGACGACGACGACGACGACGACGACGACGATGGCCGCCTCTGAAGGTTTACAAAGGTCTCCCAGGAAGCGTCTACAGGCCCTGCCGTCCCTCGGACACGACGACGATCGTTAAAGTAGCCTGCAAGCACCTCTGTAGCCTGCGAGCATCACAATGGCAGTGCCGGAAACGCACTACGGGGGGGAGGACGGGGGGAGGACGGGGAGCGTTACGTTATGGGGGGGAGGGGGGGCATAACGTGCGTTATCACCCAGAGGGTTTAAAAACACGCTCTATGTGGACCTTGGGGTGAGGCGATTGGCAGCTTCATCCCAAGGGTGAGCATATGGTGCAGGCAGCTTTAGAGCCAGGGGTGGTGGTGGTATGTTGCTTGCACCCTCAGGCGAGAGAGTCATGTTGAAACGGAAACGCACTCAATCCGTGGAGCTCTGTCTCACAAGCTTGCACTTCTGGCATATCTTGTGTGGGAATATCTAGCAAAAGCCCCAAATTACAAAGAAAATGCCCTCCATCCCTGCAACGGCTCGGGCATTGTAAGGCAAGCTGCGGCGCGGCGTTGAGATGATAGCCACAGCTTGAAAATGAGCCCCTTCCTGTCTTGAAACTGTTGGAAACTCTTCCGACGGAGGTGCGCGGCGCTCAGGCGAGAGCCACAGGTTGGAAGCCACACGCACTCCATCCTAGGAACTGCTGGAGGTTGTTACGACGGATGTGCTCGGCGCTCAGGCGAGAGCCAATTTGAACACGATCACGCATCTATCCGAGTAACTGTGAAACGTTCAAGCTTAAGGGTAGTCAGTGGTGGGGAAGTCAAGGGCGAAACGCCCAGCCCGCCCTGACGACACGTCTAGCGGCGCAAAATCCGACGACCCTGTCGGCGTGTGCGAGGGGCTTCCTCGTCCGTTCCTCGCCGCCCCCCTTTCTTCCTTCCCCCTTTTTTCTTTTTGGGCCGTACCCTCCTGCCGTCATGCCGTTGTCGATTCGAAGGGAAGCCCCTTCCCTTCGATCCCTTCCCCAGGGGGGGGGTCCCGGGGCGGGTGGGGGGGGGGGGGGTGGGGGGGGGTCCCGAGGGGGGTGGGGGGGCAGATTCGTTTTTCCTCGGGGGGCCTCGAAACCTCGAAAACACTCCAAATGAGGTCCGAATGCCCAAGATGGCCCCCGAGACGGCCCAAGAGTGCCCCGAGTCGCCCAAAGATCGGCCGAAGACGCCCAAGATAGCCCCAAGACCGTCCAAGAAGCCTCCAAGACGTCCCAGGCCCCCTCCAAGAGCACCCCCAAGAAGGGCCCAAGAGGCCACACTCCTTACTTTTCCATCGGAAACTTCTAGCATATACGACGTTTCGGCCTTCACGGCGTCACAGACAGCTTCTTCAGGGTCGGCGGCACCGGCCGTAAGGCCTTCGCAATAGCAGTTATTCACAAAGAGGATGGAGGAGGAAAAATAGAAAGCGAAGGAAAATTAGGCAAAATTGCGGAGGGGCAGGAATGAGAAAGAGAGAGGAGGAAGGAAGAGTGGGAGCAGGTAGGAAGGAGAGAGAGGAGGGAGGAGGAGGAGGAGGAGGAGGAGAAGGAGGAGGAGGAGGAGGAGGAGGAGGAGGAGGAGGAGGAGGAGGAGGAGGGAGGAGGAGGCGAGGGAGAAAAAAACATATCCCCGCGAAGGACCCAAACATACGTAGCACCCCGCAGTTGCGGATAAGAGTGAGGGGGCGAGCGCGGGCGACGCGGGCGTGTGAAAGTAGTTTGGGTCGCGGGTGGGTTGCGGGCTCTCCACCATCACCTGGAAGGAATTCAAAAACAGCCCGCCGCAGGCGCCAAAAGTTTTGATTTGTACACTGAACGCGGTTTGGGTCGCGGGTGGGTCGCAGGTTCTCCACCTGGAACGAATGCAAAAGAAGCCCGCCGCAGGCACCGAAAATTTTTGGTAGGTCGCGGGGTGGGTCGCGGGTGGGTCGCGGGTGGGCCGCGGTGGGTCGCGGGTGGGTCGCGGGCGCGGTTTGGGTCGCGGGTGGTCGCAGGTCCACCTGGAACGAATGCAAAAGAACCCGCCGCAGGCGCCGAAAATTTTGGGTGGGTCGCGCGGGTGGGTCGCGGGTGGGTCGCGGTGGGTCGCGGGTGGGTCGCGCGTGGGCGGTGGGTCGCGGGTGGTCGTGGGTCGCGGTGGGTGGGTCGCGGTCGCGGGGTGGGTCGCGGGTGGGTCGCGGGTGGGTCGCGGGTGGGTCGCGGGGTGGGTCGCGGGTGGGTCGCGGGGTGGGTCGCGGGTGGGTCGCGGGGTGGATCGCGGGGTGGGTCGTGGGGCGGGTCGCGGGTGGGACGACGACAATAATAACAAACAAAAGCAAAAACAAAAACAACAACAAAAACAAAAACAACAACAACAACAACAACAACAACAACGACAACAACAACAACAACAACAACAACAACAACAACAACAACAACAACAACAACAACAACAACAACAACAACAACAACAACAACAACAACAATTACTAGCACGTGGGGACACTCCGTTCTCACCAGTGCCAGGGTTTTCATAGGAGGCGGGCAATACCCCCACTTTGTGGGGGGGCCGGTTCAAGCTCTACCAAATTTCCAAACGACTCTTCGCCACCACCCACACCCAGCTTCCCGCCCTATGACGTTCGGACACTTCACTTCGTGGCATGCGGACGACCGTGGCTACTATTCAGGGCCCCGCGGCCGACGACGACGGCGTGCGCGCGCGAAGAAAAAACGAATGTGTCCCGCATGGTATTATTTGACAGGGATGATGGCCCTGGCAGGTGCGCAACCGTTGTTGCAGAAGTTCGAAGCACGTGAAAAAGTTGCTCGCAAAAGCCCGTTTGACAGAAATGTTTAAAAAGTGTTGGGTTTCCTACGAATCCGCAAGAGCGCGCGGGATGAAATGTTGACACTTTTTTTTTGAAAAACCATTGGTTTTTTGATGTTTTTATGTTAAAATCGCTACGAACACTAAGGTTTTGGAAGGATTTCGTCTTGCGCGCGCGAATGTCCACTTTACCTTATTTTTTGCAAGGGATTCTTGAAGTTTGGTTATGTTAGAACAAGAAATGTCCACTTTGCCTTATTTTTTGCAAGGGAAAACCGCCCGTAACAAAACAACCGGATCTGGATCACATCGTTTTGTCAAAGGCTTTCGCTCGAAAATGATGAAAACATGGCTGCGGCCTAGGCGCGGCGAGGGGGCCGTGCACCAGGGGTCCCAACAATAATCATTCTTTAGAAGTAATAATGTTCAACAACAACAACAACAACAACAACAACAACAACAACAACAACAACAACAACAACAACAACAACAACAACAACAAACATCATTTTAAGACTGTTCGCCCTTATCTGTTCGAGTGTCCAATAACGCATAATTCCCAAACCCTCGATACCCGCCCTCTTCGTCGACTAAATCCCTTTAAGAAATATGCCTTTCTTCCCTGCAGGCCGGGCCCAGGCAAGCGGCGGGGCAGCCGCGGACCGTCGGCCTGGCCAGCGGCAGCGCTGATCGGCAAAACGGCCGCGGACCGTCGACCCGACCCCAAGAAGGACGGACAGGGGACCGACGACAACGACGACGACGACGACGACGACGACGTCGACGACGACGGCGACGACGACGAGCGAAAGCGGAAGCGAGAGAGAACGACAGCATGGCCACGAAGGGCACGAAGTAGGCAACGAAGGGCGACAGCGGGGACACGAAGGGAATGCATACGGGGCCACGAAGAGCGCGAGCGAGCGGGGGCCACGAAGGGCAGATAATGCGGGGCCACAGAAGGCAACGATGGGGCTACTGAGGGTAGCAACTGGGCTACGTAGGACAGTGAGGCGGCCACAAACGGCGACAGCGGGGCCACGAAGGGCACGCACATGGGGCCACAACGGGCGCGACTCCTGGGTGTCTGGGTGTCGGGAGCGCGGCGCTGGAGCAAATTCAAAAAAAAATCCCACGCAAGGCCGCTATTCTTCAATAAATTGCAAGCAAATCTCCAGCGAGAGCGCGACCCCAGAGCGCTGGTAGAGCGACTGAATAAATTATAAGGAAGTCCCAAGCGAGAGCGCGATTCCTGAATAAAATGCGAGGAAGTCTCGGGCGGGAGCGGGGGTCCTGGCTAAATTGTGAGGAAGTCTAAGGCGGGAGCCGTTGTTGTTGTAACCCTTGGGCCAGGGGCATAGTTTGAGCCTCAAGACTTCCCCTGATAAAAAACATGGTGCGAGCCCTGGGAAAGGCACTTCAATCGAAAAAACAATGTGCACCGGACGGGGGGGCTCAACAGTAATTCCCCAATCAGAGCTTGCTTCTGTAGGGGTCCTAGCGGATATAAAGCTGAGGTGAAGTGGGCGGCCGATTTCGGTGGCCGGGGCCGGGTGCCCGGGTGCCCGGGGGTGCCCGGGTGGCCGATTTCAGTGGCCGGGCCCGGGTGCCCGGGTGCCCGGGGGCCCGGGGGTGCCCGGGTCCCCGGGGGTGCCCGGGTGTCCGGGGGTGCCCAATAGCCCAATAGCCCAGTAGCCCTCTAGCCCTATAGCCCTATAGCCGTATAGCCCTATAGCCCTGTAGCCCTATAGCCTTATATCCCTATAGCCCTAATAGCCTTATATCCCTATAGCCCTATAGCCCCATAGCCCATATAGCTCTATAGCCCCATAGCCCTATAGCCTTATGGCCCTATATATGGTCACAGTCCTATAGCCCTATAGCCCGATAGCCTAGCCCGGTAGCCGTATAGCCCTATAGCCCAATAGCCCAATAGCCCAATAGCCCTATAGCCCTAACAAAAATCTGATTGGGGCTTTCTCCGGTATCATTATTCTTCAGAAATCAGAGTGCAACAGCAGCAACAACAATGATTTTAAGACTTTTCGCCCTTATATGCTCGAGTGTCCAATAACGCGAATTTTCCAAACCCTCGATACCCGCCCTCTTCGTCTTCGATCGAACCCCTTTTAAGGGGTATGCCTTTCTTCCCTGCAGGCCGGGCCCCGGCAAGCGGCGGGCGGCCGCGGACCGTCGGCCTGGCCAGCGGCAGCGCTGATCGGCGGGGCGGCCGCGGACCGTCGACCCGACCCCAAAGGGGACGGACAGGGGACCGACGACGACGACGACGACGGCGTCGACGACGACGGCGACGACGACGACGACGACGACGGCGACGACGAGCGAAAGCGAGAGCGACAGAGAACGACAGCAGGGCCACGAAGGGCACGAAGTAGGCAACGAAGGGCGACAGCGGGGACACGAAGGGAATGCGTATGGGGCCACGAAGAGCGCGAACGAGCGGGAGCCACGAAGTGCAGATAATGCGGGGCCACAGAAGGCAACTGTGGGGCCACTGAGGGTAGCAACTGGGCCACGTAGGACAGTGAGGGGAACACAAATGGCGACAGCGGGGCCACGAAGGGCATGCACATGGGGCCACAACGGGCGCGACTCCTGGGTACCTGAGTGTCGGGAGCGCGGCGCTTGGGCAAGTTGCAAGAAATTCCAACGCAAGGCCATTCTTCAGTAAATTGCAAGCAAATCTCCAGCGAGAGCGCGACTCCAGAGCGCCAGGAGAGCGATTCCTGAATAAACTGTCAGGAGGTCCCAAGCGAGAGCGCGATTCCTGGATAAAATGCGAGGAACTCTCAGGCGGCAGCGGGGGTCCTGGCTAAATTGTAAGGAAGTCTCAGGCGGTAGCCGTTGTTGTTGTAACCCGGGGGCCAGGGGCCCAGTTTGAGCATCAAGACCTCCCCTGTCAAAAAACAGGGTGCGAGCGTCGAGGGGCACACTTTGATTGAGAAAAAACAGTATGCACCGGTGGGGGGGATCAACAATAATTATTTCTGGAATGAGAATTCAACAACAACAACAACAACAACAACAACAACAACAACAACAACAACAACAACAACAACAAGAATCCGCATCGCAGAATTCCACGTCAGCCACGCACCCAGGGAGAGTGAATGACCGTTCGGTTCAACCCCCTCACTCTGATGTACTGAATGCCGCCTTGTGGGTACCGCTCTCGGTGGAGCTCCCTACGGGGCCACGACCCTCGTGAGAGGTGTGCCAAAATGGGCGGGGGGGCGCATGCGGACCCTGCCGCGGGGGCCTTCGGTGGAGCTCCCTATGGGGCCACGATCCTCGTGAGGGGTGCCGAAATGAGCCGGGGGACGCAGGCGGACCCTGCCGCGGGTGCCTTCGGTGGAGCTCCCAATGGGGCCACGATCCTCGTGAGGGGTGCGCCGAAATGATCCCGGGGACGCATGCGGACCCTGCCGCGGGGGCCTTCGGTGGAGCTCCCTATGGGGCCACGATCCTCGTGAGGGGTGTGCCGAAATGAGCCGGGGGACGCAGGCGGACCCTGCCGCTGGGGCCTTCGGTGGAGCTCCCTATGGGACCACGATCCTCGTGAGGGGTGTTCCGAAATGGGCGGGGGGACGCATGCGGACCCTGCCGCGGGGGCCTTCGGTGGAGCTCCCTATGGGGCCACGACCCTCGTGAGGGGTGTGCCGAGATGGGTTGGGGGACGCTTGCGGACCCTGCCGCTGGGGCCTTCGGTGGAGCTCCCTATGGAGCCACGATCCTCGTGAGGGGCGTGCCGAATGAGCCGGGGGGCGCATGCGGACCCTGCCGCTGGGGCCTTCGGTGGAGCTCCCGGTGGGGCCACCACGATCCTCGTGAGGGGTGTGCAAAAATGACCTGGGAGCTGCATGCGGACCCTGCCGCGGGGGCCTTCGGTGGAGCTCCCTATGGGGCCACGATCCTCGTGAGGGGTGTGCCGAAATGAGCCGGGGGACGCAGGCGGACCCTGCCGCTGGGGCCTTCGGTGGAGCTCCCTATGGGACCACGATCCTCGTGAGGGGTGTACCGAAATGGGCGGGGGGACGCATGCGGACCCTGCCGCGGGGGCCTTCGGTGGAGCTCCCTATGGGACCACGATCCTCGTGAGGGGCGTACCGAAATGGGACGGGGGACGCATGCGGACCCAGCCGCTGGGGCGTTCGGTGGAGCTCCCTATGGAGCCACGATCCTCGTGAGGGGTGTGCCGAAATGGGCGGGGGGACGCATGCGAACCCTGCCGCGGGGGCCTTCGGTGGAGCTCCCTGTGGGGCCACGATCCTTGCGAAGGGTGTGCCGACATGATGGACATGCGGAGAGCAGAGGCAAGGGATGGGAGAAGGGATGAGGGGGAGGAAGGAAGGGGGCGGGAACGCGAGGCGCAGTCTCTTCAAAACGAACACCCAGCAACACAGGATGGTTGGGAACCAGAAGGAAAAGGGATGGAGGAGAAGGGAAAGGAAGAGGGGAGGGAGGAGGAAGAGGAGGTGGAGTGAACGAAGCCTGGAGGGCGAACAGCTCGCTTCGGTTAGCGAGCTCCCCGCTGTAATGGGAGCTCACTCTCTCGGCTCGCGGGCGGGGCGGAAAGCTCCGAGCACGGGGCACGAGCGTTTACGTCGTTTGTGCCTGTAGCAGCATGCAAGGGCACAGGGCGCGGCAGGCTGGCCGCGCGCACGCTGCTGGCGGGGCCGCCAGCGGCGGCAGACAGAGGCACATGGAGCGGCAAGCGGGCCGCACGCGGGCGGCTCGGGGGCGTCAGGCAGCCGCGGCGGCCAGCTCCTCCAGTAGCGTCGTGAGGAAGCTGAAGAGCATGCCGAGCAGCACGAGTGGCCGCGTAGCCCTCTGTCGGCGTGACGCACCTCACGCTGGCGGCGTCCTTCAGGATATGGTAGAGCCTCGTCGCGACTCCCATGCGCGCAGCCGAAGAGGCGATCCCGTTCTCCCCGTCGAAAGGGGTCTCGAGCGTCGGGAGGCCGAGCCGCGTGAGCATGCCGGTGGCCAGCTGTTCTCTTGGCTGGGCTACATGATGAAGAAGTCGAGGGCATACAAGGTAGTGCTGTACAGCATCAGGGCACCTGCAACCGAATACACAGTCACGGCGCTAGGGGAGCACATGCATGCGTGTCGTAGTAGTCCAGGCTCCCGACAGCGCCTTCAGGATGGCCCAGACTCGCGCTGGAGGCTGTGTCGCAAAGTATGTGCGAAGGCGGCGCCAACGCTGTTGAAGATCTTCAGGAAGAGCCTCCAGTTGGACTAGGTCAGGAACGTCATGGGCAGCCGGTGGGCCCAGATCAACTTCAGCATCAGGATCGTGATCATCGTCTCCAGGAAGCAGCTCTGGATCACCTTCACGAGGAAAACGCAATCGTTGGCTGCGGATCCAGCGGCGCCTGGCACAGTGTTCAGCAGTGGCCTGTCGACGAAGCGCAAGTGCACGTAGTTGAGCGGCAGGGTCCTGGGGGTGTCGATCAGGGCCATTTCAAGACGAGATCGTGGGACTTCAGAAGCATGCCACGCTTCACGACATATGGCAGTTGCCAAACGTCTGCGCTCCGCTCTGGTGGAGCAGATGGGCAAAAAGACGTCGCGGTTCAACACCCGCATGACATACTCGATGCACCACCACTCGTCCCACTCCTTCTTGTTGTCAATGTTGGGGTCCATCAAGAGAAGATCGGGGAGCCAGCTGCCAGCCCAGTGCGCCGCACGGTCTTGTAGATTCGCTCTCGTAGCTTGAGCAAGCGGGAGTGCAGGGTCTTGATGGCGCATTGGACGCGGCAGAAGATACCAAGCAGACAAGCGTTCAGCAATGGTGTTGTGGAACGTGCCATTGTGGAGCTTGGAGCACAGGCCGAGGAGGCACGCCAACTGAGGTGACTGCGGGCGCGCCGGCGGGCTATCATCATATCCAGCACGGCGTCGCGGTGGCTGCATCACTGCTGCACCTAGACGAGCAGCATGAAGATGTGCTGCGCGGAGTGCTGCGTGCGCCCGCTGTTCACCACCAAGATCACGCACGAGTCTCTTAAAGTGCGAGCCAGCGGTGTTGACGTGAACTCCGAGGTGGTGGTGTCGAAAAAGCGCTGCACGATGGAGACCGGGTTGATCCAGCACGGAGCGCTCCACTGGCCAGAGATCTCGGCAACGAACCCCAGCGTGGCGATCGCATTCTCCTTCAGCTCGTGATACCATTGTGTCCATCCAGTCAGTGTCTTCGTCGCCGTGCGCCACATCGTAGCCGCCAGCGCGAGTTCAGTTTATGCAGGTACTTCGATTCGAGTCCAGCCCGTCATGCCGAAGATATCGTTTTTGGAGAAACTGTTGGGAGCCACTCGAAGTATCTTGTGAAGAGCACGCTGTTCTTTGGCAAGAAGAGCCTCAGGAGGTTCGTAAAGTTGACCCACATATGATAGACATGTAACGGCAGCCACATTATATGTTTTGATACTGAGTTGCAAGGGCGAGAAGCCCTCAGCCAGCTTGAGAACACGCTCCCACCACTTGGTCGCTGGAGCCCTCCATTGATCCTGCAGCGACGCTCCAGGTCCCACCTGAAAGCCGAGGTACTTTGCAGAAGAGGCGATAGTGAAGTTCCTCCACGGGGTGTGGATGCTTTCGAGGATGTTCTGAATGCCTACGATCAGGTTGGGCGTCGGCAGGGACCAGGTGGGAACGATGTCGCACTTCTTTGGTTGGAGTTGTAATCCTGCGAGATTTTCTGCAGCGAGTAGATGAGGTAGAAGACGTTGAAGATCACGAAGACGGCGTAGTATGATACCGAGATCATCAGCACATGCACTGATAAGACCACGACGAAGTTGGTGGAGTTCTAACGAGATGCCACGGATGAACGGGTCGAAGACTAACGCCCATATGGTTCCACTGAGTGGGCATCCTTGAGACACTCCAGACTCGGCAATGAGAAGGGGACGCCGAACCCCACCAATTGTGAGGAAGCACAGCGGGTTCGTGTAGCAGCACATCAGGATCTTGGCGAAGTTCCCCTGGATGCCCCACGGCGCCAGCACTGCCCATAGCCATTGTCGGATCAGCGAGGGGAAGGCGGCCGCGATGTCCATGGACGCGAAGATGGGCATCAGAGCGCCGGCGTGGGGGTCCGTGCTGGAGAGAGTCGCTTGCATGTCAACCTGCACGACGTTGTGCAGGAATTGGCGGCCTCGAACACATCCCTTCTGCTCCTCTGACGTGTCCTTCGCGAGGTGCGCGAGAGTGATGTTGGCTGCTGAGGCGATGAGTTTCACGTCCGTGTTTTTCATGCTGAAGGGGCCGTAACGTGCTCGGCGTTCGCGTGCACTCACAGTTCCCCAGCGGCTCGTCTCCCTTGGGCAGCATGGCCATCAGCGCGTGGTTCAGGTCGCGCGGTGCCCCGTAGTCTATCATGTGGGAGACGAGGCTGGCCAAGATGGAAAGAGCTTCAGGCGATCGAAGCCGGGCGCGGTAGGGTAGCCCGTCCGGCCCAGGCGCGGAATCGCCAGCTTGTTTAGCAACTTGTCGCAGCTCTTCTTCTCCTGGCACAGCATATTCCAGTGCGGGGCGCTGAGGAAAGACACGGTCGAGGCGCTCTTGAACGTCTTGGTCCGAGGTCGTGCGGGCGGCAAAGATCGGGCCCCAGTGGCTCATGATGGCAGTGTGCATCTGGCTCGGCTCGTAAGCCGCGTCCCCCGTCGTGATTTTGATGCCAGCTAGGACGAGGCGTCTCGAGAAGGGCCGCCATAGTTCACCTCTACGAGCATGCTGACGGGCACGATGTCGCCATTGGTCTCCAAGCTGTATATTCTGTTTCGCGCATTCATCTCGGGCTTGGGCAGCAGCGCGGGCACGCCGTTCTTCAGCGAGTGAGGAGTGTGCGTCGAGGGTCTCGTTGGTGTAGTCGATCAAGTGGTTGAGCTTGACGCTGTAACCGTCAATCTGGAGGTACTTGCGGCCGATCTCGGTGTTATCGATGAGCGTGGAGGCAAGGTCTTTGCTCTGGTACCAGACAGCGCGGGCGATGCTCCTCAGGGTCATGCCGCGGATCTCCTTGCTGACGTCCGAGTTCTGCGAGTCGAGTTCGGCCGCGGGAATCTTCGCCAGCGTGTTCCTGGTCAGGCGGGCGGCCTCGTGCATCAACGATTTCTGGCATCGCCATTGATGAACAGGATCATAATGAGATATATCATGTCGAGCGGATAGTTTCGCATAGTGATGAGCGCAATGTGGAGAATCAAATAGAACAGCAGGAACAGGTTGATCCTGCACGGGCTTGCTGTGAGCAGGGCGAATGTGGAGAATCATAATCTTGTGGCCGCTTGTCATGCCAGTTGGGTTTTCGAGCGGAGAATCATCGGCCTTCAGTTCAATGTCCATGAAGGGGAGGTCGTGCGAGGCCAGGGAGACGAAGCAGCGGTCGATGGCGCTCTCCGTGCGATGGCAACCGCGCGGTGCGCGGTGGCCATCGCGGTTATCTCGAGCATATCCTTGAAGAGGTTCTTCCAGAAGAGCGGCTGGCATTGGCACCCGTTCGCCTCGACCGCGGTGGAGTCGATCGGAGACGAAGAACTCCTCGGCGGGTGCGCCGAGATGTTGATGTCGCCGAGCATGATGAACGTCCTCCTGCGTGGATCAGCTGCCGCGTGATCACGTTGTAGCTGCCAATGTTCACGAATAGCAGCTCGGTCACTCGGCGACAGGTCGTAGTTGTGAGCGTTGAAGATCACAGTCTCATATTGACGCGACGAATCCCGTATGCTGAGCGAAGCAGCTCGCCCAGGAACGACTTCGGCAAAGAAGTGCTGAGGGCATTCGTCGGGCGGGCGGTTCTGGTCGACCAGGTCGTACGGCAAGAGACAGCCAATGCCGCCCGCCGTCGTGTAGTTCGGGGCGCTGGAGTGATAAGCTCGATACCGATGAGGAGTGGAGCGCGCCAGCATGTCCATGTCGAAGCTCGAGCCGCGCGTCTCTTGTAGCGCAATCAGGGCTCGCTGACGCATGAGAAGTAGCAGAGGAGATCGTTTAGCAGCGCGCCGTTGGTCAGAGGATCCATGAAGAGCTTGAGCATTCCAGTAGGCGATCTGCATGTCTTGGTCCGTCTGCTTGCACAACCACGGCGCCCTTCGCGGGCTAAAGCCACTGCGCCGCTGTGAGTGCATCAGAGAAGCTGTTCTCGAAGGCCGTGCGGATGTTCTTCTGGCGGTCGTCATCAATGCCAGCGCGGACCGCGGCGGTCGTCCATCTGGTTGTGGTGGGTTCCTCTGGGGTACTGCCGACGTGGATATGTACCAAGACCTCGTTGTTGCTGGTGATGTAGCCCTGGCCGCGGTGAAGTCGCAGAGGAAGTTGCGCGAAGCGCTCCGTGATGAGGGTGCCGAGGCGCTTGAGCTGCACTTCGCGTCGAACCGTCCGAGGGCTCTTATCAGCAGAGACGTAGAGTTGTACCGCAGAGCCTCCATCTCTGGCGAGCTCGAATGTGCGCCAATCCCGTCCTTGTCGGAGTGCTTCGTGAAGTCGCCGTGCTCTGGGTCCTGCCACCACCGTGCCGCCCGTGACGGTGAAGCTGCGCTTCCTGTCCAGTCCCGTGCTGTTGGAGGAGATCTGCTCGGATGTGACGTTGGCATCGCGGAGCCAGGCGGCGAGTGCAGTTTTGAGCTCCTCCGTGCTGAAAGTGGCGGCGGCTCCACACCAGAATGTACATGGATCTGCTTGTCTGTCGAATGCCGTGTTCGTGATGTCCAGGCATGGATAGCGAGCTTTTGCCTCGCCAACAATCCGCTGAAGTTTTACCACTGATTCACGAAGCTCTCGGGTGGCGGTCTCTGTCTTCTCAACGCGACACTTTGTACTCTGCAGTTCTCTCTCTGTCCGCTCGTTCTTGGCATGGAGGTCGGCCGTGATGGATGTGATGGTGGCCATGAATTGTCCTCTAGCTTTTTCCACGACTGCGTTGGCTGTCTTCTCGAACTCAGCAGCAGCAACCTTGACCTGAGCGGACAGTGTCTCCTCCAAGTGGTGTCGAAGGTGAGCAGGTAGTTCTTGCAACTGGGTCTTCTGGGCGGAGTGGAACCATGGATCCTGAGGCTGCGCAGCGACTCCTTCCGCTCGTTTTCCACTGGTTGGCTGAGACTCGCTCGGTGGCATGGCACTCGCTCTGCGGCAGGAGGCACGTCACTCAAGAATATGAAGGCCACTGCCACAAGAGCAACCGCAAAGAAATATGGATATGTGAGCGGCCTGCACGCTCTTGATTGGAACAGGCGAAAACTCTTGGAAGCTGGCCGCGGGCTAGCGGTATCCATTTGTTGGCGTGGCCAACTGAAGATCTTGAGCCAAAATGGCTACGGAAAAGGAGGAGGT
>CAUYUJ010018305.1:633156-655656 GCA_963575745.1 Prorocentrum cordatum | reverse complement strand
GTCAGGGACTTTGGCATAGTGTTTCGCGCCGCCAGCTCTGGCCCACCACGCCTCGGCGCGACACACTATCCGTGTCCCCAAGAGTCAACGTCCCTAGCCGAGCCTCCAGCCCCGCGGAGCGGAGCGTCACGCTATCCACTCGCAAGGCACAGCGTGTCGCCAGGACCACCACCGCGACACGCTAAGCAAAAGTTCCTGACCGCAAGATGGGGGAGGGGTTCACCACTGTTCCCTAGTCATAAACACCCCCTCCCCCACCCAGCCGGCAGCCAACCCGGAACCATGCGCACACCATGAGGGCCCCCCCCACCATCCTTGTCACAAAAAATACACAACGCATTCTGCCTTCAAATTCGGAGCATGCGCAACCAACCCGATGCGCCCCCCCCACCGTCCCTGTCAAAGAACACTACCCAATACACTTTGGGGCAAAGTCTGGAGTCATGTTCGTGAGGCCCGCGGGCACTTTGTATTGTTTTCGACAGGGACGGCGGGGGTGTCAGCATATTGTCAGCTGCGCGCAGAGTTACCCTCCCTGACAAACACACAATACAGGATGCACCTCGCGGCTAAATCTGGATAGTGCGCGGCCGCCGCGCGATCACTGTCAAGTGGCTTTTGTCAGGGACGGCGGGGGTGGTGGCGAATGGCCTGCTGCGCGCAGGCCCACCAGACACAGTGGTGGGCATTGGTTTTCGACATGGATGGTGGTGGCCGACATGTTTCCCGAAGTGTGCTGTCCCGTGCGCAGGCTTACCTGACACACTCTGCACGTGCCCCGGACGTGGCGCACCTGGCGCGGCTGGAAGGAGCATCTGGCGCAGTAGGCGTGCCTGGCACGCTCGGGCCCCAGGGGTGCCTGGCGCGCGTGGCGCGCCTGGCACGCGTGGCGCACCTCGCCCCAGCGTCGCGCACGTGGACTCGCTTTTGGTCCCCAATAGTTGCCCATCCAAAGACGACCGCAGAACATGCTGAGGCTCGGGTGTTACTTGTGTGTTGGGAGGGCGGGTGGGAGTGAGCTAGACGGCTTGCTATCTGGAGGGTGTCTTGATCACTGTTCCCTATTAATATACACCCCATCCCCCAGGCGACCGGGAGCCAACCCGAATCAATGAGGGCCCCCCCACCATCCCTGGTACAAAAAAAACCATGCAAAACACACTCTGCCTCCAAATTCGGAGCATGCGCAGCAAACCCGATGCGGCCTCCCCCAACATCCCTGTCAAAAAGCAATACAGAGTACACTTGGCGGCGGCGGCTGCAGCGGCTGCGGCGGCTGCGGCGGCTGTGGCGGCGGTGGCGGCGGCGGCGGCGGCGGGGGGCGGCGGCGGCTGCGGCGGCGGCGGCGGCGGACAGCGGCGGCGGCGGTGGCGGCGGCGGCGATGGCGGTGGCGGCAGCGGCTGCGCGGCAGCGGCTGCGGCGGCGGCGATTTGGCAGCGGCGGCGGCGGACAGCGGCGGCGGCGGCGGCGGCGGCGGGCGGCGCGGCGGCGGCGGCGACGGCGGAGGCGGCGGCGGCGGCGGCGGATTCGCCCCCAGTAGCTGCCCATCCAAAGACGACTGCTGAATACGCTGCGTCTCGGTCCAGGCTCGGGTGCTACGTATGTGCTGGAAGGGCGGGTGGGAGTGGGCGAGACGGCTTGCGGGCGGGGAGGGCGTCTTGACCCCTCCCCCTACCCCCTCCCCTGGACCTGGAGGGGGGGGCGGCGAGGGGGTGGAGCGTCCAGGATGGCCCAAGACGCCTCCCAGGGGGGCCCTGAGAGTCCAAGATGAGCTCCAAGATGGCTCAAGATAGAGCACGATGCCCCAAGATGGCTCCCAAGATGCTCCATGAGGCCCCAATAACGTTCCAAGACGGCTCCAAGAGGCCTCCGAGATCTCCAAGGAGGAAGCCACAATCCCAAAACCAATGGAAAATCCATGGTTGTTGCTTTCTCGTCTTTTCGCTTCCGATGGCCATCCGAGGCCTCAAGATGGCTCCAAGATGGCCCAAGAGGGCCCCAAGAGAGGCCCAAGAGAGCCCAAGACGGCCCCAAGAGCGCTCAAGAGCGCCCCAAGAGCGTCCCAAGAGGGGTCCAGGAGGCGATGTTTGGTGATCCCGAGGGGGGAGGCTAATTGAAGCTCCCCTCTTGTTTGATCGATGTCCTCCAAGATGGTCCCAAGAGCGCCCCTAAAGCTCCCAAGAGCAGCCCAGGAGAGCCCCAAGAGGCGCGCAGACAGCCCCAAAAGGCGCCCAAGAGGCTCCCGAGAGACCCCATACGAGGCCTCAAGAGGATCCCCGAGATACCCAACTATCCCTCCTTCTCCTCCTCCTCCTCCTCCTCCTCCTCCTCCTCCTCCTCCTCCTCCTCCTCCTCCTCCTCATTCTCGTCCTCATCGAACTCGCCCTACTCCGCCTCCTCCTCCTCTTCCTCCTCGTCGTCCTCCTCCTCCTCTTCCTCCGACGACGACGAGGACGACGACGACGACGATTCCTCCTCCGTACTCCCCCTTTTGGGGTATATGACGGCTTCCCCCGCCCTTTGTTCTTCTACATGCTCCCCTACTTCCCTGATCACCTCAACTCCACTGGGCATCGTTTCTGGATGGGCTGGTGGGGATTTGATTCGCGAGCGACACGGAGCAACCGCGCTCCGTCAACGAGGGAAGCGACTACGCCACGTCCTATAAATTAGGCAGCTGGTGGGGATACGCGAAGAGTCAACAATTAGTATGACGCCTCCGCCTCCCTCCCCTGCTCCTTCCCGCCTGGCCCATCTTGGAACAGGGGGAAAACATGGAATGCCTCCTGCCCCTCCTCCTGCCCCCCTCCTCCCCCCCGAAGGAGGGGCACGGCTGGTTCCTGCCTCACCCGCATGCACAGTAGTCCCCGTCTCTGCGCAGACCTTTCGACATCGAGCGGCCTCTACACTACCCGACAATAGAATTCGTCCAAGGTTCGCCCAGTTCAGGCCGGTGGCGGCTTGCATCCGTGACGGCCCGTGCCTGCGTCGCCGCCGCGGCAAGGCGGCCACAACCTGGCGTAAGACGAGGTTCGTTCAGACCCGATCCCCAGGGCCCTCCCGGTTGGCGCCCTGGCCGTTTTTCCGAGCCGCGTCCTCGGCAACGACATGTAAAGCCTGCCCCCGCAGGTCGGATGTCGGAAGCACCGGCCAGGGGCTCAGCACTCGAAGGATGCATGCAGCCAGGCGAACCCCTGCGGGGATGGCCGATACCCCGCCGTCGAGTGCGCCCGGTCGACTGGACCCTCGGGGGTAGGGTGCGCGAGTGGTCGCAGGGCGCACTACCGTGGCCACGAGGAAGGGCCCCCCGAAACCCAAAAAGGAAGGCCAAACCCTAACGCTCCAGGCGTCGCGGTCGCTCGGGCGCACGCCTCGGGAGTCTCCAGAGGGGCCCCGAGAGCCTCCGACGGTCTCCGAGGGTCTCCGACGGCCTCCACGACAGCCTCCCAGGGCCTCCAAGGGCCGAACGCAGGCACACTGAAGATCTCCTTGATCTCGGCCCTCTCCTGGCGCACGCACTCCGACGGCCTCCGCGCCCAGGCGCTGGGGCCGTAACGCCCGAGCCGTGGCCGCCCCAGCTCCTGGCAGCCGGGCGCTCGCTCGCACTGGCGAAGAGCGCCAGGGCCGGCGCCGGAGGCGCCGCCAGCCGGCTCCCGCGCCGATCCATGGGACGCACAGGGACATACTGATACGATGTGTCCTCCTTGGAGGCGCGCGTCCGACCCGAACAGATAGTATACCCATCTTGTAGTATATCGTTTCCCGAGCGGCGTGGCCAGAAAGCGCCCGCCACGACGCATATACTATAAGATTTCTCGGTGCGCGCGTCGCCCCTGTGGGGGGCGACGCACATATATTATGAGTATGTTGGGGTGACGCCGAGAAATCCAAGAACTCCGCGCGGGCCTCCGAAAATGTATGTCTGGTAGCTTGGAAATGTTGTGTGTTTGTCGGCGATATTACCCGGCTTATCCGTAGGCGGGGAGGGTGGGGGGGAGCTGGCCGATAACCTATCGTTGTCGCTTTGGGCTGCCCCGCGCATGCCCGCGCGGCGCACCAGTACAGCATGCCCCTTTCGGACCTGCGCAGCCGACACAAGGTCAGGTTTTTTCAAAAGGGGAGGGGGAGGGCGGACAGGCCCGATAGCCCCGGTCACCAGCGGACCCTAACAGTCTCTTGTTTGTCCTTAAAATGACCCCGACCCCCTGAGGCCTTGTCGGTGTACAGCGAGTCCTTGATCTCGGCGCGGCTCAGCGCCCCGTCTCCGTCCTCGTCGGCCTGCAGCGGCCGAGTCCCTCCTCCTCCTCCTCTTCCTCCTCCTCCTGCTCCTCCTCCTCCTCCTCCTCCTCCTCCTCCTCTTCCTCCGCCGCCTCCTCCTCCTCCATCCCTTGTCCTCGTAAATAATTCCTTCCTGTCGCACCCCGAAGCTGGTCGGAATGGCGGGCCAGGCGTTTCGCCTGAGACTTCCTCACCATTTACGACCCTGATACAAAATTTGACAACAGTTTCACCGATGAAGAGCGGGTCTTTTCAAAATGTGGCTTTCACCTTAGCGCCGGGACCATTCGTTTTTTTAATCGCAAGAGTTTCACGGATTGAGGGCGGCTCGTTTTCAAAATGTGGCTCTCGCCTTAGCGCCGCGCGAATTCGTCTTCAAAGATTACAAAAGCTTCACGGATGGAGGGCGGGTCGTTTTCAACATGTGGCTCTAACCGCAGCGCCTCGCACATTCGTTTCGAAAGTAGCCAGATCTTCACAGATTGAGGGCGGTTCGTTTTCAATGTGTGGCTCTCGCCTCAGCACCGCGCACAGCCGTCTTAAAGTAGTACAAGATCTTCAAGGATTAAGGGCGGGTCTTTTTCAAAGTCTTGCTCTCGCTTCAGCCCAGCGCACATTCGTTTGAACAAAGTCGCAAAAGCTTTACGGATTGAGGGCGGGCCATTCTCAAAATGTGGCTCTCGCCTTAGCGCCGCGCACTTTCTTTTTGGAAGTTTACAAGAGTTTCACGGCGTGAGGGCGGGTCGGCTTCAAAATGTGGCTCTCGCCTCAGAGCCGCGCCCAGTCCTTTTAACTGATTGCAAGAGCTTCACGGATGGAGGGCGGGCCGTTTTCAAAACGCGGCTCTCGATTTAGCGCCGCACACTTTCGTTTTTGAAAGTGCACAGCAAAAGTTGCACGGATGGAGGGCGTGCCTTTTTCAACCTGTGTCTCTCGCCTTTGCGCCACGCACAGTTGTCTTCGAAATTTGCCAGAGCTTCACGGATTGAGGGCGGCTCGTTTTCAAAATGTGGCTCTTGAATAGCGCCGCGCACATTCTTTTTAAAAAGTTTATCCCGGCAAAGCAACCTAACAGCGATGTCTAGAAACATATCTGGAAGCACTCCCCTTAAGATTCAGATCAGAATCCAGTTGTAGAATTCTGCTGTTTTCGCAGTCGCAGTCGCATTCGCGATGACAGTCGCAGCGGCAACGGCAGTCACAGTCACAGCCTCAGCCTCGGCCTGCCTCAGCATCAGCCTGCCTCAGTTTCAGCCTCAGCCTGCCTCGGCCTCATCCTCAGCCAGCTTCAGCCTCAGCCTCAGTCTGCCTTCAGCCTCGGCCTCAGCCTCAGCCTGCCTCAGCCTCAGCCTGCATCAGCCTCAGCCTCAGCCTCAGCCTGCCTCAGCCTCAGCCTGCTGCGCTCTCGCATACTCCTGCGGCCTCAGCCTGCCTCGGCCCCAGCCTGCATCAGCCTCAGCCTCAGCCTCAGCCTGCCTCAGCCTCAGCCTGCTGCGCTCCCGCATACTCCTGCGGCCTCAGCCTGCCTCAGCCTCAGCCTCAGCCTCAGCCTCAGCCTGCCTCAGCCTCAGCCTGCTGCGCTCCCGCATAAGCCTCAGCCTCAGCCTCAGCCTGCCTCAGCCTCAGCCTGCTGCGCTCCGCATACTCCCGCGGCCTCAGCCTGCCTCAGCCTCAGCCTGCATCAGCCTCAGCCTCAGCCTCAGCCTGCCTCAGCCTCAGCCTGCTGCGCTCCCGCATACTCCTGCGGCCTCAGCCTGCCTCGGCCCCAGCCTGCATCAGCCTCAGCCTCAGCCTCAGCCTGCCTCAGCCTCAGCCTGCTGCGCTCTCGCATACTCCCGCGGCCTCAGCCTGCCTCAGCCTCAGCCTGCATCAGCCTCAGCCTCAGCCTCAGCCTTCAGCCTCAGCCTCAGCCTGCCTCAGCCTCAGCCTCAGTCTGCCTTCAGCCTCGGCCTCAGCCTCAGCCTGCCTCAGCCTGCCTCAGCCTCAGCCTCAGCCTCAGCCTGCCTGAGCATCAGCCGGCTTCAGCGTCTGCCTCAGCCTGCCTCAGCGTCAGCCTCAGCCTCAGCGCCTCAGCCTCCGGGCATCCAAAATGTGGCCCGGGAGTGAGTGGAGTTCTGGGAACTCGAAGACCACGAAGTGGCCTACAGTTGGCTCCGGGCACCCAAAATGTGGCCCGGGAATGGAGTTCTGGAATCTCGAAGACCACGAAGTGGCCTAGAGTTGGCTCCGGGCATCCAAAATGTGGCCCGGGAATGGAGTTCTGGGAACTCGAAGAGCACGAAGTGGCCTACAGTTGGCTCCGGGCATCCAAAATGTGCCGGGAATGGAGTTCTGGGAAGTCGAAGAGCACGAAGTGGCCTACAGTTGGCTCCGGGCATCCAAAATGTACGCCGGGAATGGAGTTCTAGCAGCGCCAAGAGCGATTTTGCGAGGATGTCCCAGGCGATTTGGGCTTCGGCGGCAGCCGCCCCAGATCCCGCCCCGACCCCCCTGTGGAGTCATCTGCTGCTCTCTTTTGACACCACTAGAAACCTATCAGTCTTCGCTGTTAGGTAATTACGGCAGCTTCACGGATGAAGGGCGGATCGTTTTCAAGATGTGGCTCTCACCTCAGCGCCTCGCACATGTGTTTTAAACATTCGCAACAGCTTCATGCAGTGAGGGCGGGTCGTTTTCAAAATGTGGTTCTCGCCTCAGCGCCGCGCACAGTCGTTAGCGGGCCGTTTCCAAAGTGCGACTCTCGCCTTAGCGCCGCGCATATTCGTGTTAAAACTTTGTTCGCTGAGTATCATGGTTAACGTATCAAACATGGTGCTTTGAAACGATTCAGAACTGTCGGGGCGCAGTGACAATGTTGATTCGCGGTGCTGAGGTCCCAGGAATGGTTCTCTGACGCGATTCATGATCGCCAAGGCGTAACAGTCAGCTTATCTCGTGGCGTTGAAGTCCTGGGAATGGTGTTCTGGCACGCGTCAAGATGTTCACACGTCCCCCAACTGGGCAGCTCCCTCAGTGCACATGAACCCTTGTCTGGGGCCTATGAACAGGGATCTTGGAGGAAGGCTTTCTCTCAACATCGTTGCTGAGTCTTGTGTTTACCCTGGTTCTCCTCCTCCTCCTCCTCCCCCTCCTCCTCCTCCTCCTCCTCCTCCTCCTCCTCCTCCTCCTCCTCCTCCTCCTCCTCCTCCTCCTCTCTTCCTCCTCCTCCTCCTCTCTTCCTCCTCCTCCCCTCCTCCCGTTCCTTCTCCTTCTCCTCCTCCTCCTCTTCCTTTTCCTCCTCCTCCTCCTCCTTTTCCTTCTCCTCCTCCTCCTCCTCCACCTCCTCCTCCCCATCATCCTCCCTGTCCCACCCCGAGCTGTCCGTAGGGCGGGCCGGGACGTTCGCCAAACCTCCTCACCCTTTATGATCCTGACTCTGAAAATCGGCACAACAGTTTTACACAGCGGGTGAGGGCCGTTTTCCAATTGTGGCTCTCGCCTTGGCGCCGCGACCGTTCGTCTTAAAGGCTCGCAACAGGTTCGCGGATGGAGAGCGGGTCGTTTTCAAAATGTGGCTCTCGCCTTGGCGCCGCGCACATGTGTCTTACAGGGTTGCAAGATCGTCACGGATGGAGGGCGGGTCTTTTTTTCAAAATGTGGCCCTCCCAGGAGCACCGCGTAGATTCGCCCCAGAAGTTCCCAACTTATTCACGGATGGAGAGCGGGTCGTTCTCAAGATGTGGCTCTCGCCTCCGCCCCGCGCACACTCGTTCTAAGAGTTCGCAAGAGCTTCACGGATGGAGGGCGAGTCGTTCTCAAAACGTGGTTATCGTCTCAGCCCCGCGCGCATTCGTCTTATCAGTTTGCAAAGGCTTCACGGATGGAGGGCGCGCCTTTTTCAACCTGAGCCTCTCGCCTTTACGCCGCGCACATGCGTTTGAAAGGTTCGCAAGAGCTTCACGGATAGAGGGCGGTTCGTTTTCAATGTGTGGCTCCCGCCTTAGCTCCGCGCACATTCGCCTTATGAGCTGGCAGGAGCTTCACGGATTGAGGGCGGGTCGTTTTCTACATGTGGTTCTCGCCATAGCGCCGCGCACACTCGCGTTAAACGTGTGCAAGAGCTTCACGGATCGAGGGCGGGCCGTTTTCAAAGCGTGGCTCTCGCCTTAGCTCCGGGCACATTCGCCTGATGAGTTTGCAAGTTGTTCACGGACGGAAGGCGGTCCGTTTTCTATATGTGTGTATATATATATGTGTATGTGTGTGACTCTCGCGTTAGCGCAGCGCACATTCGACTTGTAAAGCTCGCAAGAGATTCACGGATTGAGGGGGGGGCGTTTTCAAAATGCGGCTCTCGCCGCAGCGCCGCCCTCAAACGGTTGCAGGCCAGGCCGGTTTTTTTAATCGCCTTGGCGCCGCGCACAGCAGTGTCAATGTTTGCAAGGAGCTTCACAGATATAGGGCGGATCGTTCTCAAAATGCGGTTCTCGCCATACCGCCGTGCACACTCGTCTCAAAGTTTGCGAGAACTTCACGGATGGAGGACGCCGCCTCTTCAAAATGGGACTCTCGCCTGAGCGCCGCGCACATTCGTTCAATTGGTTCTTGTGGTTGACACCCCAAGAATGGATTGCTGGCACGACTCAAGAATGCCAGGATGCAAAAGTCACTTTGATTCGCGGTGTGAAGTCCCAGGGATGTTATTCTGGTACGATGCAGGATATTCAGGACGCAATAGTACAGTTATTTGAGGCGTTGCAATCCGAGGGGTGGTGTTCTGGCACGATTATGGGTTCTCAGTCAGTGTCTTCAACGGGGCACTTCTAGAAGTGAAAAAAACACATGCCTGTAAGGACCTATGAGCAGGGAGCTTGGATGGAGCGTTTATTGCAACATCGTTGATGCGCCTTGGGTTTACACTAGCCCTCCTCCCCCGTCCTCATCCTCCTTCTCCTCCTCCTCCTTCTCCCTCCTCTTCCTCCTCCTGCTTCTATTCCTCCTCTTCAATCGCCCTAATCCTGCACATCCGCATTCTCCGCTGCATACGTCCTGTCTCTTCCCTCGGACACCTCCTCATATGTCCTCATCCTCCTCCGTCTCCTGTCCCTCCGCCTCCTCCCCCTTCTTGTCGTCCTCATTCCCCTCCTTTTCATACTAGTGCTTTTCCTCCTCCTCCTCGTTCTCCTCCTCCTCCTACTCCTCCTCCTCCTCCTCGTTCTCCTCCTCGTCCTCTTCCTCCTCCTCCTCCTCCACTTCCTCCTCTTCCCCTTCCTCTCCCTCCTCCTCCCTCCTCCTCCTCCCTCCTCCTCCTCCTCCTCCTCCTCCTCCTCCTCCTCCTCTTCCCTCCCTCCCTCCCTCCCTCCCTCCATCCCTCTCCATCCCTCCCTCTTGCCATCCCTCCCTCCCTCCCTCCCTCCTCTACCTTCCCCTCCCCGTCGCTGCGCCTCTTCCGCCCCCTCATTGCAAATCACGCATGTTTGTTCGCTGCGTCACCTGACCAGGCTGAAACTGCCTCACCACTTGTGATCCGGAAGCTTGACAATTCCAACGGCTACACGGATGGAGGGCGGGTAACCTTCAAACTGCTGCTCTCACCCTGGCGCCACAGCACAGTCGTCCTCAGCTGCCAAGAGTGGAGACGGATAGCTTTCAGAGTGTGGCTCTCGCCTCAGCCCCGCGCACACTCGTCTCCAACTGAAGGGCGGGTCGGTTTCAAAATGTGGTTCTCGCCTGAGCGGCGCGCACATTCGTCTGAAAGTTATACCCGCCTGAACCTGCAACCTGCACCAATAGCAATTTCCAGTTCCCAATGAAAGAATTAGTTCCAGCTTCCGTTTCCGACTGTCAACTGCTGTTGTCTGCACGAGGGCGCTGGGAAGGGGGGGGGAAGGGCGAACACCACACTGGCCACCGCTTCCCCCATGGGGTTCTCAGAACTCTCCAGAGGGCCCAGAACATCTGATGCGAGACAGTTACTCTAGACTCGCGCCCCCGAGGCCACGACCCCTCGCAAATTACTCAGCACTCGCGCCCCCGAGGCCACGATCCCTCGTAAATTACGCCACGCTCGCGCCCACGAGGCCAGAGTCCCTTGCAGTGCAGCCCAGACTCGCGCCCACGAGGCTACAATGTCTCCTAAATCACTATGCCTTCGCGCTCCCGAGGCCACGATCTCTCACAAATCGCGCCAGATCTGCTGCCCCAAAGCCACGACCCCTCTCAAATTGCACCACACGCGCGCCCCCTGAGCGACGAGCCCTCGTAAATGACACTCGGCTCGCACCCCCGAGGCCACGATCCCTTGTAGATTATACAAGGCTCGCGCCCCCGAAACCACAATCCTCCAAAGCCACGCCACACTCGCGCCCTCGTTGCGATGAGCCCTTGCAAGCTTCGCCAGAATCGCGCCCCGAAAGCCAAGACCCTTTGCAAATGACCTCACGATGAGCAGCCCTTATCGCATGAGGTTGCGATATTGCTTCAAGCCGGCGCCCAGGCATCACAACGTATATCTGGCATGCCCCATGATGATAGCAAGGGGGCAGGTGGCAGAGGGCGACGCCCTTGATAACAGCTAACGGAGGTCGGCTCTTGTTGAGAGGGGGATCTCTCTTGTTACTTTTTGGCTATGAAGACTGAAACGCGAAGTTGCGCAACGGCCATGAGGATGGGGGGGCGGCTCCTGTGCAAGCAGTGGCTATCGCTTGGAACTTTACCAACATGGATGACACAACATGTAACATCGTGCCAGGGTTTTACGGATGGAGTGCGAAGCCTTGTCAAAACCCACTTCTCGCTGGACATGTCAAACCTTACGAAACTGGAAAGGATGCAAGGGTGTTCTTTTTCAAAACGAGGCTCTGAATGGCAGCATCGGTGGTGCATCCTGGGTTTCCTCAGGTCCTCGTCCTCCTCCTCGTTGGACTTCGCCCTGGGACTCCAGGGAGGGACGCCTCCTGGAAGGTGGGGCGCAGAAAGGCTTTGGGGATCTCTGGAGATCCCTGGAGTTCCTCGGACGCCTCCAGAGGTCCCCAGGGGCCCATAAAGGACTCGAAATCATCCAAGAATATTGATCTTCCTCGTTCGCCTGCACCTCCTCCCCTTCGATCCTCAACCTCGATCCCAAACCTCGATCCTCAGCCTCGATCCTCCTCCTCCTCCCTCCTCCTCCTCCTCCTCCTCCTCCTCCTCCTCCTCCTCCCTTCCCCCATCATCATCATCATCATCATCATCATCATCATCATCATCATCATCATCATCATCATCATCATCATCATCATCACCACCATCATCATCATCATCATCATCATCATCATCATCATCATCATCATCATCATCATCATCTCATCATCATCATCATCATCATCATCATCATCATCATCAGCATCATCATCATCATCATCATCAGCATCATCATCATCATCATCATCAGCATCAGCATCATCATCAGCATCATCATCATCAGCATCAGCATCAGCATCAGCATCATCATCATCATCAGCATCATCAGCATCATCATCATCAGCATCATCATCAGCATCAGCATCGTCAGCATCATCATCGTCGTCATTATCATTATCTCACCATCATCATCAGCATCATGATCAGCATCGCCCTCATAACCTTCATCGTCAGCATCAGCATCATCATCAGCATCATCATCATCATCAGGGTCGTCATCATCAGCTACAGAATCATCATCATGATCAGCATCATCATCATAAACCATCAGCATCAGCATCAGCATATTCATCTTTACCACCATAATCGTCAGAAATCATCAGCCTCATCATCATCATCATCATCATCATCAGCATCATCATCATTAACAGCATCATCATCAGTATTACCATCAGCATCATCATGATTATCACCATCACCTTTACACGCATCAGCACCATTACCATCATCATCGTCACCAGCATCATCACCGTCATCAGCATCAGTATCATCATCAGCAGCATCATCAGCATCAGCATCAGCATCATCAGTATCAGCATCATGGTCGTCAGCATCAGCATCGTCATCAGCAGCATCAACATCAGCATTAGCATAAGCATTAGCATCAGCATCAGCATCGTCATCATCAGCATCATGATCATCAGCATCATCATCAGCATCATCAGCATCATTATCATCAGAGTCATCATCGTCCTCTGCATCATCATAATCATAAGTATCGTTAGCATCATCATCACCATCATCAGCATCATCATCATCGTCGCCTACATCCTCAGCAATCATCGACCATCAAGCATGATCATCAGCATCATCAGCATCAGCATCATCTGCATAATCATCAGCATCATCAGCATCAGCAGCAACATCAGCATCATCATCAGCAGCATCAACAGCATTATCAGCAGCAGCATCATCAGCATCATCATATCTCTCACCCCTCCCTCGTTCTCGCCCTCCTCATCCTCATCCTCCTCCTCCTCCTCATCCTCCGCCTCCTCCTCCCGGCCTCCTCGAAGATGGATCGCAAGAAGGCGAAGCCGCGGTCGCCCAGGCGCCCCGGGTCACGGATCTTGAGGAAGGCCGCCACGAGCTGGTCCGCCGTCACCTCGGCGAGCTCGCTGCGGAGGCCAGCCTCCCCGCGCGGAGGCGGCGACGACGAGGACTACGACGACGACGACGACGACAACGGCGGCGGCGGTGGCGACGACGAAGGCGGCGGCGGCGGCGACGGCGGCGGCGCGAGACTGTGAAGGGGAGGAGTGGGGGTGGGGTGGGGAGGGAGAAGAGAGGGGGGATCGGACCAACTCGGCAGGAGGAAGCATCATGCTCCGCAGCGCCTGTTGAAGAGAAGGGGGAGGGAGGATGGAGGGAGGAGGGAGAGAGGGGAGGGAGGGAGCTGGGGAGGGAGGGAGGGAGGAGGGAGGGAGGGAGAGGGGACGGAGGAGAGGGAAGGGAGGAGGAGCAGGGAGGCCAATGGAATGGATTGGAATGCCCTTGCGGTTAAGTGCACAGGACTGAGTAGCCAACACAATAGTAAAGGTATCTACATTGCGAGGATTACTTAAGTCAAGTCCTCTACACTAGCGCCGCCACGCGAGGGCTGACGAGGAGCAGCAGCAGCAGCAGCAGCAGGACAAGGAGTAAGACGAAGGAAAAAGATGCAGAGGAGGAAGGAGTGAGAAGGAGGGGTGGAGGAGGGAGGAATGAAGGGCACGAGGAGGGAGGAGGAGGAGGAGGAGGAGGAGGTTTGAGTGGGAAGAGAGCAAGAAAACAAGATACGAGGAGAACGAGATAGGAAAGGAGGGCAGGAGGGAGAGGAGGCGCGGTTCAAACGAGGGGAAGTGTCAAAGTCCGAGCATAGAGGCAGGAAGCAGATACATGAACACACTATCTGCTTGAGGCTGGCTGACTCCGCGCCCAGCCATGACAAATGAAGCCGCGCCATGTGAGGTTTATTCGGCGCGATCGAGCGCGTACAATTTTTCCAAGCGGCTAGCTGAAGACATCCTGGACCTCTGTGAAGGCGGCTCAAGCTGACCAGGCGAGCCATCTTTCTATCCTGAATCGTTGTTTGACGGTCCCTGGGTCTGGCGAGGGCCTCCTGAGGACGAAAACTGCGAAAAGTCTTCGCCTTGATGTGTTCAAGACACTGGATGTCTGGGTCGGCTCGAGCCAACCCTTGCACCAGGGGTGGCGCAAAGTGGGCCGCCTTCTACGAAAAACGGGCCGTTTCTTGAAGGCAGCGGCAAGGGTCGTTTTGAAAGTTCCCCTGGCTTCGGAAGCCTTCCCAAGCGCTCTCTGGCCCTTCCCGCCCCCTCCTTCTAAGAAGCACCCGCCTTCTTAGAAGGCTGCCCCCCTCACGCCACCCCCTTGTCTGGGGGCATCCCAATGAAGTCGGAGGGTCGCGCCGCATCGCCGATGCATCGCCGATCGGCGTCGTCGGCGACGCATCTGCAACATCAGCGTGGAAGAAATCGGGCTCCACATCGAGCCGCATCGCCGATGCATCGACGGTGTAGCATGATCCTCCGACCCCGTCTCTTCCTCGGACAACACGCGTCCCGATTTCTCTCCGATACGTGGGCCCACAAAACTCTCGACCCCGTCCCCAGGCCCAGACCCCCGACGCCATAATTTTTTCATGACGCGACCCTAAGAGGTCCAGACCCCTTCCCCGGGACCGGTTTTTCATCCCGAGTCGTTTTTTGACGCTCCCAAGGCCCGGTAAGGGCCCCCAGAGGCCGAACTTAACGAAAACCCGCCCGTCGTGATTTTTTCATGACTCGAGGGGTCTGGGAGGCCAGTGTTTCATCCCGGGCGGCTGCTTGACGGCCCTGGGGCCCGGCATCGGCCCCCAAAGACCGAAATGGAACAGCCGGGCCGCCTGAGTCGGCTGGCGGCGCTGCGGGCGCCGGCGGCGGCGCGGCAGCCGCCGCGCGCCGTGGCCGTGGTCCTCCTCGGCGGCACGTCGAGAGCCGGCCCGCCGCCGGGGCTCACTTCGGTTCCTCCGATTCGATGCGATTCGACTTCGGGGGCTTCGAAGTCCGACTCGAGTTGCTGTCGAGCCGCCCGACGTCTGGGCCGGACCCCACCCGGGAGACCTGGACTGTGCGCGCCGCCAACCTCGCCGTCGACCACCGAAAGGAGGGCCCAAAGGTGGCGCCGCCGGAAGCTCGCCGCGGAAAGGGCCTCCGCGAAGACGGCGCCAAGGAGGCCTCGATGGCCCCGCGTCTCGAGCAGGACCTCCTCGAAGAGGCTGTCTACCTGCCCCAGGCTCGAGCAGCCTCTTCCTCCTCCTCCTCCTCCTCCTCCTCCTCCTCCTCCTCCTGCTCCTCCTGCTCCTCCTCCTCCTCCTCCTCCTCCTCCTCCTCCTCCTCCCTCCTCCTCCTCCTCCTCCTCCTCCTCCTCCTCCTCCTCCTCCTCCTCCTCCTCCTCCTCCTCCTCCTCACCCTCCTCTTCGTCACCACCGTTCCTCCCCTTCTTCCTTTTCGGCCTCAGCCTCCTACTCCTCCTCCATGCAGGTGAGGAGAAAGAGAAGGAAGGATAGCCATACCCCAAGTGGGACTACCCTACGCGTGAGAAGGTCGAGAAGCTCGTCGGCATCAGGCTGAACGGCGCCCACAACTTGCAGATGAACACAAAGGACGAAATGAGGGGATAAGAGAAGGGGGCGAGGGGAGGACGAGGCAGAGGATGAGGAGGAGGAGGAGGAGGAGGAGGAGGAGTAAAAGTGGGGATGCGGGGAGGAGTAAGAGGAGGAGGGGGAGGAGGAGGATGAGGAGGAGGAGGAGCAGCAGCAGCAGCAGCAGGAGGAGGACGCGGAGGAGGAGGAGCAGGAGGAGGATACGATGCGAAACGACATCGTTGGCAGCAGCGAACCCCTGCCCACTCCGACTTTACAGAAAGGACCACAACAAACAAGTCTCTGCCGACGCAGCCCACCTGAGCCCTTTACTGCGCACGCACAGGCCACGGCCCCGCGACCATCGGGATCGGGTCTGTTGGTGCCGAAGTCCGTGGAAGGCCAACTCCCGGGCCAAATACGGTGAAGGCATTTTTTTTATCTGTGTAGGCGCCGCGCGAGCACGGCGGTTTCATGCACGCATTCGGCAGGGCAGGCGGAGGGCCGCGAGAGCGCTTACAGCCGCCAGGAAACCAGTGGGACTCCAATCGTGGATCGGCCATGGATGTCACCGCCGCCCTCATCTGATAAGGAATCCTCCAGGGTCTGGCGCCTCCTGGGGCCATTCCTTAACGAGCGCCCTCACCGTAGCACGCACATACAGTGTTTATCCCTTCCGCCCCCCGCCCCTCCCTCCCGCGACACGACCGACGAGACCCCTCCCGATCCCTCGAGAATGCCAGGGCCAGACCTGGGTCGAGACGGCCGTCTCTCGGAAGCTCGGCCACGCGTGCCGAAAAAAATGCCAACCGTCTAATCTCCGAAACAGCCTCAAACATTCGGCATCCTGCTCCAACATTTGACGACCCAAATGTTCCGAGTCGTCCGCCTCCTGACTCCTGGGAAGATCGGGTCAAAAAAAAGGCATCAGTCCTAGCTCTATCCGCCCTCACCGTGGCACGCCGTCCTACTTCAGCTCCTCGAGGAGCTTCGCCGCCCCCCTTTCGAGAGGGCCTCTCGGTGGCGGCCCGACCTCGCGGGGCGCTCCTGTTTTCACCAGCGCGCTCGACACTGCCTCCTCCGACTTGTACCACTCCGTCGAGAAGCAGACCGCCACCCTCACGAACTCGGCATTGTTCCTTTTATTTTGTCGGGCGGCACCTGTAGCGATGGATAATCGCCGCCACCGCCTCGATCTACTTATTCATTATGACTTCGTCCCAGAGACTCTTGATCTCTGCTCAATGATGGCCCTTGGAATCTTTCGCGCCATGGGCCGCCTGCACCATTGCCATGAATGCGCATGGGACAGGCGGCCCGACCATGGCGGCCTTGACCTGCCTGCGGTAGTCGACCCCCGCTGCCGGCATGTCCTCTGCGATGGCGAAACTGGCTGGGGTCGAAAAACACGATGGACTGCGACGACGAGATATCCCAACTCAGCTGCCTGCGTCAGCGCTAAGGCCGCCAATACTTTGACCAGACGCTCGAGCTGCACGTGGCGCCCCCCCCCCTCTCCCCTGCCGCGCCCTCGATCAACCCTCGGCGGCGCTGATCCCCCGTGGCCGCCCGTCCTGGCGCCCTCTCGAGAGCCCGCGCAGGCTCGGGCAGCCCCATGAGCGCGAGGTGGTACGCAAGTGGCGAGATGATCGCGAAGCCCCGAAAGATCTCGAGCCGCAAAATCACACGGCGCATACTTCAGCGGAGAAGGCTCAACCACTGGCCCTAAAAAACCTGTCCGCGCATGCGCCCGAGGACGTGGCGGCCTGAAAAATAACACGCCGACGCGCCGTATGTCTGGCCCAGAACACTTCTCTGCAATGCGGACAATGGCTGGCAAGCACAACTTCCGCGTAGATAAGCTACCTACGATGACGCGTCTGAAAGCGAGCGCGCAACTGCCTGCGCTAGACAAGGCCGCCTCGCACCTCTCCCCCTCTGCCATATTCGCGAAGCACTCCCAGCCCCCCCGCCTCCTTCTCCCCCAGTCTAGCACCACCTTGCTTCCGCGCGGGGCACTGGACATCCAAGCTCCTAAGCAGTGACACATCTATACGCCGAGAAGCTTCGTGAAGCTCAGCATCCAAGAAAACCGCCCCACCCCTCTGTCGCACTTATCTCTGAGCCCCTCAAGAAACCACTGGGCGCCCTCATAGGGCCTCATGGCCCCTCGATTCTCCGAAACTGCCCCAGCCCACGGATTGGCCCCCGCAAGAACCCGCCCTCGCTGATCCATCGCAGCCTCAGGTTCCCAGGGCAGTCGCCAGAAGTGCACTGTCAACCACTGAGCACGTCTACTTGGGCCTCTAGTAAAAGCTTGCAACCCACGTAGCCGTCGCACCCTGCTTCGAGGAGGCAGGCGCCCAAACGCGCGAACAACCTCGCTCGAAAGAGCCGCGTGCTTGCCCGCCTCCTCCGCGCGAGCCCCCCCCCCCCCCGCCCCCCCCTCGCAGCCTTCCGCGCGAAACCGCCCACGCGCGCCAGCAACGGGCGAAGCTGCGCCTTCGACGGAAAGAACACCGCCACGCAGTGCAAAGCCGTCGACACCACGCGCGAGAACAACCGCGCACGCTTCAGGCGACAAGGCGCCCCAGGAAGAAACCGCATCTGCCCCGGGGGGCAAAGAGCCCGAGACGCAGCAGTTTGTCTCGCTTTTGTTCGGCACCACACGCGCGAGCCAACCTGGCACCCCCCTCGAACTGCGCCCCCAAGAACCGGGCTTGTTGCGCCACGTCGCCCGGGAAAACAACCCCCCTCATCCTCGGTGGCCGAATGGCCTGTACGTGAGCCTTCGACGCAGTAGCTTTGACACGTTCTGCGCGCACCAAGAGCAATCGAGAGCAACTCCGAGGCTCTCTGCAATTTCTCGCCAAGCTCCGACAGCACGTCAAAGGTCAAGGCGGCATGCGTTCTTAACATGTCACTGGCGCACTGACAGCCAGCCAGATCCACAGGCCCAGAGATAATTGAATTCGCCTCTTCAAGCTGCCCCGCGTCTACCCCTTCCCCGACCAGAGAACGCTTCCATTGTGAAAGATGGCCGATATGCTCTCGCCCATGCGGCCACCATCAAACGACCCCCATCAGCACCCCACACTCTGGTCCCAGGAAAAGCCCCCCAACATGACAAGCGACAGCAATCGTAGCACAGTCCACTCGCTGTTCGGCCTGCGCCTGCCGCGGCGCCATATAAGTCAGCGCGCGCCTCTCGCAATCGACCCCATTGCTTCCGAGAGCGTCGGTCGCAGCAAAACCGCCGCGCCACCGAGACCCCTCGCTGCGCAGCCCGCCAGGCCAGCAGACAAGCCACAAGCGTGGGAGTTTCTTCGAACCGCCCCGTTTTCATGACCACGAGCATCGCCTCTCAATCAAGATCGCTTCACCATGCTCTCATACAAAGCATTCCCAAAACTAGGTTACACATGAACCCACTTTTTTCACTTGTGCCCCTCCCCCATCCAACTTCTCGAGCCCTGTCGTTTTGTTTTGCTACAGCGCAAAAAGCAAGAAGTACCACCACTCGCCCCAATCCCCCAGCATCCTTGGAAAATGAAAAAATAAACAAAGTCGATATCCCAATCGACGGCGCCTCCACCCCAGCAGTTCTCTGTTTTGGTTTAACTCCCGCCCCAAGTGAGAGCGCCATACCTCGCAGCTCAATCGGCGCAGACCAGGGCGGAGGGCAGCGCCCCTTCTGGCGCCGGCGAAGGCGCTGGGAACCCCGATAGACGTCCTCCACCGCTGCCTCCTTGCCCCTCACACCAAGAGTTGTTCCGAATTCAGATGGCAGAATGTTCGGTTCAAACCCTGGCGACGCTTCTTCAAGCCGCCATGCCTCCAGCGGCCCCCTGCGCCGACTAAGAAAACAGCTGCTCACAGCGATCAGGAAAATCCGTGCGAACTTCCAGACACGCCGCTTCTACGGTCCTAATCTAGTACACGCAGCAGCCCTAGCAAATCTCACAACATTGCGTCAGTCTGTAGCATGTGGAGGCTGAAGAGGTTATTCCGTGAGAAGTTGTCTAGCTTTGCTGTGGGGCACGTAGGATTCTCTGGCGACCTCCCTGGGCTGCCCTTTGATCCCCCCCCCCCCCCCCTCCCCCATCCTCCTCCCCCGCGCTGTCTTGGAGCCTCATCATCAGGACCTTCCCCCTTGCCACTAGCTCCCCCTTGCGTTATCCATCTCACGCTTCTCTGGAACAGGCGCGGAGCCGGAACATAAAAACTCCCCCTCCTCCGCCACCAGAACCGTTTCGAGATGCAGAAACAATGCACCAGGCTCAGGCTGCGCAGCTAGGATATCCCAGAAGTTGCCCCCGTTCGCCAACCTACTCTCTATAGAATCCAGGAAGTCTTTTGTGCAAAGGCCCCCCTCGAAGCGCAGCCATCCTGCATCATGGCTCAACCTCTTGGACCCAGACACAGGCGGAGCATGGCCGACGACACTTGATGTTTGCAGCTTCGAGGGGAGCCTAATCCCCACTAGCGCAAGAACGTGAGATCGCCTGCGAGGAAAAAAAAAAAAAAAAAAAAAAAAAAAAAAAAAAAAAAAAAAAAAAAAAAAAAAAAAAAAAAAAAAAAAACGTATCAACTGCAGCTGACGCCCACTGCACAGCATAGCACCCGCTCGCAGCACGGCGTCTCCAGAGCTAGCAGGAACACAACCAAAGTCGACGTGCGAGGAGGACCGCCCTATAGTAGGCGTCCAACCCCGAGCGTGCCAATGTGGCTTCCAAAAGGTGATCACTCAACAGATTGCGAACAGAAGCCCCCATGTAGTGTTCCTCGGATGCCCCTGCAGCAAGGACCGTACCATCCTCCGATACCAAAGAATTGCCTGCAGTCTGCCCAATGCCATCGCTCAGATCCATCATCAGTGCAGGCACAGATCGCGATGGGCACGCCGAAAGCTCCTGTTGTAACCAATGTAGTAATGCTTCCACTGTTCGTCTATAGACTGACTGCTTCGCCATCTGTCGTTCTCGGCGGAAAATAGGCCAACAAGAAAGTGATATCTTCTTGCACGGTCCGCACCCGCCCCACCAAGCATCTGCCAGCCAGCGCCAATTGTCCCGAGATTACAGCCCTGACGTGCGCATCCTTGAACCCCTTGCGCAAAATGATATTCACTCCGCAGGATTTGTTAAAGAGGGCCTGCTCTCCCATTCTCTCTCTCTCTCTCTGACAATGCGGTCCAGCACCTGTCTTTTCTGAACGGCCAACTCCTTCATGCGCAGCTGCGTCCCGATGAAACCCACCGCGTGAGTACTCCTGAACGTGGAAGCAATATCCTGGAGTCCTCTCACAGCTGCCCGCTGCCAACGGATTGAATCAAGCGAGTTTCCACTGTGGCCCCTCCGTGCATCCTGGGCCTCGCCACCTGCACCGAAAGATTACCGCAGCGAGCAGGGGGGGAAATACCTTCATGGCGGCCTCTCCAAAAAGGTACGCTGGCATGTGCCCGTCGGTCGGCGCAGGTGCTGGATGCAATGTGCGTGGCACAAACACACACAAGGGGCGCCTGCCGCCCGCACATCTTGGAGCCAGAACGGCGGCTGCAGGAGGAGGAGAAAAGGCAGGAGAATAGAGGGAGGAGGACAGGAGGATAGGAGCAGGAGGATGAGGAGGAAGAAGAACACAGAGGATCATGAGCACGAAAACGAACAAGATAATGACGATGAGGCAGCAGACCGGGGATGGTCCGCGCTCTCCTCGTCGAGATTTCGACGACGACAGGGAGAAGGGCGAGGTGATGGGCATGAACCAGATGAGGGAGTTCGTCGTCGACCTCGTAAAGGGCATAATGACGCTTGAGGACGCCATGAGGACGAAGGAAGAAATCAGGATCAAGAAGGGCACCAAGAGGGGCAAGGAGACGATTGATGGAGCGACCAGCGGCTGCTGGTCGTGGGGATCGGTCACGAACAACGGGCCCGGGGGCCGGACTACACCCCGTCCTCCATCTCCTCCTCCTCCTCCTCGCTGCTCCTCCTCCTCCTCCGCCTTTTCCTCCTCCTCCTCCTCGTCCTCGGTTCCTCCTCCTCCTCCTCCTCCACTGCCTGTCTTTATAAATAACTTCTCCCTGTCGCACCCCGAGGCCAGATTTTATGGCGGTCCAGGCGTTTCGCCTCACACTTCCACACCATGTATGACCCCGAAGCTTAAAACATGACAGCAGCTTCACAGATGGAGGGCGGGTCGTTTTCAAAATGTCGCTCTCGCCTCAGCGTCGCGCACATTCGCTTCAAAACTTTGCAAGAGGGCGACTGGTTTTCAAAATGTGGTTCTCGCCTTGGCTCTGCGCACATTCGTTTTAAAAACGTGCAAAAGTTTCACTGATTAAGGGCGGTTCATTAAAAAAGTGGCTCTCGCCTTAGCGTTACGTACATTTGTTTTTTCTATATACAGAAGTTCCACGATTTCCCATGATCAGCGTACACGAAATAGCGTATTGGAAGGATTCCGAATTCTGAGGGCGCAACAGTTAAGTTAATTCGCGGTGTTGAAGCCTCAGAAAATGTGTTCTGGCACGATTCTGGATCGCCAAAACGCAGCAGTCAGGCTGATCCGTGAAGCCCCGAGAACAGTGCCTTCCAACGAGGGGGTCCCAAAACTTCAAACAGTTAGTTGTCTTTCCGAGAACAGCGTCTTCAACGAGGCAATCCCCCATGATTCAGGGCCTTCAAGCGGTTTCCTTCCAACGCGGCAGTTCCCTCAGTGGAAATGAACCGTTGCGGTGGCATATGAAAATTGAGTTTGGAAGGAGGGTTTATTCCAACATCGTTGATGACTGTTGGGTTTACACTGGTCCTCCTCCTCCTCCTCCTCCTCCTCTTCCTCCTCCTTTTCCTCCTCCTCCTCCTCTTCCTCCTCCTCCTCCTCCTCCTCTTTCTCCCGTTCTGCCACCCACCACCACGAAACTGTCAAAGGAGGGGGGGAGTCACAAAGAGGAGGAGGAGGGAGGACCGACAGGCAGGGAAAGGGGGGAGAAGGAGAGGGCCAAATGGCAGAGACTGAGCACCACCGCCCAGGTCCCAAGGAGAACGCGAAAGCCGCCACCTTGCCCATCGCCGACGACGGCGAACCAGAGGTTGAGGTCGAAGCAACGAACGCTGAGGTCTCGAGTGAGCCAGGATAAAGCTCGCCCAAACAAGAAGCC
>CAUYUJ010018305.1:624434-628056 GCA_963575745.1 Prorocentrum cordatum | reverse complement strand
ACTACTATACTACTATACTACTACTACAGAGTAATAGTATCTGTAAGTGTTATTGTATTTTTTTTTCTTTATTAATACATTATACTTCTAATTCTACTTACTACTTTCTTCTTAATAACTTATACTACTACTACTACTACTACTACTACTACTACTACTACTACTATTACTACTATTTCTACTACTACTACTACTACTACTACTACTACTACTACTACTACTACTACTACTACTACTACTACTACTACTACTACTTCTACTACTACGACTACTACTACTACGACTACGACTACGACTACGACTACTACTACTACTACTACTACTACTACTGCTACTACTACTACCTACCTACCTACCTACCTACCTACCTACCTATCTACCTACCTACCTCCCTACCTGCCTACAATACTCCTCCTACGAGTACTCCTACTCCTACTCGTACTCCTCATCCTCATCCTCATCCCCATACTCCTCCTCATCCACCTCCTCCTCACCCTCCTTCCCGACAGGCGAGAAACTCAGCCCGCCGCGGCGGGGGGCGGCGGCGATGGATGGATTGGGGAAGCACAGCCTGACAGGCGGAGCATTCGCGCACTTGCGGCGAGCGGCTGAACCGAAGAGGAGGGAGGAGGAGAAGGAGGCGGAGGAGGAGGAGGAGGAGGAGGCGGAGGAAGAGGAGGGATAAGACGAGCGCAGGGGGGGGGGAGAGGGGGCAGGAAGGGGAAGGGGAAGGGGAAAGTGAATGGAGGAGGGAAAGGTGGGTATGTGGAGTCGGAGAGGGGGAGGGAGGAGGAGGGGGAGGAGGAGGAGGAGGAGGAGGAGGAGGAGAGGAGGAGGAAGAGAACAGCGAGCAGGAGGGCGGGAGGAGGGCGGGGGTATCGAGGATCGAGCGACGAGGCGCAAACATATGTTGCATGCACTTCGGGGGCAGGTTGCTTGGCTTCCGGAGGCTCCCAGCTATCTCTGGAACCCCTTGGGGACCTCTGGAGGCCTCTGGACCTCTAGAGGCCTCTGGAGGCCTCTGGGGGCGGCACAACACCTTCCTCATTGATTCGGTAAGGGGGGGCCCTGCCCCCGGATCATTGTCATCGGGGGGCTTCCCTTCGGAGGGAGCCAGCTTGAGACAACGGCGGCCGCATCGGCCCAGCCCTCCCGAGGCCCGTCCTGACCCATGCCTCGGCGCGGCTGCGGCCGCGGCGACGAGAAGCCTTCAGGAGGTCCCAGGAGGAACGAAAAGCGCCAGGGAGCGGCGCTGCTGTCTCAGCTGGCCCTCCAGCGATCCCTGGAGCGGAGGATCGGGGCTGACGAGACAAATGGGGGGAAAACAGTCAATCCGTATCATGAGGATGCGCGGTAAGGATGCAAGGGTCTTGGAGGCCCACGCGAATGTTTTTTCGAACGAGGTTGGCCAGCGAAAGTGGCCAAGGATGGGCCGAAGGGGCAAGGATGCAAGGGTACCATTGGAAGGGTTGCCCATCCTTCTAGGGGGAGTCAGCCAAGGGGGGAGTCAGCCACCAGCTGACGAAGCTGGCTTCCCCGGCGCCTCTCGGCGCCAGAGGCGCCGATGTATCGAGGAGAGCGCCCAGCGGCGGGGCCGAAACCAGATGCACAAAGCAGACCTCGCCAACCCCCGCATCCCCTTCTCCCTCGTTCGACCCGAGGCCGGCGCTCCTCCAGCCCCTGGAGCGGAGGAGGAGGTGGAGAAGGAGGAGGAGGCGAAGGAGGAGAAGGAGGAGGAGGACGACGACGACGAGGAGTAGGAGGAGGAGGAGGAGGAGGAGGAGGAGGACGACGACGAGGAGGAGGAGAAGGAGGAGGAGGAGGCGAAGGACAATGAGAAGAGGGGGTCGCAGCAGGAGCAGCACGCGCCGAGGGGAGCAGCCAGCCGTTCCGCCCCCGGCGCCCGAGGGCCCGGCGCCCGCGGCAACGGCGGCGGGGCGCGGAGCGCCGCCGCCCTACTTACTGCTCGGGGACCGGCGTCACCACGGCCCTGAGCACGCACCTCCCCGCTCCGTCGGCGGCCGCGGCCAGGTCCTTAGCAGGAGGAGGAGGGGGAGGAGGAGGAGGAGGAGGAGGAGGAGGAGGAGAGAGAGGAGGAGGAGGAGGAGGAGGAGGAGGAGGAGGAGGAGGAGGAGGAGGAGGAGGAGAAGGAGGAGGAGGAGGAGGAGGAGGAGGAGGAGGAGGAGGAGGAGCGTCCCGGGGGAGGGGGCCTGAGCATCGTTTATCCGACCCCCATCCCCAGCAGCGTAGCCTGGGCCCCACTGGCCGATTCACCCCCCTAGATGGGGATATGGACCGTTCCCTTCGGGTCTCGAGGGGTGCATCCCCAACTGGGGTTGTAGTTTGGTGGGGGTCTCGAAGGGGATGAGGATGGGGATGAGGGTCGGTGAAACGAGACTCAGGGCCAGCGCCGATCCAAGAAATCCGCACGGACCTGCGACAGTTCATGTGTGCATCCGGTGCTCCTGCTTCGAAGGAAGAGCAGGAGGAGCAGGAGCAGGAGGAGCAGGAGGCTGAGGCGGCGGGAGAGAGGGACGGGAGGGCGAGGAGAGGGCGGGAGATGCCTCGCACATCGAGAGCCGTCGGCGTTTGGCCTCCGAATCGTCATCATCATCATCATCATCATCAGCATCATCATCATCATCATCATCATCATCATCATCATCATCATCATCATCATCATCATCAGCATCAGCATCAGCATCAGCATCATCATCATCATCGTCATCCTCAGCAGCATCATCATCATTAGCAGCAGCAGCATCAGCAGCAGCAGCAACATCACCACCACCATCATCATAAGCATCGTACCACTACCACCACCCTCATCACCATCACCACAACCATTATCCTCATCATAGATCGTCGCCGCCATCGCCGTCATCGTTATCATCATACGACGGACGCCGCCGCCGACGACGACGACGACGGCAAACACGACGATGACGACGACAATGACCACCACGACGACGATAACGACCGCGACAACGAGAGACGACGACGACGACGACAAAGACGACGACAACGACGACGACGACGACGACGACGACGACGACGACGACGACGACGGCGACGGCGGCGGCGACGGCGGCGGCGGCGGCGATGACAACGACGACAACGACCGCGACAACGAGAGACGACGACGACGAAGACGACGACGACAACGACGACGACGATGACGGCGGCGGCGGCGGCGACGATGACAACGACGACAGCGACGACGACGACGTTGACGACGCCAACGACAAACGACCGAAGACCCACGACGCCTCCGGCCGGCGGGCTCTCAGCCTGGACTCGTTCTGCCCGGGGGGGCTCACACCGACCAGCTCACCGATCCCGGCCGCGCCCATCGTGGGCTGGCCTCTTCGGCGCCCTGCTCACTGCTGGCGCGAGCGCCCGCAGCGCCGTGCGCCGAAGGGGGGGCCAGGCTATCCTTTGGCCTCCCCCGGGAGAAGGGGAGGGCAGCCCAAACCGGGCAGAGACCCGGCCCCAGACCTCCAGCGCCGCCAAAGCGTCTGGGCGGAGGTTCTCCGCCGCTCACGGCCCCTTTGAGCCCCTCGCCGGGCCCTGCAGGTGCCGTCCGAAAACAGCACAGGACTTCCGGGACCCAGGGCCAGGA
>CAUYUJ010018305.1:604434-614434 GCA_963575745.1 Prorocentrum cordatum | reverse complement strand
TCTTCGATTATTTCGGAGAATTATTGTTACGCGGCGGGGGGGGGGGCCTGGGGCCCCAGGCAACGGTAGCGCTGAGGCGGCGTGAACATGTCAGAAGCGCACCATACATTTGAGCAGCACAGCAAGCCATGCCTTCGGGTATCAATATGTGGGGGGGTCCCCACTCCAACGCACGATCGTTGTCGTGAACCGGGGCGGGGGGGCGGGCAACGACCGGTACGCGCCAAAGGACGTTTTCGTATAGACAAGAACTCCATCCGTGAAAATGTTGCAAACGTGCAAAACGAATGCGCGCAGCGCTCACGCGAGAGTCACATCCTGAAAAAGAATACGTAGCCCTCCACCCCGAGAAGCGCTGCAATGTTCAAAACGAGTGCGCGCAGCGCTGTGGCGAGAGCCACATTTTGAAAACGTCCCCCGCTCACATCCAACCTTGAAACTGCAAACTTTCAGGACTAATGCGTGCGGCGCTACGGCGAACATTTTGAAAACGACCCCCCCTCTTCCACCCTTGAGACTGCTGCGAACTTTGAAGACTAATGTGCGCGGCGCTATGGCGAGAACCACATTTTGAAAACGACCCCCTCCATCTGTGAAACTGTTGCAAAGTCCCAGCTTCAGGATCATAAATCACGAAGTCTCAGGCGAAACGCCCGGCCCGCGAAACCGACTCGTTCGGGGGTGCGACATGGAAGAGTTATGTATAGGGAAGAGCGATGGAGGAGGATACAGAGGACAGCAGCAGAAGAGAAGAATAGAGGGGTGAGGAGAAAGGGGAGAAGGGGGAGGAGGAGGAGGAGGAGGAGAAAGAGGAGGGGATGGAAGGAAGGAGAACGGAGGAGGGAGGGGAAGGAGGAGGAGGAGGAGGAGGAGGAGGAGATGGGACAGAGAGAGAGGGTGAGGAGGCAGAGGGCGAGGAGGGTGGAGGAGGAGCATAGGGAGCATAGGAGTAGGAAGGACGAGCAGATGAGGAGGAGGAGGAGGAGGAGGAGGAGGAGCCTGGGAGGAGGAGGAGCCTGGGATGAGGAGGGCGGAAGGGAGAGACGGTGAGAGGGGAGGGAGGGAGGCAGACCTGCGCGCCCTCGTGCCACGCCCCGCGCAGGCAGGCGGGCCCAGCCCCGCAGGCGTGGCCCTGCGGGCCCAGCGCCCGCCGAGGCAGCTTAGACTCACAGCTCGTCTTGAGTCGGGCCTCTCCCCCTACAGGGGGGATGTTCGACGAAGAGTTAGACATACCCCAAAAATAGTCCAGACAGAATCCAAAAATAGTCTGGGGACTATTGTTTTGAATCTTGTTTGACCATTTGGGGGTATGTTTGGTGTATTTTTTGTTTTCGTCAAAAATCCTCCTGTGGGGGGACAGGCCCGACTTACAGCTCATCCCCCAGGACAGGACGGCGACCCTTCGAGCTCGTCTTCGAGGCCGGGAGGGCGGCCCTCCCAGGATAGGACGACGGCAGCGATCCGCCTCACCGATCCTTGCACGGCCGACCCTGGGCCCGGGCGGCCTGCGGTCAGGGACTTCTGCTCAGCCTGTCGCGGCGGCGGCCCCGGCGACGCGCTATGCCTTGCGAGCGGATAGCGTGTCGCTCCGCCCCGCCGGGCGAGAGGCTCGGAAAAGCCCAGGATGTTGACGCTGGGCGGCCAAAAAATGGGTAGCGTGTCGCTCAGAGGCGTGGTGGGCCAGAACCAACGAAGCGACACCCGATCCAAAAGTTGTGGACCGTAAGAGGACGGGAAGCGCTCAGAGCTTCTGGACCGCCTCTGGCGGGAGATATCCGCTCAGCCGCGCTCTCGGCCCCATCCCCTGGGGTCAGCTTTTTCCATTGCGGGCAAACTGGCACGCGGGGGCCCGAGAATGGACCTCCGGAGACCAAGATCGCCAAAAAACGTAACAAAAACAGATTGCTATTATTGTTTCGTTCGGGCGTTGCCTTTTCGGGGGGCGATTCAATGGGGGAGAAACGTGCACCTTTCTTGTCCCTTTTGGGGCCGCAGGGGGCCCCTTTAGGCCCCCTTTGGGGCACAAAAAGGGCACCGTTGTCGCCCCCCCATTCCGCAACGCCGAATATCGTCGGGGTACATGGAAATCTGGCGGATGGCCATGCTCACACAATCAGTTCCCAGACCCTCCCCGACACCCTTCTGCCCAACTCTTCGAGCTGCGTCCGCCAAGCCATGGCGATAGCAGCCCCACGAAGACCTCCTCCGAAGAAGGAGGCCTCCAGAGGCCTGCTCGGGTCCCTGGAGGTCCCCGCAGGTTCCTGGATGCCTCCAGAGGCCCCCAAAAACCTCGCAGCGTCCCAAAAGCGTGAGAAAACATCGATCATCTCTCACCCACCTCCTGCACCGCCTCCTCGTCCGCCTCCTCCTCCTCCTCCTCCTCCTCCTCCTCCTCCTCCTCCTCCTCCTCCTCCTCCTCCTCCTCCTCCTCTCCCCTCATCATCATCATCATCATCATCATCATCATCATCATCATCATCATCATCATCATCATCATCATCATCGTCGTCATCATCATCATCATCATCATCATCATCAGCATCATCATCATCATCATCAGCAGCAGCAGCATCATCATCAGCATCATCAGCATCATCCTCTTCCTCCCCCTGGCCCAGAATCATCATCGTCATCAGCATCATCATCAGCAGCAGCAGAAACATCAGCATCTTCATCATCATCATCATCATCATCATCATCGTCAGCATCATCATCATCATCATCATCAACATCAGCATCAGCATCAGCATCATCATCATCATCATCATCATCATCATCATCAACATCATCATCATCCATCAACACCACCACCAACAACAACATCATCATCAACACCACCATCACAATCAGCACCACCACCACCACCATCATCAGCATCATCATGAGCAGCATCATCATCCTCATCATCATCGTCATAAGCATCATCAGCATCATCACCAGCAGCATCGTCATCGTCAGCAGCAGCATCATCATCAGCAGCAGCCTCAGCCTCAGCCTCAGCCTCAGCCTCAGCCTCAGCTTCAGCATCATCATCACCATCATCACCATCATCATTAGTACCATCAGCATCGTCATAAGCATCATCATCATAATGATAATCGTCGTCATCATCATCATCATCATCATCACCATCATCATCCATATCATCATCGTCATCATCAGCATCATCATCATTTTCACCTCATCATCATCATCATCGTACTCATCATGATCATCAGCATCATCATATTCATAGTCATCGTCGTCTTCATGTCATTATTTCGAGCCTGACAATCGTCATAAAAACATCACGTTCACAAGTTCCGCCGCCATGATTAGCATCAGCATCACCAGCACCATCGTTGTCATCATCAGCATCATCAGCATCATCAGAATAATGAACATGATAATCGTCGTCGTCATCATCACCAACAGCATCCTCATCGTCGTCAGCAATACATCGTCGTCATAAACAAAAATAACAGCAGCATCAATATCAGCATCATCAGCATCATCATAATAACCATCATCACCATCAGCATCAGCATCATCATCATCAGCATCATCGTCATCCACATCATGGTCATCATAGTCCCTATTGTCTTCACCACCATGCTCGCAATTAACAAAAATGACATCGTCTGCGCCAACACCACGGTCACCATCACCTTTATCACCACCAATCACCCTGACAGTGAGATTCATCATCAGCAGCATCATCACCACGACCACCAAACCACCACCACTACCATCATCATCATCATCATCATCATCATCATCATCATCATCATCATCATCATCATCATCATCATCATCATCATCATCATTACCATCATCAGCATCATCATCATCACCATCACGAGCATCACGATCATCACGATCATCACAATCACTATCATCAGCTTCCGCATCGTCATCATCCCCAACTCCGATGTCCCCCTTCTGATCATCATGATTCCTCCGCGTCTTCCTCCTCTTTCTCCTCCTCCTCCTCTTCCCCATTCCCCCATCCACATTCTCGAGCGACGAAGCAGTCTTCACCAACACGTGTCGCGACCCACTCTCCGCAGCGAGGAGCGACACGCAGGGAAAGAAGCAGTCTGAGCTGTACTCCCCATCCTCCCCCTTCTCCTCCTCCTCCTCCTCCTACTCCTCCTCCTCCTCGTCCTCCTCCTCCTCCTGCGCCGGATCTTCCTCCTCTTCCTCCTTTTCCCTCCCTCCCGACCTCCCTCCCTTCCTGCCTCCCTCCCTCCCCCCCGTCATTCCTTCCCTCCTCCTCCTCCTCCTCCTCCTCCTCCTCCACTGTGTTCCTGCCGCGTGCCGCCTGTCGGCCGTGCAGCGGCAGCGTGAAGCCTTTCGCGTCGCCGCAGCGGTTCTTCGTGCACAGCCTGTGCAGGTCGACGGCCTCGGCCGGGAGGGCGGGTCGAACCGCGAGTCGAAGTGCGAATCGGCCGAGGGTCCGGGGCCGGTGGTGCGCATATGGGGATCCCAGACAGTTGTCCGCTGGTAGAGGTGATCGAGGAAGAGGTTAGCCACTCCTCTTCCATGGCGCTGCGCGGAGAGCAGCGCGGCGTGTGCACCAATACCTGAGCCGATGCGTCAGCGGTACGTGATGATATAATGGTGATATGAGCGGGCTTCACACACAGGTGAAACCGAGCCGTCTTGGGTGGAGGAGAGGCTGAAGGGGCCAGCTGAGGGGGGAAGACAGGAGCCCCTCCTCCGCCTCGTCCTCCCCTCTGGTAGCATGCTGGTGTCGGTGGTGGGCGGTGGCGAGTTCGTCTCTTTCCCCCCTCGCCTCCCGGGGCCCTCTGGGGACTCTCGCGACACGCCAGCTCGGGCCTGAGGGGGAGGGGCAACAAATATACCACGCGATTGCTCGCCGTTGTCATGAAGGGAGGGGGGGGGCTAGGGAGGGGGGGCTGCGTCATCCGTAGAAGAGAAGGTAGTTCATGTGGTCCCATTGTCGTACCTGTAGAAATAATAGTTGTCGTCCCCGTCGTGCTCGTTCCTTGTTGTTTTCCTCCCGTTCCCAGGTGTCCATACGTTGTCTGAGTTCACCTGTTCGTAACATAATGTAAAGCCCTTTGACATAGTTCCTTGCTTCTTTCACGTTTGCATGATAGCTCTTTTAGTGTTGGAAGTCGCCTGGGGCCGCCCCCCTTGCTTATTTCGTTTGGCATTTGTTCCTTCCAGGCTCGTTTGGCTGTGAGGCACTGGCTTGATCGGCGTCTGCTGCACTAGCGGTGCCACCTGAATGGTCTACTTTGTCTCGCGCTGGAGCTGGCGTTGCACAGCTCGTTCCAGCTCTGTCCAAGGTCCTGGGACGCGCCTCCGTTCAGCCGCTGGAACACGTGCCCCGGGGCTTGCTTGAAATATAGTGGTGGGTCATCGTCCAACATCTCTGGCTCCTCGTCCGTCAGCGTTAAGTTATCCACGGCCGCTCGTGCGCACGGCAGAAGGCTTATCATGTAGATGAGATTACCTCCCCGTTCCCGTCGTCACCCTGCCAATTGAGTTTGCACGCCCCCGCTGCATGGCACACATTGACCGTATCTGCCCGTGTCGTTTAGCATTTTCGTGATATGTGATGCTGCTTGCGGTTGCGGGGTGATGCGCGTCCAAGCAATTTCGCAAATGAGCGCACTTGACTGAGATGACGTAAGCTTCCCCTGCGATAAGGTTTGTAGCGTCATTCCGTCTGTAGGATGGGCATGCATCTCTCTCTCGCCGCGTAACCATATGGCCAGGCATACGTTGTAAACGTGTTCAAACTGTCTTGGGCAGCGAGTGAAGCCCCCCGATTGCGCCCCTCGCGTCGTCCCTGCGTGCAACCATCCGTCTGCACACCGCATGTCCATCCATCGTTGTCTTGCTGATCGCACGCAGAGAAACGGGTTGGTCCTCTGGTGTGGCGACCTCGACGAAAACGCATTGAGGAGCCCTCGTTTTGTGATTGCGAATGCGTTGGGGCAGTCGTAGTTGCTACGAATGGCACGCGCACCATGTTGCTCTGCCCTCCAGTCCTGCCAAGAAGTAGAACATCGCATTCTCTCTGCGCCCATGTGCCAAACCTCCCCGCGCCCAGCTGAGGTGGCCTGGCTGTGGGCCTCTCTTGTGCAAGCCCCAGCGCCATGCCATCCCCATCGGGCCCCCCTCGTCGTCTCATCCTATACGTTTGGTACCCAAACATGTCCTTGCTGGCGTCCCTCAAAAAGTTGATAGCAGCGCGTGGTTCCAAGTCCGCCCCGTCGAGAAGTCCTTCTTGCTTTCCCAGTTTCCCCACGGCCATCATCATTCTCCCCCCCGGCTTGAATGCGAAAAAGAATAATATGAAACAGCCTCCTCGTCCGTCCCGTTCTCCGCTGCTCTGATCCTCATATATTCGATCTGTCGGCTCAACTTTGTCCGGGTGCTCGAAATGTACCGCGCGTCGGGCGCCATCCACGCCAGCTCGAATGGTACGCCCCATCTCGGCCAAGCCCGTCGCTTGGCAAGTCATCTGCCACATTTCAGCATCCGCTGTTTGTCCGATCCCACTCAAACCCATGACCCTTGCAGCCACTGGGAGTTCGTCCTGCACGCCGGATATGTGCCTACATTCGTTTTCGAACCCTTCAACCTTGATCTGTTTGCCGCAATTCCTCATTCCGCGGGTGGTTCTTGTTGTTCCGCTAGCCATGTGTCCACACCCCTGTGGGTCTCTGCAGAGATGGTCTCTGCAGAGAAGTCATATATCTTTGTTTGGGCCTCTTCTTTTCTGATACTAAACCCGCAGCTTGCACACGTTGCTGAAATATTGTCTCTGATGGTCCTCCCCTGTCTAATTTCTTCGGCTGGTTTATCTATCCGTACACTTGTCCGCGTCTTTTCTGGGCTGCTTAAATAGAGCCGTCGCTGTCGCCAGCTCCTCCTCCACCTTGGTGCTGCAACCTAGTCTATCAAAAATCCCCTCCATCCAATCTGTCGTTATGGTAGCGATCTCCTGCTGTGTCTTCACATGTGTTGGCGCAAAGTGAGCTGCGAATGTGCGAAAGTCGACTGCCCTCGACGTGATGAGAATTCCAACTGTCCTTCCCTGCATGGGGGGGCAGTGGTAGGTAGGTCGACCAGAGCGCGTCGCGGGGGATGTGTTTCGCCACTAGTAAGGTCGTACCGCATGCTCGCGTGGCGAACTCCCGTTTCGGGCACCGCATTGCACGGGGGCGATCAAGATGGACAAAACGACTCGAGCCAGAAAAGTGGCCCGCGCCGGGGCGAGAGCGCTTATTCTCAACGACGGGGGCAAATCGCTGATCTGAAAATGAGGCCCACGTTGCCACGCTGCAGAGGGACACCATTCTGAAAAGCCCCAAGCAGTCAGCTTGAAAATTACCCTGCGACGTATCCAACCCATCGGCACCAAGGGATGTTATAAGGTATGCTGACAATAGTGCGACAGCAACACTGCAAGAGGTAGTGCACGGCGGTCATCTGTATCGTGCGAAGTGTGCGTGGCCGACTCGCAGAACAGAGGTACAAAAGGCCAGGAGGCATAGTTCTGGGAAGGAGAAGGCAAAAGGAAAACATTGGGGTGGAAGAACAATCACCTCGGCAGAAGCAGCAAGATGATGGCGCTACTGCCTCCTCTTGTCCTACTCCTCCTCCTCGTCCTCCTCCTCCTCCTCCTCCTCCTCCTCCTCCTCCTCCTCCTCCTCCTCCTCCTCATCCCACTCCTCCTCATCGTCGCCTCCTCCGCCGCCTTGTCCTCCGCCTCTCTCTCATCCTCCTCCCTCTCCGCCCCCCCGCTCCTCCTCCTCCAGATCTGCGTGGGACCCCACTGGGTTGCGCAACCCAGCAGCAAGCTGCGACGGTTTCACACGTCGCAGCCCGCCCCCCAGAGATGGCGAGGCCATCGAGGACTGCGTGGGACCCCTCTGTGCTGCCACCCCCAGCAGCCCTCGAAAGTGGCGACAGTTTCACACTTCGCAGCACCCCCCCCAACCCCAGGGATGGCGGAGGTCCCCTGGCCTCCCCAGCAGCCCTCGAAAGTGGCGACAGTTTCTCACTTCGCAGCCCCCCAGGGACGGCGAGGTCCCGTTTGGCTCTGCGTGGGGCCCCACTGTGCTGCCACCGCCCAGCAGCCCTCGAAAAAGGCGACAGTTTCACACTTCGCAGCCCCACAGGGACGGCGAGGTCCCTTTGGCTCTGCGTGGGGCCCCACTGTGCTGCCACCCCCCAGCAGCCCTCGAAAAAGGCGACAATTTCACACTTCGCAGCTGCCCCCCAGAGATGGCGAGGTAACGGCTGGGTCTGCGTGGAACCCCTCTGTGCTGGCCCCCCCGAGCAGCCCTCGAAAGTGGCTACAGTTTCACACTTCGCAGCCCACCCGGGGATGGCGAGGTCCCGTTTGAGTCTACGTGGGGCCCCACTGTACTGCCACCCCCCAGCAGCCATCGAAAGTCATGACAGGTTTCACACTTCGCAGCCCCCCCAGGGATGGCGAGGTCCCGTTTCCGTCTACGTGGGACCTCACTGTACGGGCTCCCCCAGCAGACTTCGGAAATGACGACATTTTCACACTTCGCAGCCCACACGAGGGATGCGAGAGGAGAAAACCGAGAGGAGAGCGGGGGAGGGGGGAGGAGGAGAGAAGGAGGAGAAGGAGAAGGGAGTCGGCGACCCCACCGTTCTATGCAAAACGAGAACCCAACCAATGGATGGTTGGGAACAACAGATATGCAAGGACAATTGTGCACAATCCTGTGTAAAAATACATCAGTGTAGGGACAGGGAGAGCGCGCAAGAAAGCGGAGGAGGAGGAGGACGACGACGATGACGAGGACGAGGGGAGGACAGGGAACGAGGAGGGGAAGGAGGAGGGAAGAGGGGGAGGTAGGCATATGATAATACACCGAGGAGGGAATGGTGACGGCGGCGACGACAGCGACGACAACGACGACGATGACGACCACGACGACGGCGACGACGAAGACGACGACGACGACGACGACGACGACGGCGACGACGGCGACGACGACGACCAGGATGACGTCGACGGCGAGAGGGAGGATCGGAGAGGCAGGATGGAGGAGAGATGGAGGAGCGAGAAGCGAGCAGGGACGGAGGAAACAGCAGGAACCCTACAGCCTCCCCTAGCTCTAACCTGGCCCCTCTTGGACGACAGGTTTTTTTCACCCAGCCGATGACCCACTGGACGCTCCAGCCGGCGCCGTCCGACACCGCCATCAGCTCCTTGGGAAGGGCGAAGGAAACACTGATCGGACCAGGAGGCAAGCAAGCAGGCAAGGGAGGAGGAGGAGGAGGAGGAGGAGGAGGAGAGGAGGAGAAGCAGGAGTAGCAGGAGGAGGAGGAGGACGACGAACAAGAGGAAGAAGAGAGGAGAAGCAGGAGGAGGGGGAGGAGGAGGGTGTGGTGCGCGATCGGCCTCGACCTCGGCCTCCCCTTCTGTTTTCCCAACCATCCTATGCGTTGGGTCTGTCGCTCTGAGTTCGCAGCGCTGCGCACATCCTCCTCATCCTCCTCATCCTCTCCCTGTTCCTTCTCCTCCTCCTCCTCCTCCTCATCATCATCATCATCATCATCATCATCATCATCCGTAACATGATCCTCATCATCACCGTCATCACCATTGTCATCATCATCCTGATCACTATCATCAGAATGATAATCTGCATCATCACCATCATCGTCATTATCAGCATCAGAATCATCACAATCATCAGCATTCCCACCTCCCGATCCTCCTCTTCCTAATCCTCCCTTTGTTGTCAACAGTCCTGTGTGGGGTCCGCGTCTTGAACAAAGCCCTGTCGTCGGCATTATTATTCTCATCATCCTTCTCTTCCATCCTCCTCCTCCTCCGCCTCCTCCTGCCGCTACTACAACAACTACTACAACTACTACTACTACTACTACGACGACGACAACTACTACTACTACTACTACTACTACTACTACTACTACTACTACTACTACTACTACTACTACTACTACTACTACTACTACTACTGCGACGACT
>CAUYUJ010018305.1:596516-604334 GCA_963575745.1 Prorocentrum cordatum | reverse complement strand
TCCTCCTCCTCCTCCTCCTCCTCCTCCTCCTCCTCCTCCTCCTCCTCCTCATCCTCCTCCTCCTCCTCATCTCAAGCAACATTGGAGTTCGAGCTATTTTGGCTCACGAGCTCCAGTCTCTGTGCCGCCACGGCACACTCGAGGGACTAGGCGAAGCACTTCCATACCAGACCATTGCGCTTCAGCCTCGCCTAAAGCAGAGACAAGTCTTTCTTTCCAACATTCCAGTCGCAGCCATGGCGGGGACGAGCAAGCAGCAGCCCCGTCGCGCATGGTCTAAGTGCCAGTCTTGCCAACGTTGCGAATCCAATGATCGGTTTGACCAAACATAATCTGACATGCCAAGGGTGCGGCCAGAAGGTCATCTTATTCACGAAGCGCTCCACATCCAGTCGGCGGCCTGTCCACTTCGAGGATGACAAGGATAAGGAGCCCTTGGACCACCCGCGCGGCATCTTGCGCTCCCCCGGCCCAGCCCGCGGTGCAGGCAGGGGAAAGCGCCGAGGCGAGGAGAAGCCCTCTGCCACAGCCGATTTGCTGAGGCAGGCCCTGGAGTCCACCGCCGACCCTGTGCCCCAGGCCAGTTTGAAGCAGGAGATGGCGAGGCTGGAAGCGGAGGCTGCCTCAGCCAAGGCCACTACACCACTGGAGGCCTTGCCACGGCAGACGCGTCTGGAAGGACGCTGACCAATGTACTGAAGTTGCGCCAGCAGCTCGAGCTGGCGGAGACCAAGGAGGTCAAGGCAGCCATGGAGGTCGCGGAGGCGCTCAAAGCCAGACGCGCTGCCCAAGCCTTGGCCCACGCTGAAGGCGTTGCCAAGCATGAGGAAGCGGCGCCCACCCAGGAGAGCAAGATCTTCCAGGTGCCGTACGGCAGGGAGTTCTTCGACAGCGCCGATGCTCATGCCGATCACGGGTCCAGAGCGGCCAAGAGGGGGGTGTCCAAGAGGCGGGGGGTGCAAATCATGACCGGCGGCATGTGCACGGCCCAGCGGGGGGACCAGGGACGTAATGAAACAAGAAGAGGCGCCATGAAATCTGGGGAAATATCATGGCCCCCGCCATGATATCCACACCTCCCTAGTCATCACCCCCCTCTTTGCCGCCCCCGACTCATGCCGATCACGGGTACGTCTCGGCTTGTAGCGGGTCTTCTCATAGCTCCTGTGGGCGGTGGCGTGGCTGGCCGCGGGCGCCTCAACCCAGGGGGCATGGCGCGCGGCCGGGCGCCGCGCTCGCCGACGCTGCGGCCCCGGGGCCGGCGGGCCCACTCCCCGGGCGCGGAGGGGCGTCCCCGCAGATGGCGGCTTCCTCCTCCTCCTCCTCCTCCTCCTCCTCCTCCTCCTCCTCATCATCATCATCATCATCATCATCATCATCATCATCATCATCAATCATCATCATCATCATCATCATCAAAATCACCACCACCACCATCACCCTCCCTCCTCATCCCTCATCATCATCCGTCATCATCATCATCACCACCATCACCACCACCACCACCCACCAACATCATCAAAAATCCCCTCTGCTGCGGGGGGAATTTTTCCTCATCATCATCAGCAGCATCATCATCGCCATCATCATCATCATCATCACCACCATCACCACCACAACCATCACCATCATCATCATCATCATCATCATCATCATCATCATCATCATCATCATAATCATCATCATCATCATCAGCAGCATCATCATCATAACCATCATCACCATCATCAGCAGCAGCATCAGCAGCAGCATCAGCATCAGCATCAGCATGATCATCAGCATCATCATCACCCTCGTCATCCTCATCCTCATTATCATCACCATCATCATCACCGTCATTATCACCGTCAACATCATCATCGTCATCATCATCATCATCATCATCAGCATCATCATCAGCATCATCATCATCAGTATCATCAGTATCATCGTCATCATCATCAGCATCAGCATCAGCATCATCATCAACAACAGCATCACCATTAGCATAATCGCAGCATAAGCATCAGCATCATCATCAGCAGCAGCATCATCATCGCTCCTCCTCCTCTTCCCCCTCCCCCTCCCCCTCCTCCTCCTCCTCCTCCTCCTCCTCCTCCTCCTCCTCCTCCTCCTCCTGCTCCCGCTCCTCCTCCCTCTCCCCCTCCTCCCTCTCCTTCTCCTCCTCCTCCTCCTCCTCCTCCTCTTCCTCCTTCTCCCTTCTCCTCCCTCCTCCTCCTCCCCTGCTCGCTCCTCCTCCTCCTCCTCCTCGCTCCTCCTCGCTCCTCCTCCTCCTCCTCGCTCCTCCTCCATCGCTCCTCCCGTCTGCTCCTGCTCCTGCTCCTCGCTCCTCCTCCTACCTCCTCCTACCTCCTCCTCCTACTCCTCCTCCTCCTCCGGAAAAAAAAAAAAAAAAAATCCTCCTCCTCCTCCTGCTCCTCCTCCTCCCGTCCTCCTCTCCTCCTTCTCCTCCTCCTCCTCCTCCCCTCCTCCTCCTCCTCCTCCTCCTCCTCCTCCTCCTTCTCTCCTTCTCCCCCTCCTCCCCCTCCTCCCTCCTCCTTCCCTCCGCCTCCTCCTCCCCTTTTCTCTTCCTTCCTCCTCGCTCCTCGCTCGCTCGTCTCGCTCCTCCTCCTTCTTTCTCCTCCTCCTCCTCCTCCTTCTTCTCCTCCTCCTCCTCCTCCTCCCCCTCCTTCCCCTCTCCTCATCGCTCCACCACCTCCTCCTCCTCCTCCTCCTCCCTCTCGCTCCTCGCTCCTCGCTCCTCGCTCCTCGCTCCTCGCTCCTCGCTCCTCGCTCCTCCTCCTCATCATCCTCCTCCTCCTCCTTCTCCTCCTCCTCCGGCCCACCTCCCCTACACACACACACACACACACAACGGCGGCACTTCCGCATGGCCCAAATCCGCTCAAAGTCGGCCTGGACCCCTCCCGGGGCCTGTCCGGACGCCTCTCGAGGCGGATCCCGCCTTGTCGGCGAGAAGCCTCCATCCTCCGACTCGCCCCTCCTTTCCCCCAGCTCCCCCGCCCCACCCCAAGTTTCTCCCCAGCAGCGGCGACAGCCCTTGGCCAGCGCTCTACAGTGCCTGCTTCTCCTGGGCGCTCTACGGTACAGCAGAGTCGCCAGTGCCTTGGCGGCGCATCCACCTCCCAGAGGAGGCCCCCGCCGCCCAAGGGGCTGGGCCTCCTGACGCTGGAGATGCCAGGCCTCTGCGGCTCTGCAGTGACTTTAGACGCTGAGGACTCAGGCCAGGAGCACCTTGACCAGACCCAAGAGTCCAGTGGCCCAGGAGACCGCCCCCCGACCCAAGCGCCCGATGTTGGAGGCCTGGAAAGTCGCACCAGCATCAACACAAGGGGTCGCATCCAGAGGGGGGAGATGATCCTAGATTCCGGTGCTGGTGGAAATATTTCGGTCACCTTGGCAGCCAGAATATTACCACCATCACCGAGATCGAGATCTTCTTCCCTCGGTGGAGGCACGCCGCCGACCTTGGTGTTGGTGTCAACCTCTAGGTCTGCGACGATGTCTTGATATGTTCCATCTGGGACCCTCAGAAGTCCCGATCCTCTCCCAGGGCCGTTTTTCATCCTGACTATCTGTTGGACAGTCCCGGGGGCCCGAAACCAGAAACGACGAGAAGGCCCTCCGCCGTGGCCTTAGGCTGGCTGCCTGGGCTCTGGATATAACGCTCGGGGCGAAAGAGGGGGCCTGCGGGTGGCCGCTAGGGAGGACCCGCGCACCCCTGGAACGTTCCTGGCGGTGGGGAAGCCAGAAGGTACCGATACCACTACTCCCCGGACCTCTCTTGGGGTGCGTCCTGACCAGAATCTCGAAGCGAACCCAGCGGTGGCGACGAGGGCCTCCCAAGAGGCCCACAAAAAGAGGAAAACGGGCGAAGGGTAGAGACATGGGTGCATGTCTCCCTACAGGCGGATTTTCGACGAAAAATATTAAAAACAAACAAAAATCAACAAGTGGTCAAAAAATACTCCCAAAAAACTCCCCAGACTATTTTTGGACTACTTTTTAACTATTTTGGGGGTATTGGTTTTTGTTTCGTCGACAATCCCCCTGCAGGGGGACACGCCCGACGTAAGGCTACCTGTTCCTCCTCGGACAGCGGGGCGCGGCTGCCGCAGGGCATCCCCCGGGGAGCCGGCGAGGGTGCCCGGACACCTGGAGCCTCGAGGCGCGGGAGGCCCGCGCCTCTCCCGAAGGCGCTCTCTGTGGCCAGCGGTGCGCGGCGAGCCCAGGCGTGCCCCGATGGTCCGCTACCGAAAATTTCCGGTAGCGCTCCGCAGAGATCGGTCGCTACCGAAATACCGAAATGTAGCGCCCAATACCGGTATCAGAGCGTTCTGAAATCCGCTATTTCAACGCCCTCAAACGAAGATCCGGTCGCTACCGAAATTCGGGGTGCGTCGAAATCGCTACCGAAAATTTCCGGTACCAGACCATCTGGGTGGCAGCGAGGAGCCCCCCCCCCTCCCTCCCAGAGACGCAAAACGTCGTCCGCGATCCTCGAGCCTCCCCAGACATCCAGCGTCCCCATCCTCCGGGGCACGGGCCCCCGACTTCCCGACCAGTTCCCTGGGGGCCAGCTCTTCATCCCCGTGGTTTGTGGACGGTCCCGAGGCAAGGAAGAGACCGCGAGATGCCGAAAACGATGACCTCCGTCTCGATTGTGAACGTTTTCATATTCGGCGTTTCGACATCGGGCGGGAGGAAGGGGGGGCTGGCTCAGGACCTCTGCTTAGTGCGACTGTTTGAAGCAGTGCAGCCTAGGGGGGAGGAACTCCACCTGCTCGAAACGGGCGACAAAAACAGCCAGGATCTACGCCATGGGGGGGGAAGGGGGGGGTTACGAGGGCGCGCGCCGATCGGCAAATCAATGAATACAGTGGAGGCCAGTCCGCAAGAAACCGCCCACAAGAAACCCAACGCTGAGACCCCAGGACGTCCATTGATTGTTGGTGTGGGAACGTCACGCTTTCCATGGCAAAACCATCGAGACCCATGAAACCCAGGGCACCCTGGAGGCAAGCAGGGTGTTTCTTGGCATGGGCCTCCACAGGAAGTGACTATCTAACAGGCCACCCCAACCCTAAGCGAAGACCCGAATTTGACCCGAATTTCGGAAAGCGGGGGCTATGTGTTTTTTTCAATGTTTCCCGACCCCCCCCCCCACACTGGAAATGGAGGGCAAATCGAGGCCTTCGGGTTGGGTTGGGGTGGTTTGGTGGGTGGTGAGTAAGAAAACGATCACATTTCGGAGGTGGACAAACCTCCCTTTTGTAAACCAACCCTTCAACGAAAACGGCCTGGGACCGACACCGACGGACCCGGACCCGCACAAATGACGGCCGCGACGTCCTCTCGCGAACCGAGAACGGCCGATTCGCGAATCGACGTGTCAGGGTAGGAGGTCGATCATCCTCCGAACATCGTTTCGAGACGCCAGATGTTCGGGTCTGGGGCTGCGGCCGCGGCCGGGCGCCGATCCTCCGAGGCGGCCGAGGCGCTGCAGGCCTCCTGGGCAGGCTGGTGGCAGGGGGGGCGGCGCGGCGGAGGGGGGGGTCCAGGCAGCATCCAACGTCGTGGACAAACTAATACCGACCTCCCCCTCCTCCTCCTCCTCCTCGTCCTCCTCCTCGTCCTCCTCCTCCTCCTCCTCCTCCTCCTCCTCCGCCTCCTCCTCCTCCTCCTCCTCCTCCTCCTCCCCCTCCTCCTCCTCCTCCTCCTCCTCCTCCTCCTCCTCCTCCTCCTCCTTCCCGCTCGCCGCGAGCGCACCAGGAGATAGCACCGGTGATGCAATATGGGCCAGCGGAGCAAGCGAAACGATGGTATAAAAACCGACGTTTTTCGCCGCATCCGGCATGCAAAGGCCTTCGCCTGGCCCCAGGACCGTCAAAAACGACTCGGGAGGAAGAGCCAGGCCCTGGGGAACCGGCCGGGACTCCCAGGGGCCACGCGCCGACACAATCGGGAAGTCGGACGTCTGGGGCTGGCCCAACGGGAGGCGACCACTGACTTGGAGTCGGCGGCACGTCGTCGACGGATCCGCGGGAGGCCCTCGGGGAGTGCGCGGGGCGCCCCCGGCCCCGCACGCCCCCTGGGGAGGCGGGGCGCCCACGGGCCCCGAGCGGCGAGGACTGGGCGATTGGGGCCGGCTGTCCCCGACCCCCGCCGGGCCACCTCAAACTTTCCCGTCGCAGCGCGGCGGGGGCACTCCGCACGCGCGCTCTAGGAGGAGGAGGAGGAGGAGGAGGAGGAGGAGGAGGAGGAGGAGGAAGAGGAGGAGGAGGAGGAGGAGGAGGAGGGGGAGCCGGGCAGTGGCAGGCACGAGCTGTCCAGCGGCAGGAGGGGGAGCGAGAGCGAGAGAGAGAGAGAGAGCGGCAGGGGCGGAGCGCCGCCGCGGAGGCAGGGAGGAGGAGGGAGGGCGCTCGCAGCGCGGAAGGCCTCGCCTGGAGCGGCCGGGCGCGGGGCCCGCCAAGAACTTCCCCGTCGCAGCGCGGCAGGGGGCAGCCCGCACGCGCGCTCTCCAGGGGGCCAGGCAGTGGCAGGCACGAGTTTGAAGGAGCCCTGGGACGCACAGGTACATGAACACAAGTGAGAGGATTCCCCAGAGTGTCCCACATCTTCTGGGTCTTCGTCTTCCCCCCCACTGCCCATATTTTCCCATACATTCCTGGGAGTCGACGACTGATTGTGTCTGTGTGTTTCTTTTCCTCCTGAAGGACGCTCGCAGCGCGAAGGACTTCGACTGGAGTGGCCGGGTGCTGGGCCACCCCAGAGATCCGATGTCTTGATTTGATCAGCGCGTGGCCCCAGAAATTCTGACCCCCTCCACGGGGCTGGCTCCCCACCCCGAGCATTTCTTGGCGGCCCCAGGGCCCGGAGCCGGCCGCCAGGGGCCGGAAACGAAAAAGAAAAAGCTGCCCGTCCTGATACATGTGGTCAAGCTGGACGACTGGAATTGGCGATGAATTGGGGATTGGGCGTCGATGCCCCAGTGGTTTCGGGCTGCCTCCTGGCCCCCAGAAGGAGGGGAGGGAGAAAGAGGAGGAGGACGAGGCGGAGGAGGAGGCGGAGGAGGAGGCGGAGGACGTAGCGGAGGAGGAGGAGGAGGAGGAGGAGGAGGAGGAGGAGGAGGAGGTGGAGGAGGAGGGGGAGGGGGAGGGGGAGGGGGAGGGGGAGGAGCGGGAGGAGGAAGAGGACACACTTGGGTAAATTTGGCCTGCCCCGAAAGCCATTCAGGGTATACGCCTACAAAGCGCAACCACCCCGCACTAGGCACAGCGGCCCCTAGCGCGACATGGCCCCGCAACGCCGTATTAGCGCGCCCCCCTCCTGGCGTACGGGGCTCACTCGCAGCCGTCCCAGCGGCACACTACTACAACCCACCTGCGCAAGCCTTGAAACGAGAGGCACGACTTCAACACTCCCCATCCGCGCGTCTCAAGAGGACGGGCAACACCGCACCTGCAAGGCGGCACGCTACCAGGAGGAAGTCATCAACACCTCTCTACAAAGCCTTCTACGGGAAACAGAAAACGGCAGGGGATGGGTCCACACAGCATCCACAAGCTGCCCTCACGAACCCCTGCGAAACGAGGCCCGGCGCACATCTTGATAACGACGCCACACGCCGCCCGACACCCTCGCCTCCGCGCGGGGCACACAGAGCGAGAAGGGGCGGGAGCCAGAAACACCCCCTGAGCCCTACTACGGGGGCCAGATGGCACGCGTCCATAAGCGTCTACGACGAAGGGTGGCCAGAATGTGGCACACTGGCGTGGGGCGGACAGGACCCCACCGTGCTACATACAGGACCACACC
>CAUYUJ010018305.1:586516-591516 GCA_963575745.1 Prorocentrum cordatum | reverse complement strand
CGGACGGGCAGCGGGCGCTGACCGCCTCGGAGGACGGGACGGCGAAGATCTGGGCCGCGGACTCCGGGGAGTGCCTGCGGGCGCTGGAGGGCCACCAAGACTACGTGACCTCCGCCGTGTTCTCGGCGGACGGGCAGCGGGTGCTCACGGCCTCGGAGGACGAGACGGCGAAGATCTGGGCCGTGGACTCCGGGGCGTGCCTGCGGACGCTGGGGGGCCACCGGGGCGTCGTGAGGTCCGCCGTGTTCTCGACGGACGGGCAGCGGGTGCTGACCGCCTCGTGGGACCGGACGGCGAAGATCTGGGCCACGGACTCCGGGGCGTGCCTGCGCACGCTGGAGGGCCACGAGGGCTGGTGGTTGAGGTCCGCCGTGTTCTCGGCGGACGGGCAGCGGGTACTCACGGCCTCGTCGGACGATACGGCGAAGATTTGGGACGCCGACTCCGGGGAGTGCCTGCGCACCTTGGAGGTCGAGGGCGACGTGAAGTCCGCCGTGTTCTCGGCGGACGGGCAGCGGGCGCTGACCGCCTCGGACGACGGGATGGCGAAGATTTGGGACGCCAACTCCGGGGAGTGCCTGCGCACGCTGGAGGGCGCCGGGGACAGGGCCCGCTTCGCGCCGTGATCGCCCGAGGGGCTGGCGGCGCCGAGCGGGGGCGCCGGCGGAGGCCCCTCCCCTCCGCCCGCCCTCCCTCTCCCTTTCCCATCATCTTCCCCGCTCACCCACCAACTCCTCTTCCTCCTGTGGCGCGCAGCTTCCCGTTTCTTGATTGCGCATGCATCAGAGCATACCGCCGCTGATGTTTTAAGTCAGCGCGTCTTTCATCTCTACGGCTGCTTGCGTGTCCTCACCCAGGCCAGCTCAGGCCAACCCCGACCAGCCCAGGCCAGCCTGTGCCAGCCGCGACCAGTCCGGGCCAGCCGAGGCCAGCCTGGGCCAGTCGAGGCCAGCCCAGGCCAGCCCAGGCCAGCCCAGGCCAGCTCAGGCCAACCCCGACCAGCCCAGGCCAGCCTGTGCCAGCCGCGACCAGTCCGGGCCAGCCGAGGCCAGCCCGGTCCAGTGAGGCCAGCCCAGGACAGCCCAGGCCAGCCCTTGCCTCCTGCCCCAGGGCAGTTTGTGAGATACTAAACAGGCCCCTGTTTGGTACGGGACAAACCGCCTGGGGGGGCTGCTGGGCCCGACGCTGTCGCCGCCAGGCGCGGCTTGGCACTGCCGGGGCTCTCCGGGCAGTTTTTCTGGTACCAAACGGGCCCCCGTTTGGTATTGCGAAAACTGCCCAGGAGGCCCGGGAAGGCCCGCCTCGGTGGCCGCTGGGCGCGGGTGACTGCTCGGGGGGCCGGGGGAGCGCCTCCTGGCCCGCTAAAGGACCCTTTTTTGGAGCGGGGATGGAGTGTTTCGATCCGCTCTCCCTCCCTCCCTCGCTCCCTCCTGGTCGTCTCTCTCTCTTTCTCTCTCTCTCTCTCTTTTTTTTTCTCTCTCTCTCTCTCTCTCTCTCTCTCTCTCTCTCTCTCCCCCCGGGTCCTAGAGGCAGATGAGGACTGTGCGAAGATGACCCCAGGGCATCCTAGCGCTGTCCCTCCTCCCCTCCCTGAGCGAAGCTGTGTGAAGGAGACCTCTGAGGCTTCCTCAGCACGCGCCCTCCTGCCTTTGAAGGCAGGGCTGCAAGGCGACGCACCTCGGAAGAGTTTTTCTGGGGTACTTGTCGGGCGGGGCGTTTGTCTCTTTCGGCCTGTGGGCTGTTGGCCTTCTTGTGCCTCCTTGTCGCCACGGCTGGACGCAGCTGGAGCTGCTGCCTGTCTCCGGAGCTCCGGAGCGGTCGGCCCTGTCGCGTTGGCTCGCTCTTGTCCTCCGGTTGTTTGTGTCCTGGGGGCCTCCCTGTCGCCACGGACGGACGCTGCTGGGGATCTGGCGTGCTTGGCCCCCTGGTGGGTCTGGGTCGTCTTGCCTTGCCTCCTACTTGTGCAGGCGGGGCTGTGTGGCGCCACTCCTTGGAGGCGTCTAATTGCTCCTGCTTCTGCTCTCCGTGCTCTCCTGACCCCCCCCCTTTGCCGCCCTGTCTCTTCCCCGCCCTCTCCTCCGCCCTCCGTCTCTGTTTCCTCCTCTCTCTTTCCCCTCTCGTCCCTGCTCCTGCTTTCCTTGCTCTCTTCCTCCTCGTCCCCGTCTTCGTCTTTGTCCTCCCTCCCCCCTGCTGCGCTGTGTTGGTTTCCTGGGGCGGTGGTCCCTGGGGGACACTCTCGTTGCCACGACGGGGTGCGGCAGGGAAAACTGCGTCTCGGCTCCGGGGGGGGGCTTGGTTCGGGGTTCTGCCCTCTTCTGTCCGTCCCCCCCCCCCTTTCCCTCCCTCCCCTGTCGTCCTTGCGCCCCCCCTCCCTCCGTATTGTCTGGAAGGGAAGAGTGCGTTGAGGATCCCCAGATCTTCCTAGCCCCTCCCCATCTCAGGGGGTGCGGGGCACTCCCACCTGGTGGGTGCTGGGAGCGAAGAAATTTCCAGGGCTCCCCGTCCACTCCTCCGTCCAGACTCAGCCGCCTTCGCCCTCGCCCTGCCGTCTCCGGCTGCTCAGTGCGCCCTGGCCCCAAGGGGATCAGGTAGGACTGAGGCCGTGGAGGTGGGTCGGGGGCGGGGGCTGGGAGCGGATCTGGATGGTCTCCACCACCCACGCTGGCAGACTGCGGTATGCCTTGCAAGGACTGGATGGTTGACCCCAGGGCAGATCCCTTTTACAGCTCCCTGTCCGCACTCACATGCGCTCGCTCGGGAAACCCCTGGTGCAAGGTGGGGTGCCCTCCTCCCCTGCTATCCCTGGAGATCGCCAGGGAGGTGGGGGGGCCCCTCCTTCCACTGGAGCTGTTGTCCCCTGTGCGCGGATGTGGGAGCCGACTGAGGTCAGGCCGCGGCTGGTTCACCTCCCGGCTGCCCTTGGGGTGCTGTCCCTGCAGCCCTCAAAGGATGCCCACAGTGGCCACCAGCCAGCCTCCTCCCTCCTCCCTCCTCCCTCCTCCCTCCTCCCTCCTCCCTCTCTCTCCTCCTCCTCCCGCCTCCCTCCCCTCCTCCCTCCTCCCTCCTCCCTCCTCCTCCGCCCTCCTCCCTCCTCCCTCCTCCATCCTCCCCCCCCCCCCTCCTCCCTCCTCCCTCCTCATCCTCCTCCTCCTCCTCTCCCCTCCTCCCTCCTCCTCCTCCTCCCCTCCTCCTCTTCATTCCTCCTCCTCCTCCTCCTCCTTCCCTCCCCTCCCCTCTCCTCCCCTACTTCCTCCTCCTCCTCCTCCTCCTCCTCCTCCTCTCCCTCCTCCTCCTCCTCCTCCTCCTCCTCCTCCTCCCCATTCCTCCTCCTCCTCCTCCTCCTCCTCCTCCTACTCCTCCTCTCCTCCTCTCTCCTCCTCCTCCTCCTCCTCATCATCATCATCATCATCATCATCATCTCATCATCATCATCATCATCATCTCATCACAGCATCATCATCATCATCATCATCTCATCATCATCATCATCATCATCATCATGCATCATCATCATTCATCATCAGCTCATCATATCATCCTCATCAAGCATCATCAGCAGTCTCAGCATCATCATCATCATCTCAGCATCATCATCATCATCATCATCATCATCATCATCATCATCATCGTCTTCATCATCATCAGCATCATCATCATCCGCATCATCATCATCAGCAGCATCATCATCATCATCAGCAGCATCATCATCATCATCATCAGCAGCAGCCTCATCACATCAATCATCAGAATCATCAGCAGCAACATCAGCATCAGCATCAGCATCATCATCATCATCCTCATCATCATCATCATCATCATCATCATCAGCAGCATCATCATCATCATCATCATCACCGCTCCGCCTGCTCATCCTCCTCCTCCTCATCAGCATCATCATCATCAGCATCATCAGCAGCATCATCATCATCAGCATCAGCATCATCATCATCCGCATCCGCATCATCATCATCATAATCATCAGCATCATCATCATCATCAGCATCATCATCATCATCGTCATCATCAGCATCATCATCAGCAGCATCATCATGAGCATCATCATCAGCATCAGCATCATCATGATCAGCAGCATCAGCCTCATCATCATCAGCATCATAATCAGCAGCATCATCATCCGCCTCCGCCTCCTCCTTATCCTCCTCCTCATCATCAGCAGCATCAGCATCATCAGCATCAGCATCAGCAGCAGCAGCATCATCATCAGCATCATCATCAGCATCAGCATCATCATCAGCGGCAGCAGCATCAGCATCAACATCATCAGCATCAGCATCATCATCATCATCATCATCCGCATCCGCATCCGCATCATCATGAGCATCAGCATCAGCATCATCGTCAGCATCATCATCGTCGTCATCGGCATCACCACCATCACCATCAGCACCATCAGAATCAGCATCATCAGCATCACCATCATCAGCATCATCATCATCAGCAGCATCAGCATCATCATCAGCAGCAGCATCATCTGTTGCGCCTCCTCCTCCTCCTCCTCCTCATCATGGTCCTCCTCCTCCGTCTCATCCTCCTCCTCCTCCACCCCTCCTCCGCCTCCGTTGCTCCTCCTCCTCATCTGTCTCTCCTCATCCTCCTCCACCTCCTCCTTCTCCTCCTCTTTCCTCCTCGCCCCTCATCGTTCCTCACCATTCCTGCTCATCCTCCTCCTGCTGTTTCCTCGTTCCTCCCCCTCATCCTCCTCCTCCTCCGACTCCTCATTCTCCGTTTCCTACTACTCCTCCTCCTCCTCCTCCTCCTCCTCCTCCTCCTCCTCCTCCTCCTCCTCCTCATCCGCCTCCTCCTGCTCCTGCTCCTCATGCTCATCCTTGTCCTCCGACTCCTCCTCCTCCTCCTCCTCCTCCTCCTCCTCCTCCGCCTCGTCATCATCATCAGCAGCATCATCATCATCAGCATCATGAGCATCATGAGCATCATCATCAGCATCATAATTTGCAGCAGCATCATCAGCATCATCATCA
>CAUYUJ010018305.1:531516-574016 GCA_963575745.1 Prorocentrum cordatum | reverse complement strand
TGAATACTACTCTCCCTCTTCCCCTGATGACGTCTTGGGAATATTCGCCCCCCCCGCGTACTGTTTTTTACACTTAGGTTTCCCCGGAGTTGGGTTTTCGCTTGCATTTTTTCCCAAAATGCTGCTCTCGCTGAGGCGCCGGCCTCATTTTCGGGCCCCGCTCGTTCCGAATCGTGCTCCCGCTGCAGCGCTGGCATCATTTCCGCCGGCGCCCGGGCTGCACGCCCGAGCCGGCGCCCGGGCCGGCGCCCGGGCCGGGTCCGAAGCCGGTTCCTGCCGGCGCCGGAAAATCGAGTTCCGAGGCGGCGCCGAAAAAAGGCCATTCTATAATACACATTTTCTTTTGAAAATGCTGAATTTCTTTTTCCGGCGCCCAGGAGGCCTCCCGGGCTTATTCCGACGCCCAGGCCGACGCCCGAGCCGGCGCCCCGGCCGGACGCCCGAGCCGGCGCCCGGGCCGGCGCCCGGGCCGGGTCCGGAGCCGGTTCCGGCCGGCGCCGGAAAATCGAGTTCCGAGGCGGCGCCGAAAAAAGGCCATTCCAATACAATTTTTCTTTTGAAAATGCTAATTTTCTGCTTCTGGCGACCGGGAAGCCTTCCCCGGAGTTAGGTTTTCGCCTGCATTTTTTCCAAAAATGCTGCTCTCGCTGACGCGCCGGCCTCATTTTCGGGCCCCGCTCGTTCCGAATCGTACTCTCGCTGCAGCGCTAGCCTCATTTACGTGCTTCCGCTCGTTCCGAATCGTGTTCCCGCTGCAGCGCTGGCCTCATTTCCGCGCTTCCGCTCGTTTCGACTCGTGCTCCCGCTGCAGCGCTGGCGTCATTTCCCGTGCCATGCCACGGCATGCAATGCAATGCCAGGTTGATACTACGCTTCGCGGTGCTCTTCTACGCCATGCCATGCCGTGCTCTACAATGCATCGCGTACCCTTTCGGGATCATCGCCCTGCTTGACATCCGACTGTGCGAGTAGAGAGGGGATCTGCGCCATGGTAAGGGATGGGAGGGAAGGGTAGCATGTCAGATATGACGCGAGCGCACCTAGCTTGTCCTCCTCCCCCTCCCCCTCCTCCTCCACCTCCCCCTCCTCCTCCTCCTCCTCCTCCTCCTCCTCCTCCTCCCTCCTCCTCCTCCTCCTTCCCCTCCTCCTCCCCCTCCTCCTCCTCCTCCTCCTCCTCCTCCTCCTCCTCCTCCTCCTCATCATCATCATCATCATCAGCAGTAGCATCATCAGCAGCATCATCATCAGCATCATCACCGACAGCAACATCATGGGCAGCATCTGCGACATCATCACCAGCAGCAGCAGCAGCATCATCATCATCATCATCATCATCATCATCATCATCATAATCATCATCAGCAGCAGCAGCGGCAGCATCATCATCATCATCATCATCATCATCATCATCAGCAGCAGCAGCATCATCATCATCATCAGCAGCAGCAGCATGACCCTCATCATCCTCATCATCAGCAGCATCATCATAATCAGCAACACCATCATCATCATCATCATCATCATCATCATCATCAGCAGCAGCAGCAGCAGCAGCAGTATCAGTATCAGCATAATCATCCTCAGCATCAGCATCAGCATCATCATCATCAGCAGCAGCATCATCAGTAGCATCATCAGCATCATCACCATCAGAATCGTCAGCATCAGCAGCAGCATCATTATCATCAGCATCCTCATCCTAATCAGCATCAGCATCGTCAGCATCATCATCATCAGCATCACCATCATCCGCAGCAGCATCATCATCAGCATCAGCATCAGCATCAGCAGCGGCATCATCATCAGCAGCAGCATCATCCTGCTCCTCCTCCGCCTCCTCCTTATCCTCCTCCTCTGCCTCCTCCTCCGCCTCCTCCTCCTGCCCCTCCTCCATCCTCCTCGTCCCCCCATTCCTCCATGATTCCCCTCCCACTGCCGCTCCGTGGGTGGGGGTCCCTGGCAGAAGGGTTTAATCAACGGCAGACCCCGGAAGCCAATACCGCTGGCTGTCGAGCGCTGATGTGAGGAAATATTGTGGTACGCTCGGTGAGCCTCCCGAGAGGTATCTTGGGCGTCCGAGAAGCTTCTTGAGCGTCCCGAGAGGCTCGTCGAACGTCCCGAAAAGCCCCGTGGGCCCCCAAGATTCAACGTGGGCGTTCCGATGGGCCTCTTAGGGTCCCGAGAATGTCTTGGGGCGTCCCGAGAAGCCTCTTGGACCTACCGAGAGGAAGGCTCTTGAGCGTCCCGAAGGGTCTGTTGGGCGTCCCGAGAAGCTTCTTGGGCCTCCGCAGCTTGGGCGCCCCGGGAGACTTCCTCAGCGTCCCGAGAAGCCTCGTGGGCCTCCCGAAATCTAATTTCGGCGTCCCGAGAGGCTTCGTGAACGTCCCGAAAAGTCTCGTGGGCATCCCGAGAAGCGTCTTGGGCGTCCCAAAAAGCCCTTTGGGCGTCCCGGGAAGCTTCTTGAGCGTCCCGACAAGCTTATTGGGCGTCCCGAGAGGCCTCTTGGGCGTCCCGAGAGGCCTCTTGGGTGTCCCGAGAGGCTCCTTAGGCGTCCCGAGAAGCTTCTTGGGCGTCCAAAGACGATTGCTGGACCTCCCGCGAGGCTTCTTGGGCGTCCCGAGAGGCCTGCTGGAGCCTTTGAGGGCCCGTTCACGGAGGCCGTGTGGGGGCTCGTTTGGGCCTTTGGGAAGCGTGCCTGCTGGGGCCCTCTTGGGCCACCGTGGGTCCACCTTGGGGCCTCGTAGGCCGTCGTGGGGCGATATGGGGGTTGGGCCGCCTTGGACGGTTTTATGGCCAATACGGCGAACATGCTAAACACGTGCGCTCACCCGAGGGACTGGGACGATGTTTGCCTGATGCGGCCTCTTGGTGTCCTTTGTATCCCAACCGAGGGCCTGAAATCCAAGCAGTTTGCTGTGTCGTCATTAGCACTTATCGTCAAGTATCCCACTCCCGTCTCCGCTGCCATTTTCCCCATTTTCCCCCTGCAGGAGTGTAAGAGTCCAGCGGGCATACTACGATCGTACCGCGGGCGAACGCCCGTAGAAAAAACGTATATACACTTATGCGTCTACATATACATGGATGTATATATGTATATGTGTGTGTCCCATTACTCACTCATAATGTGCGATAACGTCCGTCAAGATACATTCGCTAATCAGTTGGCTGCAGCAGCGTATCAGGAGTCGCTTCCAAGTGTCCCTGAAAGCCTGGTCCTCAATGTGACGATGAGCTGGCACGGGCCACATCTTTCATTAGTACGCCAAAGAGCTGGAGCCGCACAGTTTTGCTGAGAGACGGAGCATCCTTGCGATGGTATACGAGGGTACCCCTAGTGTGGTTAAACCACGTCTTTCGATCTCAGAATCATAGACAGCGATTCCTCGATTCTAGCTCAAGCCATGCAACCAACACTTGGAGGCCTTCTTGGAAACCTTCTGGCAGTATTCGTGGCTTCGGCACGACACACGACGAATGCGCGGCTGCCAATGGTCGCCCAGAGACAATTTCAACGGGAATCCGATCGGATTCCATCTTATTGTCTGATTGGAGTCCGAATATAAATCCAACTGGATTCCAATGTAAGCCCAATCGGAAAGGAATCCGATTGTACCCCATAGGATCCCAGCAGAAACCCAACATATCCTATGTGCGAACTGCTGGTTTACACTAGGATTCCCGGAAGAGCCCAAGAAATAAGAATCCAATGCGAAGGAATTCCAATGGGAAGGAATCGCATTGGATTCCAAGAGGAACCATACAATTCGCCGGCCCAACGGGCCAAGGGCGTGCTAAGATCTCTGGTTAACAGTATTTCTGGTTCGCGCGCGCGGGGCCGACCCTGGGGGTCCCCGGACGAAAAGCACCCTAGCAAGGTCCCAGGCAGGTCTCGGGCAGGTCCTGACAAGGTCCCGGCGAGGTCCCAGCAGGCTCGGACTCCCAAGAGCGCTCCAGGAGCGCTTCAAGTGGTCTCCAAGAGAACTCAACATGATCCGAGACGGTCCAAGAGCGATCCAAGACGCCACAGATGGCCTCCAGACAACCCAAAGCGCCTGCAAGACGCCCCAAGAGGCCTCCAAGAGACCTCCCATTTAATTTGTAAAAGTTTTTGGCGTCCTCGCCTTTTCTGCTTACTGGCGCTCCAAAGAAGCCCAAGAGGCTTCCAGGATCGCCCCAACACGGCCCAAGAGGCCTCCAAGAGCACCCAAAACGGCCCCAGAGGGCCCCAAGACAGCCCCAGAGGCCTCCAAGATGGCCGAAGAGGCTCCCAAGACGGCTCCAAGAGCGGGCCCAAACGGGGACCCGAACTGACATTTCGAGCTATCGGCACCAAGAGGCGCCCAGGAAGCCCCCAGAGGCCCCCAAGAGCCCACCAAGAGGCCACAAGAGGCCCCGAGACCCAAAAAGAGGCCCCCAAGACTCCCAAAAGGCCCCCAGTAAGCCCAAAGAGGCCCCCAAGAAGCCCCCAAGAGGCTCCCTGGAGGCCTCAAAACTGCTCCCCAGAGGCTCCCTCCGAACAGAGCCCAAGAAGCATCCATGAAGACTTTGACCCACAACCCAGGTACATCTCGAAACTCTACTGGAGCTCTCTTGAGCCATATTGGCGCCCTCTGGGTGCGAGCCACGTCTCCAGAGACCTCTTCGAAGACCGTCCTGCCTGCCCTACTGTTCCCCCTGGGCACGAGCACACCACCACGCAGCCACAGTAATGCGAAATGGGCCGGCGGAATGAGCGAAGCGACTAACATCCCAGTAGGACTCCAATGGTAAGGAACCTTTGGAATCCACATGGCTTCCAATAGGATGCGAATAGGAATCCTATAGGAAATAATCCGATTGGATTTCAATACGATTCCAATCGGAACCCGATACAATTCTAGTAAGAAGGATACTAGTGTGTCCCATTGGAAGGCAATCGGATTGACTATAGGATCCCGACTGAATTCCAATAGGATTCCAATTGGAAGCCAGTGGTCGTGACCCAATACAACAGTAGGATGTCGTCGGGACTCGGTCAGAGGAATCCGACTGCATTCCCATAGAATCCCAGTCGTATTCCAGCGTACTAACATGATCCCAATCGGATACCAATACGGAGGAATCCGATTGGACCTCTAAGAGAAGGACTCACATAGGATCCCATAGGATACCAACAGGATGCCATTGGGATACCAATAAAAATCCGATACGCAGGAATCGCATTAGATCCTACCAGGACCCAGATTGGATCCCGACTGGAAGGAAGTCGATTGGATGCAAGTCGAATCACCAATATGAGAATTCCGTTCGGTGAAATCCCCGGCAGGGAAATGTTCTCACACTTCACGTGGTCACCTGAAGGACTTAGCCCTTTCTGCTGGGCCTTAAAACCTTCTGCCGGGGATCCAACTCATCCCGGTGAGGGGGGTGGGGGCGGAGCCGGGAGCGGCCCGGGCGCACGGCAGGGGGAACGGAGAAACAGCCAGAAGGCACCCCAGAGGGAAGCTGTGGGGGAACGGCTTGCCTGGGGAACGGCCCCCGGGGTGCAGCGTGCCCACGCGGACATGGGCTCGGGAGGCACCGAGGGACACCGAGGGCCACGGGAAGCCACGGGGGGCAGCCCAAGACCAGTGTCGGAGAGCCTCGCGAGACGACCTGCGGCCCCCCGCAGGGGCGACCCAAGGAACCGACGAAAACGGCTGGGAACCTCCGTCCCCGAGCAACTTCGAGGAAGGGGCGGCGGCCGTCGCACCTTCGAGCAGCCGGCCGGCTTCCAGGCGTGGGCGCACGGGCGGCAGTTGCCAGGGTGGCCGCTGGAGCCTCGTGGGGGGAGGAGGGGGGGAGGACGAGGCGGAGACAGGAGGAAGGGGAAGTGAGGGAGGGGGGGGAGGGAGGGAGGGAGGGAGAAGGGTGAGGAGGAGGCGGAGGAAGAGGACGGATGAGGAGGAGGAGGAGGAGGAAGAAGAATAAGAAGAGGAAGAAGAAGAGGAAGAAGAAGAAGAAGAAGAGGAAGAAGACGGAGGACGGGTAGCAGGAGGAGGAGGAGGAGGGAAGGAAGAGGAGGAGGAGGAGGAGGAAGACTGCCCGTCAGGGGAGGAGGAATAGGAGGCGGATGAAGCGGAGAGGGGAAGAGAAAGAGGAGGGGAATGGTGAGGAGAACGAAGAACAGGGAGAACCACACGTGGGGCCACGAACCGTGTGAGGGGTGTGCCGAAATCGGCCAGAGGCCTTCTGTTGCGCCCACTGTGGCCTCTGGGGCCGCGAAAGCCTTCGGTTGCGCCACCCATGGGGCCACGAACCGTTTGAGGGGTGTGCCGAAATGGACCCGAAACCTGCGGTTGTCCCCCTTGTGGGGCCACGAACACGAACCATGTGAGCCATGTGCCGAAATACATCCCATACGGCCTGTATGGCATCCGAGACAGACCCCGTACGGCCTGCATGGGACCCGATACAGATCCCATACGGCTTGTGTGGGGTCCGATACAGATCCCATACTGCCTGTATGGGATCTGATATAGATCCCATACTGCCTGTTTGGGATCCGAGACAGACCCGATATGGCCTGTATGGGATCCGATACAGATCCCATGCGGCCTGTATGGGATCTGATACACCCCATACGGCCTGTATGGGACCCGATACAAATCCCATACGCCCTGTGTGGGATCCGGCACAAATCCCATACGGTTTGCATGGGATCCGATACAGATCCCCTACGGCCTGTACGGGATCCGATACAGATCACATACGGGGCCTGTATGGGATCCGATGAACCTGGTACAGATCCGATGCGGGCTGCCGTGGAACCCTATGGAGCGCCACGCGATGGGCGCCCGAGACGCGCAAGGGGGGGGGGCGCAAATCGCGCACGGGAGGGCACAATTCGCGGGGGGGAGGTCGCAACCCAACCACGCTCGCGCTCGAGCGTTGCGCGGTTGCGTTGCGCCCGCCCCCAGGCGCAACGCACCCAGGCCCCAGGAACACGTTCTCATCAACAGTAACAACAACCACAACAACAACCACAACAACAATCATGTTAAGACTGTTCGCTCCTATCTGCTCACGTGCCAATCAATACGTAAACCAAACCCTTGGTACCCGCCCTCGTCGTCTTCGACCGTACCCCCTTGGGGGTATATCTTTCTTACCTGCAACGTGTATTTCGTGCAGCCCCTGAGGCAGGGGAAGTTAGGACGGATGGAAGGAAGGGACAGGATGGAGCACGAGAGAGACTAGGAGTAGGGGGGCCAGGAGCAGAAAACACGTGGCAGAACCAGACGGCCAGATCGGGCGGGTAGACCCTTCCAGGCGGGTCGGGAAGGAGAGCCCAGGCGGCCAGGTCGAGCAGGCGGGTTGCTGAAGCGTGCGTCCTGCATGAGTCGCGAGGAAGTCTCGAGCGACAGCTCGATTCCCAGATCGATCGTGAGGAAATCCACGGCGAGAGCGTGACTCCTGAATGTCGAGGGCGCGGCGTCTGAATAAATTACGAGGAAGTCCCACGCGAGAGCGCGATTCCTGAATAAACTGTGAGGAAGTCCTGCGCGAGAGCGCGGTTTGGGAATAAATTGATAGGAAATATAAGGCCGGAGCCGTTATTGTTGTAGTTCGGGGCCCAACATCGCAGCTTGAGGGGGAAGATCTTCCCTGATAAAAAACCGGGTGCGAGCCCCAGGAAGTGTACTTCAATAAAAAAACACATAATTTACCAGAGGGGGGATCACCAATAATCATTGATCAGTAATGAAAGTTCAAGAACAGCAGCAGCAACAGCATCAACAACAACAACAGCAGCAGCAGTAGCAGAAACAACAACAACAACAACAACAACAACAACCACAACCACAACAACAACGACAACGACAACGACAACGACAACGACAACGACAACGACAACGACGACAACAACAACAACACCAACAACAACAACAATAATAATAGGAGTACTAACAACAACAACAACAACAACAACAACAACCACAACCACAACAACAACAGCAACAATAACAAAAACAAAAACAACCACATGAGGATATACAAAAACACGAATACGAATAACAACAAACAACCACCCCAACAACATCAGCAACAACAACACCACCAACAACAACAATCATGTCAAGACTGTTCGATCCGATCTGCTCACGTGCCAATCAATACGTATAACCGCATATCCCAAACCCTTGGTACCCGCCCTCGTTGTCTTCGATCGTACCCCCTTGGGGGTATATCTTCCTTACCTGACACGTGCATTTAGTGCAGCCCCTGAAACAAGAGAAAAGAGGACGGGTGGAAGGGGGAGGGAGAAGAATGGAGCACGAGAGAAATTAGCAGAAGGGGGGCAAGGATCATGAAACAAGTGGTAGAACCAGACGGGCAGATCGGGTAGGCAGACCAATAGCGGGCAGGTCGGGAAGGCGGGCCCAGGCGACGAGGTCGAGCAGGCGGGTTGCTGAAGCGTGCGTCCTGCATGAATCTCGAGCGACAGCGCGATTCCCAAGTAAATCGTGAGAAAAGACAGAGCGAGAGCGTGACTCCTGAGCGTCGAGAGTGCATCGTCTGAATAAATTGCGAGAAAGTCCCACGCGAGACCGCGATGCGTGCATGAATTGTGAGGAAGGCCCGCGCGAGAGCGCGATTTGGGAATCAAGTGTGAGGAAGTATCAGGCGGGAGTTGATGTTGTTGTAAAACCAGGGGCCAGGGGCCCAGTTTGAGCCCCGCGACTTTCCCTTATAAAAACAAGGTGCGAGCCCCGGGGGGAAGCACTTCAATTAAAAAACACAATGGTCACCGGATGGGGGATCAACAATAATTATTCTTCTGCAGTGAGAACTCAAAAACAATAATAACAACAACAACAACAACAACAACAACAACAACAACAACAACAATCACTTTACCCGAACGCTCAGTGTTCTCACCAGTGCCAGGGTTTTCATGCGACGCCAGCCAATACCCCCACTTTGTGGGGGGGCAGTGCAAGCTCTACCAAATATCCACACGACTCTTCGCCACCACCCACACCCAGCTTCCCGCCCTATGACGTTCGGACACTTCACTTCGTGGCCTGCGGACGACCGTGGCTACTACACTGGCGTGGAGTACACACCCACAGAAGTTGTTAAGCCTACGTTCGTACACCCACAGAAGTTGTTAAGCCTTGTTAACCCACAGAAGTTGTTAAGCCTTCCACAGAACATCTGTTGCATATGATGCATATGGTACATGATACACATGATACACATGATACGTACTCACAAGATGGAGATTTCGGCGTGCGCGCGAAGAAAAAACGAATGTGTCCCGCATGGTATTATTTGACAGGGATGATGGCCCTGGCAGGTGCGCAACCGTTGTCGCAGAAGTTCGAAAAAGTTGCTCGCAAAAGCCCGTTTGACAGAAATGTTTAAAAAGTGTTGGGTTTCCTACGAATCCGCAAGAGCGCGCGGGATGAGATTTTGACATTTTTTTGTTGAAAAACCATTGGTTTTTTGATGTTTTTATGTTAAAATCGTTCCGAACACTAAGCTTTTGGAAGGATTTCGTCTTGCGCGCGCGAATGTCCACTTTACCTTATTTTTTGCAAGGGATTCTTGAAATTTGATTATATTAGAACAAGAAATGTCATTTTATAGTGTTTTTTGCAAGGGAAAACGGATTACAACAAAACAACCGGATCTGGACCCCATCCACTTTTCTGAAGCTTTCGCGAAAAAATGATGAAAATGTAGCTGCGGCCTAGGCGCGGCGGGGGGGCCGTGCACCAGGGGTCCCAACAATAATTATTCTTTAGAATTAATAATGTTCAACAATTACTCGCACGTGGGGACACACCGTTCTCACCAGTGCCAGGGTTTTCATAGGAGGCGGGCAATACCCCCACTTTGTGGGGGGGCCGGTTCAAGCTCTACCAAATTTCCAAACGACTCTTCGCCACCACCCACACCCACAACAACAACAGCAACAACGACGACGACGACGACAACAACAACAACAGCAACAACAAAAACCACCACCACCACCACAATCACAACCACAACCACAACCACAACCACAACAACAACAATCATTTTAAGACTGTTCGTTCTTACTGGCACGCGTGTCTTGCATCCCGTATACCCCAACCCTCGATACCCGCCCACGTCGTCTTCGATTGTACCCCCTTTCGGGGGGAATCTTTCCTTGTCGGCCACTGACTGAAGTGTGAGGAAGTCTCGAGCGAGAGCGCCGTTCCTGAGTTCGGGGACCTCTCTGGCCAGGGGCTCTCGGAATACCTGTGGAGAAATATCGAACGGGAACCCTTGTCGCCGTGTCCGGGCCTCCACCAACTTGCCTGAATTACGAGAAAGTCTCGAGCGAGAGCGTCGTTCATGAGTTCGGGGGCCTTCTTGGCCAGGGGCTCTCGAAGTGAATCGTAAGGTAATATCAAACAAGAGCCCTTGTGGTCGTGGCTGGGCCTCCGTCAACATGCCTGAACTAAAAGAAAGTCTAGAGGGAGAGCGCCGTTCATGAGTTCGGGGGCATCTCTGGCCAGGGCGTCTCGGGATAAATTGTGAGGAAGTATGGAGCAGGAGCCCTTGTCGTCGTGGCTGGGCCTCCGCCAACTTGCTTGAACTGCGAGGAAGAAGTCTCGAGCGAGAGCGCCGTTCCTGAGTTCGGGGGCCTCTCTGGCCAGGGTGTCGCAGGTAAATTATGAGGAATTGCAGGGTCAAGCCAACGCTCGAGCGGGAGCCTCGCCTTCAGAGAAAAATGTAGCCGGCGTCGAGGCGAGAGCGCGCGGAACCGTTTCCGGAGATCAGCAATAATTATTCTTTAGATATGAGACAACAACAACAACAACAACAACAACAACAACAACAACAACAACTACTACTACTACTACTGCTACTACTACTACTACTGCTGCTACTACTGCTGCTACTACTACTACTACTACTACTACTACTACTACTACTACTACTACGACTACTACTACGGCTACTACTACGACGACTACGACGACGACTACTACTACTACTACTACTACTACTACTACTACTACTACTACTACTACTACTATCATCAGTTTAAGACTGTTCGCCCTTATCTGCTCGAGTGTCCAATAGCGCCTATTTCCCAAACCCTCGATACCCGCCCTCTTCGTCTCCGATCGAACCCCTTTTGGGGGGTATACCTTTCTTCCCTGCAGGCTGGGCCCCGGCAAGCGGCGGGGTGGCCGCGGACCGTCGGCCTGGCCAGCAGCAGCCGCGGACCGTCGACCCGACCCCAAGAGGGACGGACAGGGGACCGACCACGACGACGACGACGTCGACGACGACGGCGACGACGACGACAACGACGACGGCGACGACGACGACGAGCGAAAGCGAGAGCGAAGGAGAACGACAGCAGGGCCACAAGGACACGAAGTAGGCCACGAGGGGCAACAGCGGGGACACGAAGGAAATGCGTATGGGGCCACGAAGAGCGCGAACGAGCGGGGGCCACGAAGGGCAGATAATGCGGGGCCACAGAAGGCAACGATGGGGCCACTGAGGGTAGCAACTGGGCCACGTAGGACAGATGCATATGGGGCTACCACGGGCGCGAACGAGCGGGGGCCACGAAGGGCATACATAGATGGGGCCACGAAGGGCAGCGAGGGGGCCACGAAGGGATGCAACGGGGCCACGAAGCAAAGCGAGGGGGCCACGAAGGGCTGCAACGGGGCCACGAAGGGCTGCGACGGGGCCACGAAGGGCAGCGAGGGGGCCACGAAGGGCTGCAACGGGGCCACGAAACAAGGCGAAGGGGCCACGAAGGACTGCAACGGGGCCACGAAGGGCAGCGAGGAGGCCACGAGGGGCTGCAACGGGGCCACGAAGGGCAGCGAGTGGGCCACGAAGGGCTGCAACGGGGCCACGAAACAAAGCGAGGGGGCCACGAAGGGCTGCAACGGGGCCACGAAGGGCAGCGAGATCTCGATTCCTATGTAACCTGTGAGGGAGTCCTAAGCGTGAGCCCGACTCCTGGGTGCCTGGGTGTCGGGAGCGCGGCGCTTGAGTAAATTGCAGGAAATTCGAACGCAACGGCGCTATCTTCAGTAAATTGCAAGCAAGTCTCCAGCGAGAACGCGACTCCAGAGCGCCGGGATAATAAATTCTGAGGAAGTCCCAAGCGAGAGCGCGATTCCTGAGTAAAACGCGAGGAAGTCTCGGGCGGGAGCGGGGGTCCTGGCTAAATTGTGAGGAAGTCTCACGCGGGAGCCGTTGTTGTTGTAAACCGGGGGCCAACGACACAGTTTGACCCCCAAGACTTTCCCTGATAAAAAAGCAGGGTGCGAGCCCCGGGAAGGGCACTTCAATCGGAAAAAAAACATGTGCACCGGACGGGGGGGATCTACAATAATTATCCTTCAGAAATGCAAGTTCAACAACAACAACAACAACAACAACAACAACAATCATTTAAGACTGGGGACACTCCGTTCTCACCAGTGCCAGGGTTTTCATAGGAGGCGGGCAATACCCCCACTTTGTGGGGGGGCCGGTTCAAGCTCTACCAAATTTCCATACGACTCTTCGCCACCACCCACACCCAGCTTCCCGCCCTATGACGTTCGGACACTTCACTTCGTGGCATGCGGACGACCGTGGCTACTATTCAGGGCCCCGCGGCCGACGACGACGGCGTGCGCGCGCGAAGAAAAAACGAATGTGTCCAATATGGTATTATTTGACAGGGATGATGGCCCTGGCATGCGCGCAACCGTTGTTGCAGAAGTTCGAAGCACGTGAAAAAGTTGCTCGCAAGAGCCCGTTTGACAGAAATGTTGAAAAAATATTGGGTTTCCTCAGAAATCCGCAAGAGCGCGCAAGATGATTTTTGAAACTTTTTTTTTGAAAAACCATTGGGTTTTTCATGTTTTTATGTTAAAATCGCTACGAAAACTAAGGTTTTGGAAGGATTTCATCTTGCGCGCGCGAGTGTGCACTTCGTGTCGTTTTTTGCAAAGGATTCTTGAAGTTTGGTTATGTTAGAACAAGACATGTCATTTTATAGTGTTTTTTGACAGGGAAAGCGGGCGTCAACAAAACAACCGGATCTGGATGACATCGTTTTACCTGAGACTTCCTCACGAAAATTATGAAAATGTGGCTGCGGCCTAGGCGCGGGGGGGGGGGCGTGCACCAGGGGGCCCAACAATAATTATTCTTTAGAATTAATAATGTTCAACAACAACAACAACAACAACAACAACAACAACAACAACAACAACAACAACCGCCACAACCACCACCACGACGACGACGACGACGACGACGACGACGACGACGGCGGCGGCGGCGGCGACGATGAAGAAATTAACGACTCCCTGGACCTATCCTGCAGCACATTCTGAACCCAGTTTGGGGGGGGCGGATCTGGCCGCGGCGACGAGAATACCCCAGGAGGGAACATATAGAAACCTCGATCGACGCCCCCCGATCCGCGCCAACCACGACTGCGACGACGACCCCCGCCACGAGCACCACAACGACGACGACGACGACGACGCCGACGACGCCGACGACGCCGACGAAGACGACGACGACGCAGACGTCCACGACGACGACGACGACGACGACACGACGACGACGACAACGCAGACGTCCACGACGACGACGACGACGACGACGACGACGACGACGACGACGACGACGACTCCACGACGACGACGACGACGACGACGGCGACGACAACGACGACGACGACGACGACGACGGCGGCGGAGCCTACGCTCGCGGCAACGCCCGCGGGGGCAGCGGCGGCCCGCCCGGCGGCGGCGGCCGCGGTCCCCCGAGCCGCCGCGGCGCCCCTCGGCCTCCGCAGGCTGGAGGCAGGGGCTGAGGCGCAGGGCCGGTACCTTCGGCGCGCTACGCCAGGCTTCCCCCGGGGTCGTAGGCGTCCCGAGGAGGAGGAGGAGGAGAAGGGGGAGGAGGAGGAGGAGGAGGAGGAGGAGGAGGGGGAGAGGAGGAGGAGGAGGAGGAGGAGGAGGGAGGAGGAGGAGGAGGAGGAGGAGGAGGAGGAGAGGAGGAGGAGGGGGAGGGGAGGGGAGAGGAGGAGGAGGGGAGGAGGAGGAGGAGGGGAGAGGAGGAGGAGGAGGAGGAGGAGGAGAGGAGGAGGAGGAGGAGGAGGAGGAGGAGGAGGAGGAGTGGAGGTGGAGGGGGAGGGGAGGGGAGGAGGGGGAGGAGGAGGAGGGGAGGGAGGAGGAGGAGGAGGAGAGGAGGAGGAGAGGAGAGGAGGAGGAGGAGGAGGTGGAGGTGGAGGGGAGGAGGGGAGGGGGAGGGGGAGAGGGGGGGAGGGAGGAGGAGGAGGGAGGAGGAGGAGGAGGGGGAGGAGGAGGAGGAGGAGGAGGACAGGTCGCCTAAGCCCTTCGGAGAAACCCTCCAGCCCGAGCTTCTGCCGTTGCAGGGGGCCGCCGCCGCCGCGCAGGTTTGTGTCGTGACGGCTTCGGCATTGGTCTTTGGCGCGGGGTGGATCGCTCGGCCTCGAACCACCGGCTGCTTTCCCGATCGCCAGATCGCTCCATGTTATTGGGCCGATTCTGAGCTACTGGCGGCATTCGACCTTGGATGCCCGCGGCTGGGTCGCCGCCGCGTCGACACCACATGAATCTACCAGATTGTACAGTTCGGTCGGGATCGGTAGCGACCGATCGGCACTCCAAATCGGTCGCGTCGCGACCGACGTTGAAGCGAATCGATCGCGACCGACCCCGCGATCTGAAGCAAAATTGGCAGCGACCGACCTCGTCGGCCGCGACTGAAAAAGTCCAGCAATCCAATGACAAGGGGAGGGTAGCATTCGGTTGCGGAGGGCTGAACCAGAGGGGGGTGAAGCGCGTGCCTCCCGCCCCTGCCAGGTGGAACTGCCCGTGGCCCCGCTGCCCGCGAGGCTCGAGGCCCGAGGGCGCGGCAGGGCAGCCACCGCTCCACGACGACCCCCTCAGAGTCAAGGCGTTGGCACTGATGGCGCCACGATTCTCGCGGAGCTGCGCGCCGTGGCCCGAGCAGGTCGACGACGCATCTCACAAGACACTCTGCCGCCATGGCTGGCCGCCACGAAGACGGGCAAGCTGAAGCAAGCAGCCTGAGGCGGGCAACCTAGAGCAGCCAGCTCCAAAGACAGCAACAGCTGACTTTAGACGGGGGTACTTTGGAGGTCCCGTTCCCCAGCACTTTGGAAGTACCCTCCCGAGACGTTTTCCAAACTTCAACCTCCGTTTCCTCCTCCTCCTCCTCCTCCTCCTCCTCCTCCTCCTCCTCCTCCTCCGCCTCCTCCTCCTCCTGCTCCTCCTCCTCCTCCTTGCTTCCTTTCTTCCTTCCTTCACTCCTCCTCCTCCTCCTCCCCCCTTTTCTCCTCCTCCTCCTCCTCCTCCTCCTCCTCCTCCTCCTTTTCCTTTCCTCCTCCTCCTCCTCCTCCTCCTCCTCCCCCTCCTCCTCCGCCTCCTCCTCCCTCCTCCTCCTCCTCCTCCTCCTCCTCCTCCTCCTCCTCCTCCTCCTCCTCCTCCTCCACCTCCTCCCCCTCCTCCTCCTCCTCCTCCTCCTCCTCCTCCTCCTCCTCCTCCTCCTCCTCCTCCTCCTCCTCCTCCTCCCTCCCTCCTCTCCCTCCCTCCCTCCCTCCCTCCCTCCCTCCCTCCTCCCTCCCTCCCTCCCTCCCTCCCTCCCTCCCTCCCTCCTCCTCCCTCCTCCTCCTCCTCCTCCTCCTCCTCCTCCTCCTCCTCCTCCTCCTCCTCTCCTCCTCCTCCTCCTCCTCCTCCTCTTCCTCCTCCTCCTCCACCCTCCTCCTCCTCCTCCTCTTCCTCCTCCTCCTCCTCCTCCTCCTCCTCCTCCTCCTCCTCCTCCTCCTCCTCCTCCTCCTCCTCCTCCTTCACCGCTGCGATAAACGCTCCTTCAGGTCTGCGCACTTTCAGCCCCGGCGCCTTGCACCTGGCGGCCTGCATGACCCACGCGCGCCATGCGCCGTCGAGCCCCCTCTGCCATCTGCGCGTCCGCGAGCGCCTCCTGCCACGCAGTGGCCCACATAATGATAAGGCTGCTGTTGACCAGGGTGCCTGGGCCGACGTCGTCACGCAGTAGCGCGAGGCTGGTCGACCGTCCCTTGGCGCTGCCCTCCATCGCCGTCGCCAATTCGCAGCTCGCTTTGCTGAAAAAAATGCCGTGCCGGCCGTCGGGGAGCCGCAGGAGAGCGCGGGCACCTTGGCGCGCCTAACTATATTGCGCGCGGTTCCTCCAGCCTGCCGCGCGGCTGTGATCCACGCCGCTCGCGCCGCAAACTTCACCGCCCACATCCCGATGACCGCGGCTCGTCTGCGTCCGCCGGCTGCTGCCGCGACCCCCAGGTGACTCCCGCGCTCGACGACTCTGCCGACCAAGTGCCCGGTGGCAGCTGCCATGTTCTCGCCTAGCACGGCGGCGGAGGCGAGGGCGACAGCCCCCCCTCTGCCCCCATCGAAAAAGCAATGTCCATCTGCACCTAAGACGCGATGACCACGGCCGCCACGGGCAGCGGGTAGAAATTTTCGACGAAATCGCAGACGCCGCGAGCAACCACGTCGGGGTCCTCGAAGCAGAGGCAGGCGTCCGCCAACGGGAACTGGCCGACCAACTCGCCCAGCTCCAGGATGATCACCATCATGAGGCAGAACGGCGCGCACCTGCTACCAGCGACGACGCCACGCTGCCAGGCCCTGCCCTTGGCGCAGCACCCGTCCAAGACGATGCGCCTCACCGAGCAACAGATCCTGAGGACGGTGCGCACGGCGATGGGATTCCAGCCCCACCGCCCGGCTGCCTCCCAGACCTTCCGACGCGCGACCCGCTCGGAGCCCTTGACGAGGCCGAATTAGGCCACCGCGCACAAGTAGCCGTCGGCCCGCGCTGCCTTGCAGCACAACGCACGCAGCCACGCTGCGCGCTCCGACGAGCGCCCTCGGCGGGCCCAATCACAGGCCCTCTTGCCGGCGACCTCCCAGCGCCTGGCGCAGGGGACGCGGGGGGCCCCCGGGCGCGCGCCAGCTCGTTGGCGACGCCAAGGTTGCTGAAGCCGCCCGCGGACTTCGGCATCAGGGAAAAGAGGATGGTGGACTGCGCCGTCGGCCACGGCGCGCCTCTTTCCATTGCACGCAGCACGCTAGCCATGCGCGCTGCCTCTTGGAAGCCCCCACGTCGCCACGGGCGCGGTGCCAGTCGCCCCCCCCCCCCCCCCCCAGCCCCGCGGCGGCTCGGAAGCGCCCGCGCGCCTCGTAGACGCCCTTCGGAGTGATCCCCAGGACAGCGCACTCGTTGATATCGCGGTCCCTCGGCGCCTGGCACCACGGCACGCTGCCGCGGTAGGCGTCGGCCCAGACTGCCCCAGCACCCTGCCAGCGCCGCGCCCGCGGCCACCTGAGGGTGGAGGAGCTCGCGCTGGTCACGGGTGCCCATCGGCTTGAACGGCCCCCACGGCACAGGCGGCTTGGTCCACCTGCGTAGGGCTCCCGCTCCCCCCAAGCTATGCTTAGTGACCCAACGACGCAACGGCGCCAGCCTCACGCTGCGCGAGGCCGCACTCGTCGCCGCGCGCGGGCACCGGCGACGGCCATGATCTTGGCTGCGCAGCCCACGCAGCGCAAGCCCGTCTCTGCGGCGGCGGTGACGTTGACCCAGGCGATGGTGCTCACCAGGTGGGCCCAGTTGACGCCCTGCCACTGCCTCTGCCCCGTCGGCGGGCGGCGCTCTCGCACCGCCCCCGCCCCCGCCGTCGGGCACTCCCGCGAGGCCACTGGGCCGAAGACAGCAGAAGTCCGAGGACTAATATCTGGGAGGTTCAAGTCGTCCTCATCGACACAGTCACTAGCGTTGCTCAGCTCGCCCACGTCGTCGGCGTTCGCCGCGACACCGTCGGCGGCGTCGCTGTCGCCCTCGCGCTCGTCGTCGTCGAACCCGTTGCCCCCCACATTGCTCAAAGCTGGGCGGCGTCGTTCAAGTGGCGGCCAGTCGGCGCCGTTTTCCCGGAGGCCGTTGGCATTGCTTTGCGCCCAGTAGAGCGCATCATACTTGCCGTGGCTCAACCAACTTCGCACGGCCGCGGTGACGCGAAAAAGGCGCCACCCCAGCCACTCGGCTGCCTCCGCCCACTGCTGCTCCCGCGTGGCCTCGGCGACCTTGGATGGCTCGATCTGCCCCCAGACGCAGGCAGGCATCTGCGCGCGGCCCTCGCGCCCCCGGAGCTCGAGGCCGAAAGAAAAACACCGAGGTGCTCCTCGCATGTCGTCGCAAGGTTGCCCCAGCAAGTGAGCAGGCGTCGACGTCGCGCTGGCTGCGCCGCTCGGGAGGCAGCGGCAGCGGCCAGGCAGAGAGCGCCCCGTGGGCAGCTGTAGCGGCCATCGTCGTAGTCGCCGCAGCACTCTGATCCGTCGGCTCTGCGCCTGGAGGAGCGAAACTCGTGGCTGGGCTGGCGAGGGCGGCGCTGCGTTGCACCGGTCCTGCACCGTGGCCTTCGGCATGCCATCTAGCAGGGTCTTGGGAAGTTGTCTCTGCGGCGCGCCTCCCCCATGGAGGCGCACAGCCCCCGCGAAGTGTCGAACGCGACGACCCCGCCCATCCTGTTGAGCACTCCAGACTGCTGCACGTCCGTCGGGCCCACGTTGAAGTCGCCGCCCAAGATCCAGTACTTCCCCGCTACCGTAGCCGCCGCGGTGAAGTTCCTGAAGATGGCCCCCTTGCGGTCGGTCATGCCCTCGGTGACCCACAGGTAGGCCGCGCCGATGGTGCTGCCACGCTTGCCTAGGGAGCCCATCCAACCGATCGCCAGGCGGCCCTTGAACTCGCGCGGCGAGATGTCCCACGTGTCGAGACTCGTGGAATAGCCCATGGTGACTGGCGGCACCGTGACGAGGAGGACCCCCGCACTCCATCCGCCCCCCCGTGTCCGCACGCCTGGTGAGATACCTAAGCACCAGTCTTGCTTCTTCATGCGCTGGGTGAAGCAGGAGATAGTGCCCGGGCTCGCCTCCAACTCCTGCGCCACGACCACTGGCGCCGCACATGTATACCCGACGTGCCGGAGCACCCTCTCCAGCGTGCCAATGAAACTCGCATAAACCGTGAAGAACCCCTGCCCCCCACGCCTGTCATCAGGAAGACGACGGTGCTGTCCATGTGCTGGCGGATATGTCGAGGCTGGTGTTGTGCAGCATGCCAGCAAGAGGAGGTACGACAAGAGACGCATGGCGATCAATCTGGTCCTTGTTGCAGCCCGCGTCCAGCATGATCTTCTTGACCTGCTCCTCGCTCGCGTTCTGTAGGAAGGAAAGACACCAGCTCTTGCCTGACATCTTCGTCGGCTCTGTGCTTGTTGCGCTGCTCGGTGTCTTTGGTTTCCTTGGTTGCCTGATCCTTCTTTGCCGCCTGCTCCGTTGCCACAGCGGCCTTGGCACGTTTCTCCTGTGCGTTGTGTTGGTGTTGCGCATGCTGCAGCGCTTCCTGTAGCTTGGGATCTGCGCCACGGCCTCGCAAGCATTTGGTTGCCTGCTCGAAGAAGACGACTGCAGCTCCCCATCAGTGCCCTGGCTTTGGCACGCTGAGCTCGTCGATGCGTTCTTGCAGCGTGGCCATCTTGTCGCGCTGCATTGCCAAGAGAGCCTGTTCTTTCTCGAGCTTCTCAGGGGCCAGTTGGATGTCCTTCTGCTGCTGATCGACTCGCTCCCTGGTGCGGCCCCGCTGGGCCTCGCACTTGTTCTTTTCCCGCACGATCTTGCATTATGAAAAGCATCGCGGGACGTCGCTGCCTGCGTCGACAGCCTCCTGCAACTCATTAACCTGCTTCTGAAGGTGGGTGGTGTAGTCGGCAACCGACGGGGCGACGTCGGGGTCGTGAGCCTGCTTCCGCATCTCCTGGAGGTGGCCTCTGAGCTTGCGGAGCTTGGCCTTGGCGGCGTCCTAGCTCTCCGTGGTGCCGCTGCTGTGGTTGCCGTCGCCCTGGGACTTCATGTTGCCCTCGAGCTTCCAACACTCCCAGCAGGAATCCTAGCCGTCCCCGTGCTGTGACCTGCAGCTGCCGCAAGTCCACCCATTGCGCGCGTGGGTCCTGAGGGCCATCCAGCCCGCGAGGGCACTGCCACTTCGAAGTTGGCCCTCGCTTTGCCGTACGCCGCCTCTCTGCAGGCCAAAGGCGGGCTCGGCGCGAAATGGCCAAGGAGGAGGAGGAGGAGGAGGAGGGGCGGGCGGAGGAGGAGGAGGCAGGAGGAGAGGGAGGAAGTGGGAGGAGAGAGGAGGAAGGACGGGTAAGGAGGGAGTGGGTGGAAAGAAGAGGAAGGAGGAGCGAGAAGCAGGAGGAAGAAGGGGGATGAGGGGGATGAGGGAGGAGGGAGGAGGGAGGAGGGAGGGAGGAGGGAGGGAGGGAGGGAGGTGGTGAGGAGAAAGAAGGATCGAGAATCAGGGTTTGGGGACATTTGCGGCCGACGGTGAGCACGAGGGCTGCTCGTCCTCGTCGTCGTCCTCCGACACGTTGATAAAGGTGTTCTTTACCAGCACGTGCGCCTCCCGCCTGTGTCGGCGAGCACAAGACAAGATCTGCCAGCATCGAAACAGGAAATCGCATCGGATCGGAATGTGCATCGAATTGGGCCGCATCGGCTCAGAGTCAGTATCGGATCGGATCGGCCGCGCTTGGATGCACGACGCCGCCGTGCGTGCATCGGGCCGCATCGCATCGCCTAAATCCGCCAACGTGCCTCTGGGCACGGAGTGGGCGTGTCCCCCGGGTCCTCTGCCCAATCCCCGGAGCCTCAGCCCTCACCCCCGAGGAGTCTCTTGAGGGGCCCGGAACCCGAAGGTACCAAGTCTTCTGGGGCTCGCCGCGGCTCCCCTGGGGCTCGCCGCGCCTTGTCGCGCGACGTCTTCGGGCCCACGAGGGGTGCCCAGAGGGTCCTCCGAGACCGCCTCGAGCTCCAGAGAGATCGACCTCAGACGCTCCAGCTGGCCCCTAGAGTCAGGTCGGGCATGTCCCCCTACAGGGAGATTTTGGAAGAAAAAAATCTAAAAAGTCAAAGAATCGACCCCAGAGTATTGTTTTACTATTTGTTTATTTTCCTGTAGAGGGACAAGCCCGATTTAACCCTAGAGAGACCTCGAGACCCCCGAGACGCCCCAAGAGACCTCCAAGAGGCCTCCGAAGAGGCCCGCACAAGGCGAAAGTGATCGGTGTCTGACGGCGTTTCGCGCTCCCGCCTTGCCGCCTTTCCACGACGGCCCAAGACGCTCCCAAGACCGCTTCAAGACGGCCCAAGAGGCCCCCGAGAGGGCCCGAAGAGGCCAAAATCATGGATTTGCCTTAGGTGTTTGAAGAAGTTTGGCGTTCTGACCTTGTCAGCTCCCCGACGCCCCCAAACGGCCCTAGAGTTCCCCAAGACAGCCCCAAGACGGCCCAAGAGGCCTCCAAGAGGGCCTCAACCCAAGAGGGCCCCAAGACGGCCCCAAAAGGAACCCAGAAGGGGAAACACGAATCGAAAATCCGAGCATCCCGCCAAGAAGCCCCCAAGAGGCTTCAAGAGGCGGCAAGGTGGCCCAGAGAGGCTCCCAAGAGGCCCCCAAGAGGCCCAAAGAGGCCCCCAAGAAGCCCGTCTGAGTCCCCACGAAGGCCACTAGATCCGCCGCCCCCTGTCGATTCATCGCAGGGGTGCCTGGCGTGCTGGACTTTTCGGTTTTGGTTTTGGTTCTGTTTCCAAAAGAACTCCCCCTGGGGCTTCGGCCCGTCCCGCCGGCCACCGGGAAAGGAACAATTCCCCAATTGTTCGCTCAAGATGGCCAAGATGGCCTCCAAGGTGGCCACGTTGGCCCAAGATGGCCTCCAAAATGGCCCAACATGGCCTCCAAGTCCGCCCAAGATGGTCCGAGACGGCCTCCCCCTGGAAGTACGCAGATGCAACGTCGGCACACTTGCACGTCTTCAGTGTACCGACAGCCCATGATACGATCAACCTTAGCCCTTCGAGTTCGCATGTAGGTGGATCCGCACGGATGCCCAACGACTCTTCCATATCTCCACGCGCGACAAGTCTACTCATGCATTGCGGTGCAACCGGAGGTCCACACAGTCTATGGAGATATTCATTCTTGTCCCTCTCAATCCATTGCGCAGCTACCATGCGGCATCCTTCGTCGAGAAGAATTTGCAGTTCCACGGAATCAATAGGCACGGCGGCGTTGAGTTTCCGTCATTTTCCCCATTCGTCTTGTCTTGCCAGTCGGAAACCGTTTCTACCGTCCTCAGATTCCCCGTGATCTAATAAATTCTTTGCACTCTTTAGCTCTTCCTTGGATTGCGGCTTATGCAAGGCGCGTTCATTGAAGAATCCGACAAGCAATTCAAATGGCTTAACAGCGAGTGGAGCTTCTCTGCGAGCTAGAAGACCCATGCCCGGCCCTGATGTTCCGGCCCTGCGCATGGTCTCAAGAAGTGGGTTCGCTGGTTCGGGAGCTGGCTCCGAGACAGAATCGGAAACCCTTCCCGTACTACCATCGGCATTCTCGACTCTCCTGCGCATCACTTCGTTTACGACTCTGCATACCGTGCGGGACGTCGTATAGTGACGACCTCTGAAGAGGCGTTCGAGTCACTTGTGGCGATCTCGTCGCGGGCGGCACAGGAACGACCATTCCGTCTGACAGTCTGTCTTCTTCAATTTGACGAAATGCTTCCACTATGAACTCGGGGTCTTCTGGGATCCCCGGCAGCTCTTCCGTCGCCGCAGGATGTTATTGCGCGGAATGCTCTTGCGCCCGTGGTTCTGGCAGCTCACGTCGCTCGTCCACGTATGACTGCCGTTGCCCGTCTGGAGGCGCCTGCTTCTCAACGCCACCGCCATGGTGCTTAGGAAGATATTGGTAAGCCAACGCTTCCGCCGCTGTACACGGTCGAAGCCTGTCGACAGCCACGCAGACAGGTACACCCTCTGTGATAGCCCATGCGTTCTCGCCATCGAATCCAACGATACGAGAGACAGTGTTCCACTTAGCGGTAACCTCGCCGTCGGTCGGCCTCTGGCGAAAGCAAACTATGTCACCTACTTGATATGACTAATGGTGTCGCCTTTCGGAGAGCGGCCTTTGCCGTCCTACTCCCGACGTCGTGTTCTGCACATGCTTTTCTGGCGGACGTCCAGATCGCAGCCTGGCGAGAAAACTCGTCGGCTCCGTCCTCTGCAACATTAGCAAGTACTCCTAAGTCGAGAGCTTCCTCGTCGTCGAATTTACTCCCTGGGACGCGAAGCATTTTTCCGAGCACCCACTGAGCAGGCGCAAATCCGCCGACTCGTGACATCTCACTCTTCGCGTTGTCGACTTCTGATGCAGTAGAGATGACTGCATCGAGTCTGGAAACATTCTTGTCGTGTACCACATTATTGAGGATGTTCTTCCAAAGTCCACCATGTCTCTCGGCGCGGCCTATCTGCTCGGGAGACTCGACTCCGGCGTCGCGGAGGTCGATCCATGGACTCTTAACACATTGCAGAAACACCCCTCGGTTGCGCCGCCCACGGTACAACACCGTTCTTTTGGGCTCACCTGCCCACGCACACCAGCGTCGCTGAAGTGCAGCGAGGCATGCCCCCGAAGATGGCGCACCACCTCCCTGATTGACAAAGATCACACGCTAAAATGTTGCACCCTGGCACACTATGTTCAGAAAGGTGCAACGTTCTCCACTATTGTCCGTCACCTCTAGATAGTCGATACCGATTTCATGATTGAAGCAGAACTTCTCGGGCAAGGCAACCTTGTGAGTCTGAGCTAGCGGTGTGTGATGTTCACAAGACTCACATCAATAAATCTTGGCAGCTTCAATGTAGTCCGATGACATCCTGGAACTCCTCAACAGCTGCACGAGAAAACGATTAGGCAAATGACCAAACTGTCTGCGCAGTCGTCTAATGGCGATCCCTGTGCGGAGCGGAATCTGCAACTACGCTTTCCTTCTCTGTCCTTCGTGTTTCGGCTCGCATCTTGCTCCTCATCTCGCAGGCGTTCCTGAGAGACTGCGGCGACGTCGTCATCACCGACGATCGCGCCCACGTCGCCTCGAACTCTCTCCTCTGCGGCTTCAGCGGGGAAAGCTGCGAGCGCAAGTCTATCCAGTCTAACTGTCGGACATGACTCTCTGAGGAATTCACGGAATTTCTAACTCGCGATGTCTGCGTCTGACTCGAGGCACGAGCACAGCGCGCTAGCAACCTCAAGGCACGAGCAACCAGGCTCATAACCAAGGGCAACAGTTACGGGACCACTATCTGGAGGCAAACCAGAGAAACAATCACTGATCACATGATGATGTGATGATGATGAGTAGGCGACAACGAGATCAGGACTGCGCTCGGCTATGTTTTTTACAATCAGTGGCTTCCAATCTGGGCGCGCGACCGCGTCGCTCGAGACCGGGCAGGCGAACGCGATGCCGATGACGCAAGGCAGAGCCCTGGTCAGGTTGGCCCCCACTCCTCCGCGAGGCGGATCGGTGTTCCCGATCACCTTCTCGACGATCTCCTTGTCCGCACCAGAAATGCCTGGTGCGGACAGCTCGGCAACACACGCAGATACCAACTCATCTTGCATACTGATGTCACGCAATCCAGAGCAATATTTGGTGCGATGTTTAGCATTCATGGTAGTCATCTCATGCTGGTCCAGCTGCAGTGGCGCGGACGAATACGATGTTCCGTCAACGCGGATCCTCGGAGGCTGCACAAAAGATTGCTACTCTATCGAACTCCTCAGCATCCACAGAAGAATTCATGGCAACACGATCTTCTATACGCTTCCAGGACTGGATGTCCTTGGTGACCCGTAGAACTCTTCTTCCAGGAAGACCATGCCGGCGGGAACTTGATCTGAGTGTTGAACGGATCATTCTTGCAGCTCACACGCACCAATTCCCCAGTGCCCTACTCTCACACGCGGCCCTTCGACCCCTCTGATGGAAACAATCGAGGATCAACGTACGTGATGAAATTCCTCTTCTTGCCGTGCTCGAAAAGTGAATCCAGCTGAGCTGCGCCAATTGCAATCGGCTCGAAATCCCCGACTGGATCTCAGGCCCGCCCACCACCCACCGTGGCCAGGTCCCTTTCGATAGGAGAAGTCGGGGATCCTGAACGAGACACGCGAGTCTCGCTCGATTCGTCGTCGCTGCCAGCGGCAACAGCACTCGCTGGAGGCGGTGGCGGCGGCGGTAGCGGCTCTACCCTGCGCGGCGGCTCCGGTGGCGGAGGCGGCAGAGGAGTCCCGCTGATGCGCGCGGGCGGCGGTCCGTCTGGCTGCCTCGGCGCGAGGACAGCGGGCTTGTGCTTGGGCGGCGGAATCATAGGAGGCATTCCAGGAGGGCGAACGATCGCGCCCGGAGGTACAGGTTCGCCCGGTGGCAGACCCGCCACCTTGCTGGCGCTGCTCACGCGAGCCTTCTTCGGCACGTCGTCGCCATCGCCCTGCGAATCGCGCGCCTGACATGCAGGGGGCGACGCAGCGGCAGAAGACGACGCGGCGACGGGCGGTGGCGAAGCAGCAGCAGCAGCAACAGGCATGCTACCACCAACAGATTTGGGCAGTACACCGGTTTCTGCATACTCACGAGCACAACATACAAATCGCATATAATCTGCAGGCGGCCCGTTGTCCCCGTGACAGATCTTCAAATAGAATTGCAGCTCAGGCCCAACACATCGCTTCATCATGGTCTTGAAATCTGCCTCAATGTCGTCAGCGCCGAGACGTTCACGCCAGACCGTTTGGATGGCTTCACGGATGACGGCGGCCACGTTATCATCTACTCCGCCAACCACACTCGATGAAGCACGAGATCTCTTCTCCTCCCTCCTGGCCAGCTGGGCCCCGTCACGGGGTCTGCGCATGGCAGACGGCCCAAGAACTGGAGGCGGCGGCGCACTGAACTTCTCGAAAGATTCAGTAAAGAGCGAAAACATCTTGTCAGTCGCAGAATTCGCCATCTCACGGCCCCAATCGGATACGCGGCAACAGTCATCACATTCTCCATTACAAATACGTCTGGGCCACTCATGTCGACTCAGGCGCGCAGAACTGCATTCAACGTTGCATTGCAATGCTTCAAGACATGCTCAACACCAAAACTAACAGCAACAGAGCGATGCCGACCAGAAAGACAGGTGGCAACACTGGACACAGACTGTGAAGACACGTTATTCGCCGAAGCTTTTCCCACACACACACACACTCGGCGACGCCAACAACATGTTCATTCTCAACTGAATTGCGTGAGATATTCGGATGATTACCAATATGGCGCGCGTGGGCCGGGTCGCTATGAGCCCCGGTGTCCACCGACGAGTACCGATCATAGTTCGCAATATTCTCATTCGCAACAATGGGCGAGCGCATGTAGATTGGCATTGGCGCCGCGTCCCCCTGTAGTCATATCATGACTGGAACGATGGTGGCGGCGGATGCACCCCCTCAGCATCGTCGACCCGAGCACCTCGGGTTGTTCTAAGTTCTCCAAGCCCAGCGCGATCACAGCAAACTTCGAGCCCTGTGGTGCGAGACGAGCACCAGCGCCAGCAGCCACGGCAGCGAACCGCGCGCCCACGTCGCCACTGGAGCGATCAACAGGCGCAGGCACACACGTGACCCCGGCGTCGCTGGAGCGATCGACGACAGCAGGCGGCGCGGCGCGGCCGGCGGGAGCTGCGCAGCTGCTGAGCTACGAAATGTGCCAGGGTCGAATGGACTCCACAACGTGCCCTGGGTCAAACCGGCCAAGACGACTGTCTATATATATTACAAGTATGTGTATATATATGTATATAAATTGAGCGAGCACAACGACACATTTCTACCTTACCTTCCTGACTCAAGAGGGCGCGACCACTAGCAAGATCCCCCAGGAGACCGAGGGAAGCTTGCGCAGAAAAAGACAACAAGAGAGGAACACGATCCGAATCTTCCAACTGATGCGACTCGAGACCCCACTCACGGCGTCACGACAAGCAACGATACGACACGGAAAACTCTTCTTACCTGTCGTCTCACACCCTGCCTGTCCTCCTACACCGCTGTGCGTCTCGCGCTGTCTGTGAACCCATTTGGGATAGAAACACGATTTCTCATACTTGTCCTCTGCGTTAAGAGCCCAAGCTTTACCGCGACAACAAAATTACAACCCTCGTCTAGAATAACCCAAACACCTTCGCCCTTGAAGACATCAACCGCACGAAACTTAGCAAGAGCCGGAACTTCGGTCGAAACGTTCCGCGCTGGAGCCATGAAACCGACAAGACTGTGATCCGCGACTTCTGTGACACAGTCGCGAACCAGAGAAGTTAGTTCACCTGCACTAATGTCACCCGCATCATCGCAAATCTCAACAGCGCGTTTCGTGAAAGCCTTTAGTACAGCCTTTAGCTCTACAGAGGTGATACGGCGATCATCCTCAATAATCTGCTCAATTGCTCATGATTGGATGCTGCTGGAGCGCTCAATTGTCTTAGCTGTCGCTCTCTTGTCTGATGCTGGCTACCTGGGCTGGCCATCGATACACGTCAGACGACAACAACAACAACAACGCGCACGAACAATCTGGAGAACTGCCGCGATTACCTACAAGATCGCGCGGACACTCACCCAGGGAGCGCAGCGCCGCGCACCTCTCCTTCTTGGTCGCGCGCCCACAACCGTTGCAGGTGCGAACGACGAAACGAGCACTGGAACTGACCCCCGAGAGATTCTTAAAACCTGGAGCACATGGGCGAGGCAAGGGATCTGGAGGTTTCCCATTCAGGCCAGAAGAAAAAACTCGAAGATGGCAAAATTTTGTCACTGGAAACTGCTGGCCTCGAAACTTTCACAAACTGTCCGCCCCCCTTCCGACTAAAGCTACTATCTACCCATCCTTAGAACAGAATCAGGCCCTCACTTGGTCTCTTCATCTTGCGACCCCAACCCACGCAATCTGGAGTACACTGAGAACACGACCATAAGTACGCCCTTTGCGCTGACCCGAAGCAAACACAGCATCCTGACCTGGGACAGAGATAGGATCCGAAACAGATTCCCCCTGCTCAAGCTCCTCATCAGAAACACGAGCCATAGAATAAGATTCGGTCGAGCGAACTGCCATAAACCCAAGAGTATCTCTCTCAGCCTCTGCAGGTCTGAAGACTCTTCTCCTGGAGCTCTGGAGGTCCCTGAACCGGAGCGGCTTCGGTCATTCCCATGCAACTCTCACAGACATGACGCTCCACGCGGTTGCGCTGCAAGCTGCACTGCCCGTCGCAATTACCCCCTCACACACGCATGCCCCGCGACACAAGACGCGAGAAGAGAAAGAAGAGCAGAAACGAGAAACACCAGGATCCATCCTCATCGACTCCTCCTTGCTGCTAATGATATGATGAAGAATTGATGGCGGTACAGCAGCAGAGCTAACGGATGTGAACTTTCGTTCGCCATCGTCCTCGCGCAACTGGACACGGCGCTCGCCAGTGTCTCCAGCGTACGCAACCATGGCCGCCCTGGGCTCGCCCTTGCACTCAGGGCCCCCGGACCAGTGGCCTGTCTCGTGGCAGGTCTTGCATGTCGAGCGTTCCTTGATCTCCTGGAGCCGCTTCTGGCGATCTTCCAGGGAAGGCCCCCCCTTGCCGCCTCCCTCGGGCGATCGGGGCGTGCAGCGGCAACTCTTGCCTCCGCTCTGTCCTCTGCCCTTGCCCCTCCCTTTGGTGCCAAGGTTGGCGACCAGGTCCTTTCGGATCGCGTCAGAAGCTTCTTCCTCCGCGTATCCGGCCTCGGCCATCTCGTCGACGACCTCGACGTCGAGCTCGCTGCCATCCTGGACAGGAGCCCAATGAGCATATGACTCCTCGTCGACGTAGGCGCGTTCATCGGCGCAGTCGCCTCAGGCCGCGTCGCCCCAGCCGTGCTCTGGCGCATAGTCAGACGCGTAGTATCCGTAGGGACTCAGCTCATCAGGGTAATGCTCCTCCTGCTCGCACCACCCTTTATCAGCAATGTAGAAGGCGTGTAGTGGTCTGGAGAAGCGCACCTTGCCCTTGCCCTTGCTCCTGTTATGTTAGCTAGGTCTGGGCTGCGTCCACGTCGAAGAGCTGGAGCCTTCACCAGTCTCACCCTTGCCTGTTTGGCGGATGTGTATGCGGCCGTGCTGGAGGATCACGACGTCTTTGATATTGTCGAAGGTTGTCACATTTCCTGCGGATGTCAACGCCATCCGGTTCTCCAAAAGCGAGAGACCTGCATTTTCCAAGAGAAGGGAGCCAAGCATATCGTCGCTCATCCAGATCTTCGGATCTAACTTGGAGACAGGTTTCCACCAGCGCTTCCTTCGGGAGATGCACGAGACCATAGACTCACCGCGCTGCCGAGACAGTGGTCCATATGGTCTATTCCCCATCTGGAACAGGATCTTCGCTTCCTGCGCCCCTATGGGGAAGAGTGAAATGCGCATCGCCAGCGCCAGCTGATCGATCCCATTCGGAGTCAGAAGCACGTCCTTACCGATATGCATGGCAATATCGAATGCGTCACCTCTGAGGCCTTCTACAACCTTGTTGACAGCTGCGGTGATCACGTGTTGCTGTGGTGCACCCGTCTCTTGATCCACTGAGGCCAAGGCGGCACTCATGGTGCGGAATTCCCACTCGTGAAAGTTGTTCACCGTGCGGTCGTAGATGTAGGAGCCACTCTTCGTCTCAGACCGCGTCAGCGCGTCGGCGCTCGGTCTATAGCGAAGAGAAGAAAGTGCCATGGCTCAGTCCCCTAGCGAGGGAAACTGCCAGTACAGAAAGTAAAGAGAGGTAGTGCGACACTCTCTGACGAGACGTGCGCGCAGTGGTACGATACGGAGATCGTGTGGTAGCTCCGCTACCAGTGTGATTATGATGCGTTTTAGCGCAATGGCAAAAAGAGGCCCTAGAGGTCAAACGGCGGCGAGTGGCGCATACACACACGTGACACATGCACTATCTCACAACCCAAGACGGCCCAAGAGACCCCCAAGATCGCCCCCACAGTGCCCAAGAGGCCTCCAATATGGCCTCAAGACTGCCCAAGAGGCCCCCAAGACGGCCCCAAGAGGGCACAAAGACGACCCAAGAGGCCTCCAAGACGCCCAAGATGGTCTCTAAGACTGCCCTGGAGCACCCCAAGAGGGCCCCAAGTCGGCCCAGAAAAGCCCCCCAAACGGCTTCCGACGGCGTCAGACGGGCCAGGAGCCCACCAAGATGGCCGAAGTTGGCTCGAAGCTTGCCCAAGACGGCCCAAGAGGCCTCCAAGAGGGCCCCCAGGAAGGCCAGAAAAGGCCAAAAACACGTATTGTCCGTAGTTGTTCAAAGGATTTTGACATTTGCTTCGTTTCGGCCTTCGGACGGAGAACCCCCAAAGATCGCCCAAAGATCGCCCAAGAGGCCTCCAAGATGGCCCCAAAACGGCCCAAGAGGCCCCCAAGACGGCCCCAAGAGGCTCCCAAGAGGGCCCAGGAGGCTTTTAAGACGCCCAAGATGGCTTCCAAGACGGCCCTGGAGCATTCCAAGAGAGCCCCAAGTCGGCTCAGAGAGGCCCCCCAAACGGCTTCCGAGGGCGTCGGACGGGCCTGGGGCCCACCAAGACGGCCGAAGATGGCACCAAGGTGGCCCAAGACGGCCCAAGAGGTCTCCAAGAGGGCCTCCAGGAAGGTCCGAAAAGGCCAAAATCATTGATTTCCCATGAGTCGTTCAAGGATTGTGGCATTTGCTTTTTGTTCGGCCTTCCGACGGCCCGAGACGGCCCAAGTGCCCCCAAAGATCGCCCAAGAGGCCCAAGACAGCCCCAAGAGGCCCCCAAGACGGCCGAAGAGGCCTCCAAGACACTCAAGATGGCCGCCAAGACGGCCCAAGAGCCCTCCAAGACGTCCTCCAAGAAGGCACGAAAGGGTCAAAATGGCCTCCAGGCGGCCAAGATGACCTTCAAGATGCCCACGTGTTCCCCGAAGGCTTTCCAAACCGATTCGGGGAACTCATGGTCCGATAGCTTGGCAGGTCTGGCCTCAACGTTCGGCCACATAGGCGCTTCCAAAAAGGCATGGGGCGGCGGTGATTCGCCGTAGGCGTCTTCGATATCGGAATCCGAATCGGACCGGTCGGGTCCACAGTGGACCCCCCCAAGTGGGTCCGAGAAGGCCTCTCGAAGGCAGGAGGGCGAGGAAGCCATATCATAAACATACCCTTTCGGAGGTCCGCGCCGACTTCCTGGTTCGGCGCTGGGCCCACCCACCCTGGCGCGACCCAGCGCCGATCCAAGATGGCCAAAAGCTGATGTTAACTAATGCCTCTGGGATTTCGAAGAAGTCCCGTGCCCTCTGAAAAGGCCCTCCCCCAGTCGCGCCACCCAATCCTGCGCGCCGCCGACCCTCTTGCAGGAAGCCAGCAACCGTGCACTGCAACCGGCCTGGGCCAGGCCCATCCTCCTCCGCCCTCATCCTCCTCTCCTCCTACCTCCTACCTCCTACCTCCTCCTCCTCCTCCCCCTCCTCCTCCTCCTCCTCCTCCTCCTCCTCCTCCTCCTCCTCCTCCTCCTCCGCCTCCTCCTCCCTCCTCCTCTCCTCCTCCTCCTCCATCCTCCTCCTCCTCCTCCTCCCTCCTCCTCCTCCTCCTCCTCCTCCTCCTCCTCCTCCTCCTCCCTCCTCCTCTCCTCCTCCTCTCCTCCGCCCCTCGTTTCCTCCCTCCCACTCCAACTCCCACTCTCCCACTCCCACTCCCCCGACTCCCACGCCCCACTCCCACTCCCACTCCCACTCCCTCCTCTCGTCCCTCCCTCTCTCCCTCCCCCCGTCCCTCCCTCCCTCCCTCCCTCTACCCTTGTCTCCTCCTCCTCCTCTCTCCCTCCTCCTCCTCCTCCTCTCCTCCTCTTCCTCCTCCTCGCTCCTCCTCCTCCTCCTCCTCCTCCTCCTCCTTCCTCCTCCTCCTCCTCCTCCTCCTCCTCCCTCCTCCTCCTCCTCTCCTCCTCCTTCCCTCCTCCTCCCTTCTAACCTCCTCCTGTCCCTCCCTCTCTCCCTCCCTCCCTCCCCTTTCCCTCCATTCCTTCCTCCTCCCTCCCCTCCCTCCCTCCCTCTCTCTCTCTCTCTCTCGTCTCTCTATCCCTCCTCCTCCCTCCTCCTCCTCCTCCTCCTCCCTCCTCCTCCTCCTCCTCTCCTCCTCCTCCTCCTCCTCCTCTCCTCCTCCCAAATCCTCCTCTCCATCGTCCTCCTCCGTCTCCTCCGTCTCCTCCTCCTCTCCTCCTCCTCCTCCTCCTCCTCCTCCTCCCTCCCTCCTCCTCCTCCTCTTCCTCCTCCTCCTCCTCCTCCTCCTCCTCCTCCTCCTCCTCCTCCTCCACTCCTCCCTCCCTCCCTCCTTCCCTCCCTCCCTCCCTACCTCCTCCCTCCTCCTCTCCGCCTCCTCCTCCTCCTCGCTCTCCTCCTCCTCCTCCTCATCATCATCATCATCATCATCATCATCATCATCATCATCAGCAGCAGCAGCAGCATAATATTATCTTGTAAAAATATAGTTTATTATCTTATCTTATAGTATCTCATCATCATCAGCAGCATCAGAATCATCATAATCCTCTTCATAATCATCATCATCATCCTCATCATCATCAGCAGCAGCAGCAGTATCATCATCAGCATCATCATCAGCAGCATCATCATCATCAGCATCATCATCCTCATCATCATCCTCATCGTCATCATCATCATCATCATCATCAGCAGCAGCAGCAGCAGCAGCAACATCATCATCATCATCCCTCCTCCCTCCTCCCTCCTCCCTCCTCCCTCCTCCCTCCTTCCCCTCCCCCTCCGTCCTCCGTCTCCCCACTCAGCCTCCACGTCGCCCGCGCCCTCGCACCGCATCCCAGCACCCCCGCCTGGGGGAACGAAATGACCATTACTGCTATTCCCCGGACCTCTCCAGGGGCGCGCTGTAACCAGGATTTCAAGGCGCATCTAGCCGTGGCGACGAGGGACGGGTAACTATCGGTATCGGTTCCTCCTCCAACCGTCGTCACCGACGACGGCGGCGGCGGCGACAACGTCGAAGCTCCCCCCGAACACTCCTTTCCGATTTCTTGATTTGCTGTACACGGGGTCCACGAAGTTCCGACCAATTCCCCAGGGCAGGCTTGTCATCATGAGCGGTCTGTTGGACGCTCCCGAGGCCCGAAACAACTCCCCAGAGGCCGAAAGCGAGGAAAAACCTCCGCCTTGATTTGTCATCACGTTAGAGTTCTGGGCTCAAGACGATCTGGGCACCCCTCGAAAGCTCTCGGCCAGGCGCAGCTGTTCAAAGGCACCCCGAGGCTGGAAGACCTCCGGGAACCCGCGAAGACGCCCGAGAAGACGACGACCCCTCGAGCTGGAAAACCTACGAACTCCCCCCAATCCCCAGCAGCCGAACTGGATATCTGAGCCGGGCGAGGCGCCTCTGCTCCTGCTGCCCAAGGGCCGAGGCGAGGATGCCGGGCGGCCGGGGCGGGAACTGCGGCGGGGGCTGCGCGAGGTGGGCAGCGTCCTGCCTGCTGGGGGTGCCGGTTGAGGGGGCAGCAATACAGTGGGGATGCGCACCAAAAACTATACGGTTCCGGAGTCGGAGCCCAACGCGAACAGCTACAGTGCCGGGATCAGCGAGTGCGAAGTGGGGGAGCGGTGGCAGCGGGCTGTGGCGCTGCTCAGCGCCACTGGTTGCAAAATCGGAGCTCAACGCAAGGGGGGGACTGGCTCAGGGGGGGAAACATCGACTGGGAATCGGCGATATGTTGCCGATAAATATATATCTATATATATACACATAAATTCATGTATGCATGCATGCATACATGCATACATGCATACATACATACACATGTATATTTTCACAAACGTATGCACAACCATAAACATATACAACTACGTATACATATACATATACATATACATATACATAAACATATACATATACATATGCATATACCTATACATCTATATACATATACATATACATATACATACATATAAGCATATACATATACATAAAAATTTACATATATATATATATATATATATATGTATATATACATATACACATACACATACATATATATATACATATACATATACGTACACAAATACATATACATATACATATACGTATACGTAAAAATATATAAACATATACATATACATATACATATACATATACATTCACATATACATATACGTATACATATACATATACACATACATACATACATATATATATATGCATATACATATACATATGCATATATATGTGCATATGCATACATACATACATACATACATGCATACAGACATATCTACATGCATGCATACACACATACATACATACATGCATGCATACATACATGCATACATGCATATATGCATACATGCATACATACATGCATGCATACATGCATACATGCATACATACGTACGTACATATATACATATATACATAATACATATATATATTATGTATATAATAGTATGTATAGATATACATAGAAGTATATATATACATATATACATATATTCAGTTATCGGAAACAAGTCCCCCATAGCGAATCCGCACGTTCCTGGGCGGGGAGGGCTATGGGGCACCTATCGCAGATGAATGTGCGGTCGGGGGTCGACGCATTCCCCCCGAGAGCCTATTCCAGCCACGCGCAGAGGGTGTTAGGGGGAGGAGGATGGCTTCTGAGAAGCACCCCTGCTTCTTAGAAGGCGCGGACCTTATCTATCGGCGGTGGACAAACCTCCCTTTAAGAGAGCACCCTTTAATGAAAACGGCCTGGGACCGGAACCGACGGACCTGGACCCGCAAAATGACGGCCGCGACGCCCTCTCGCGAACCGAAAACGGCCAATTCCCTAATCGACGCCTGGGAAAGAGGTCTGTCCACCCCCGAATCTATATGTGTATATATATATATACACATACACACAAATATGTCCGTATGTCAGGCCCGCGCCTTCTGAGAAGCGGCCTCCTTCTACGAAGACTTCCCCTCGCCCCCAGACCCGCCTCTGCGCGTGGCCAGCTATTCCACCCTGTCCCTCCCCCGCACGTCCAGTACTCAGAGGGGCATAGAAAGCAACGACACCGTTCGAGGCCAGGGCCACCCTGGGCCCTGACCTGGCCCTCACCCATCGGTCGGACGAAGTAGGCGTAGGTCGGGCGTGTCCTCGTACGGGCGGATGTTGGACGAATGATGAAAAATATTCCAAAAAAATCCAATAGAAAATCGGAAATAGTCGAAAGATCGTCCTGGGATTATTTCATATTTTATTATTTCTTCTACTGTAGAGGGACGTGCCCGACTTAAAAGTAGGTTGAAACATGAAGGAGGAAGGCGCTGCAAGTAGGTTGGGTGTCCGCCCGCCCCCTAAAGAGGACGGAAATGGGGAAGCCACTCGATCATTGTGAAGTAGTCAGGCGCTCACGAAGTGGACTGGAACCTGGGGTTCCAAAAATACCTACCTCCAACGACAGACGGGCACTCCTTACACGCCCTCCTGGCCGAGGCCAGGAGGGCCTCTGCACCATGCCGGGGGCCAGGACGGCCCAGGCCGGGCACGGTGGTGGTGTGCAGCCCTCGGCACACCCCCTGAGATCCTGGCGTCGCAGTGTTCTCGCACCGGGCGTGCTTGTCTCGAGCGACCGTCAGATCTCAGGGTCCAGCGTCTTGAAGAAAAAACAGAAAGCTCGAACAACCAAAAGAAACCCATCGAAACCCAAGGAAACAATCGAAAACCAAGAAAACCATCGAAACCCAGGAAACACAGCCCTCAGCGCATCCCCTGAGATCCTTGCATCGCAGCGTTCTCCCACCGGGGTCATGCTCGACCCCTTTCCACTTTTGTGTTATTTCCTCCCCCCTCCCTCCGCGCGGCCGCCCTCGTCTTTGTCCCTCTCTGCATGCCGGCCAACTAGCCATAAGTCGGGCCTGTCCCCGTACAGGGGGATTGTCGACGAAAAATAAAAGATACCCCAAAAAATAATCAACAACAAAAAATTCAACAAAAAAATTAAAAAAATAGTCTGGGAACTATTTTTTGAATATTTTGTTACCTTTTTGGGGTACTTTGGGGGTATTTCTTATTTCTCGTCGAAAATCCCCCCTGTAGGGGGACACGCCCGCCTTAAAACTGGCCGTCCGGCTGCCCCGAATTGCCACACGCTGCAGCGGACCGCCTGTGCCTCGCCGCCGACGGCAGAAGTTCGCCCCGTCTCGGGCCCCGAGGGCCATGAGAGATCGATCTTGCTCGAGCGACCGTCGGAGCTCGGGGCCCGGCGTCTTGAAGACGAGGCACGGCTCGCACGGCAAAAAGCACACGCGGTCGGCCCCTATCGTGAGGATGCGCGAGAAGGATGCGAGGGCCTTGGGAGCCCGCTTCGAAGCTTTTTGAGTGGGGCGCGGTGAACGGAAGTGGTCAAGGATGGGCCGAGGAGGCAAGGATGTAAGGGGGCTGACTGTAGACTCTAGACTTCGGTCGGGCATGTCAAAAAACCGTCCCCTGACAATAGTTTGACTAATCTCGCATTTTCCTCATGAAGAAAGACACGCCCGACTTGACGGCAGACATGAGCTTCCAGAGGCCCGCCCGCGCGGAGAGGGTCCCACCGCTCTACCTCCCGCCTGCCAGGGGGAGCTCAGGCATCCAGGTCCCTGCCTGGGGGGGAGCTCGGAGGTTTTCCAACTCGAAGGTTCGAAGCTTTCGGACGTACCCATCGGTCGGAGGAAGAAGGTAGAAACATGAAGTAGGAAGGCGTTGAAAATAGATTGGGTGTCCGCCCGTCCCCTAAAGAGGACGGAACAGGGGAAGCCACTCGATCATTGAAGTATGAAGGCACTCAAAGTAGACTGGAAGCTGGGACTCCAAAAATACCTACCTTCAACGACCGATGGGTGTTCGTCAGTTCCCAGAAAGGAAAGGTATTGCAGCCTCGGGCTGCCTTCCAGCAGCTCCGCCTCGCCGTGAGCGCTCCGGGGCTCTGCCCAGCCGGAGCGTCCCGACCGCCCGCCGGAGGCACGACTTTCACCAACCACCCGAAGCCCAGACTGCGCACGCCTTGAACCCAGGAAAAAAAGAGAGAGAGAGATAGAAACAAAAAAAAAAAAAAAAGTGGAGGCCAGTCCACGAGAAACCTTCCACGAGAAACCCAACCCTGAGACCCCAGGACGTCCCTTGCTTCTTGGCGTGGGGACGTCACGCCCCCCATCGCGAAACCGTCGAGACCCGAGACAACCCAGCGCGCCCTGGAGGCCAGCAGGGCGTTGCCCGGCATGGGTCCCCACCGCAACAGCATGCGGGAACGGCTCGCCCGTGCCTGCCCCCAGGGGCTCGGCCTCGGGCCCCCCCTGGGGGGGCGTCAGGGAAACGGCTCGGGAGGACTGGCGGCGCGCTCGGGGGGGGAGGTGCGCAGGGGCTGACTACGTCCCAGACCACCCCAACCCAACCCGAAGACCCGAACTTCGGGTTGGGGGGGGTACGGGTTCCATATGTGTTTTCTCGATGTTCCACGACCCCCCCCCAACTGGAAATCGAGGATGAATTGGGGCCTTCAGGTTGGGTTGGGGTGGTTTGGTGGGTGGTGAGGGCCGGGGCTTCTCAGAAGGCACAAGCAGCTTCTCGAGGGCGCGAGGGCTTCTGAGCAGCCCCGCCGCCCTCTGAGAAGGCCTTCTCCTTCTCGTTTCCCCCCCTCGCTCGCCGCCGAGATGAGAAGCCGGCCCTGGGGAAGGGGCAGCACCAATCAGCATCGCATCGGGACGTCGGATCGCATCGGCACGGGCGTCGGATCGGGCCGCACCGGCACGGAGCCGACATTGGTCCGACCGGCTGCGCCGGGAGGCCCGACAGCGCCACGCAAAAAAAAAGAAAAAAAAAAAAACAAAAGAAAAACAAAAAAAAAAAAGAAAAAAAAAAAAAAAAAAAATAAAACAAAAAAAACGAAAGACAACAAAAAAAAAACAAGAAAAAAAACAAAAAAAAAAAAAAAACAGAAAAAAAAAGCAAAAAAAGAAAAAAGAAAAAAAGAACAACAAGAAAAAAGACAAAAAAAAAAAAGAAAAACAAAAAAAAAAAAAAAAGCAACTGGCCGGCATCGATCGTCGGAATATCGGAATCGGATTGTCGGCGGCGAGCGAGGGGGGAAATGAGAAGGAGAAGGCCTTCTCAGAAGGCGGCGGGACTTCTCAGAAGCCCTCGCGCCTTGAAGTTATTCTTGTCTTCGGGGAAGGCTGAGAAGACTTCTCAGAGGGCCTGGAGACTCCCGAGCCTTCTGAGAAGGCCTCCTCCTTCTCGCTTCCCCTCCCCTCGCTCGCCGCCGAACATCGGAATATCGAATCGGACCGGGCCGGCCCGCATCGAGACCGGCCCGGACCGATCGGATCGAAATGGACCCCGCGGGGTCGGGACTCCTGGCGGGGGGCCGTGCGGAAAGACTCAGGACGTCGGACGTCTGGGCAGCCGTAGGGACGGACGTCAGGCGGGGGGGGGGCCGGGCCTCTGGCAGGGCCTCGCGGGGCCGGACGTCAGGCCCTCGCGGGGCCGGGCCTCTGGCAGCCGTAGGGACGGACGTCAGGCGGGGAGGGGGGGGGGAAAGGGCGCCAAGCAGCGACAGCTGGGGCACATGATCAAAGGGGCCCCAGGGCACACAAGTAAATACACACAAATAAAACGACTCCACATATTTTCCCATATTTGGGGGGTCTTCGTCTTCCCCCCCGCTTCCCATATTTTCCCATATTTTCTCGGGAATCGACGATGATTTGTGTCTGTGTGTTTGTTCCCTCCTGGATGTTCACAGCAACGCGTCGGCGCCCCCAGGCCCCGAAGTTCTCACAGGGTGCCAGAGACTGGCGGAGTTCCTGTGCCTCGGAGCCCGCAGACCGCGCTGCGCGCGCCATGGAGCACTGAAAAAAGGGAGGGGGGCGGGGCAATGCAGAAGAACTCGCGGCAGGTTCCGCGGAGGGTCGTAGGAAGAACTGCAGACCCGCGCGCAGAGATGCTGGAAAAGCGCACCTCGCTTCGCCCACCGTCAGGTGCCCACACCCTGTCACACTCGAACTCGCTCTTGCACAGGACACGCGACGGGACACAAGACCCTTCCGATGGTCACACTGCCCCGGGAAGGCAGAGAGCACGAGACGCGAAAAACAGGATACCATGCTATCCTTGATTCGGCAGGGTCGACCTACAGCGTTATCGAAGCCGACTGTACCGCCCGGCCGACTCGCGACCCCTTCCACGAGGCCTGCTTTTCCATCTGACGGCCCCTGAGATCCGACGCTCCAAGAAAATCGGAGCAGGCGGTTTTCTCCGTTTTCGGACTCTGGGGGCCCTCGCCGGGCTCCGGGAGCGTGAAAAAACGACTCGGGACGAAAAAAAACAGCCCTATATATAGAGAGAGAGAGAGAAGTGGTCTCGGGGGCCCACGCACCGAGCAGTTGGAGCAGCTGGACGTCTGACGGCCTCCAGGGCCCAGAAGCGGCCGCTCAGACGCACCCAGAGCTGCAAGAGTCGGCTACACGCAAGAGTGACCCCGGGTAAGAGTGACCTTTGGTGCGCGGCTTTTTGGTGGCCGCGGGGGGACCAAACCTGGGCGCGCAAGCCGCTGCTCCTGCTTCGTTTTCAGCCACCTGGGGGCCCATCCGTGCCGGCACCAAGGGTCACTCCGGCGAAAGGTAACTCTTACGTCTAGTCGAAAGAGAGAGAGAGAGAGAGAGAGAGAGAACAAACAAACAAAAAAGAACAAACAAAAACTAATTCTCCGGCTCGATGCTTCCTTGCCTCCATCGGGCCCGGGAGGCTCGTGCCCTTCTTTCGGGGTGACCCAAAAGGGGGTCCAGCTCAAAGGGGGTGGTGCCATAGATTTGGGGCAATTGTATTGCAAATGTTCTGCGCCGGAGAATTGTATTGCATTGCATTGCAAGTAATGCATTGCACGCGAAAATCCAGCAATACATCTGCGCCCCGAAATGTATTGCACGCCCCACATGTAGTGCAACCCCACAAAGCTACTGCACCGAATCTATGGCACCACCCCCCTGTCGCTGGACCCCCTTTGGGGTCAACCCGGTCTTCGGGCTCCGGGGGGACCGGAGGAGGCCTCCAGAGGCCTCCAGAGCCGCAGACAACAAGCACCAGCAAAGACTGACAGAAGACAGCAAAGACACGCAGCCAACATCGGCGTGCCCTCGCTCTCCGCGTGTGTGGTGGCCCGCTGCGGCCCTCGGGACCACCAGATAGCGATCCGCGGTGAGACGCCCGCACCCTTCGGCGTTGGACAAAACTCCCTCTAGTATACCACCCTTTAGTGAAAACGGCCTCGGACCAAAACCGGCGGACCTGGACCCGCAAAAATGGCGGCCGCGACGCCCTCTCGCGAACGGAAAACGGCCAATTCACTAATCGACGTGTCAGGGTAGGAGGTCTATCAACCTCCGAACCCGAGGAGGGCTCGGGAGGTCCGGGGGCCCACGCACGGGAACGAGCACCGCGGACAACCCCCTCATCCTGTGAATGTTCGGCCGGCCTCTGAAGGCCTGCTTCTCGACGGCCTTCGGGCTTCGGGGGCCATCCTCGCTCTGGCAGCGGCTCGGGGAGCAGGTCCGGAGAGTGTCTGGCAGGGCCCAGGGGCTAACCCTGAGCGCATGTCTCAGGAGGAGAGTGCTGTCACGATACGACTGGCTCAGCACACGTTCCAGGGATTCTGGAGTATCTAGCGGCCCCTGTTTCTGCAGCCCGCGTGGGACACTCGGAGATATTGGAAATTGTGGGAGTAGTGGAAAACTTGGAACGTATCATTCTCGTGAGCTTTTGCTCCTCTGAAGTCTGGCCTGGGAGGGGAGGGACCTGATGTCAGGGCGTCGCGGCAAGAAGCACGGCGCCCCTTCTCCTGCCTGGCTCCAGAGGCCTCCCAAATGGGGTCCGAGCAGATGGGGTCGGAAGATCGTGCCGCATCGCTGGCGCAACGGCGACGTCGGCGTGGAGAAAATCGAGCTCCACATCGAGCCGCATCGGCGATGCGGCGCGACCCGCCGAGCCCATCTTCGGTGGCAACTCACGGAAGCCTCCCATACCATCTGGCTGGCTCTTGCGAATCGACGCTAACCGACGCTAGTCGACGCCAATCGGCGCTGATCGACGCTGGCCGACGCTGGATCGGCGCCTGCTCAGCAACTGCCAGACGCTGGCGCACGCGAATGCACTCTGGCGACGGACTCTCTCGTGGACGTGCCAGGCTCCCACGATTTGCTGCCGAAACCACCTGCTCGGACCCCATCTGGGAGGTCTAAGATTAGGTCGGGCATGTCCCCCTACAGTCAACCCGTATCATAAGGATGCGCGGTAAGGATGCAAGGGCCTTGGAGGCCCATGTTAACGTTTTTCGAACAAGGCTGGCCAGCGAAAGTCGCTAAGGATGGGACGAAGGGGCAAGGATGCAAGGGTACCCTTGGTAAGGTTGCACATCCTTACTATGCGGGTTGACTGTACAGGCGGATCTTCGACGAAAAATGTTAAAAAATACCCCCGAAAATGTTCAGCAGTAGCCAAAATTAGGAAAACAATCGTCCCCAGGCTATGTTTTGGACTACTTGGGAACATGCCTCCTGTAGAGGGACAGGCCCGACTTGAGCCTAAGAGTCTCGGGGCCCACGGGAGGGTCGACGCGCAGCTCCGGGGCTTCCTGCTGCCACGACGCCGTGGCTCCTCAAGGGCGTCGGGTGACGGGTGTCGGTGGGCAGTTGGCCTCCCACGGCGCCTGGGCACGCTCACCTGATGGGGGTTTCTGGGAGCGAGCGCGACGAGAGGCACACATGCAAGAACAATAAGAATTAGATCAAGAACAAGAACAATAATAATAAGACCAAAAACAAGAACAATAGCAAGAAGAAGAAGAAGAAGACAAAGCAAAGCAAAGCAAAGCAAAGCACAGCAACGCAAAGCAGCGCAAAGAACTATCGGACCCAGTCTCTCTCTCCCTACATACGAGAAAAACCAAGCTTACATCCAAGAAGCACCACGCGCAGACTTCCCACATCCAGGGCCCTGTTGGCGGGGGGAACACGCACAAGCCTCCTGGAGACGACCCCATAAAAAGAAGAAGAAGAAGAAGAAGAAGAAGAAGAAGAAGGAGGAGAATGAGAAGGAGAAGGAGGGAGGAACAGGGAGCGGGGAAGGGAGCAGGAGGAGGAGGAGGAGCAGGGTAGGACAGAAGCAGATGAGGGCAGACGCTCGGGCGAGGGCCAACCTCAGAAACCTCTGAAAGCCTGCGGGTCTGGAGGACGTGTTGGCCGCCGCAGCCGTTCCAGAGCGCGCTCGGGAGCGGCACGCTCTGGGGCGACCTTTCCGAAGAAGGTCTCCAGGAGGCCCCCAGAGGCGCCAAGAGAGGAGGACGAGGAGGAGGAGGAGGAGGAGGAGGACGAGGAGGACGAGGAGGAGGAGGAGGAGGA
>CAUYUJ010018305.1:490356-531416 GCA_963575745.1 Prorocentrum cordatum | reverse complement strand
GGAGGAGGAGGGAAGGAGGAGGGAAGGAGGAGCAGGAGGAGGAGCAGGAGGAGCAGGAGGAGGATGAGGAGGCGGAGGAGAAGGAGGAGTAGGAGGAGGAGGAGGAGGAGCAGGAGGAGGAGGAGGGGGAGGAGGAGGGGGAGGTCCCCGGAGGTCGCCTGCAGCCCCCATGGGTTCCCCAGAGACGCCAAGAGAGGGGCGAGAGAGCCATGAGCCCTCGATCCTCGAGCCTCGGTCCGCGACGACAGGAGCCTACAGCCTCCAGAGTGTTCCCCACGAGGCCCAAGGGGACCCAGGGGCTCCGAAATGGCGCGAGACGCCAGCGACACCTCAGGCAACCGCCCCCGAAAGTTCGGTGACCCAGGCGACCGCCTCCCTACACATACTTCGATGTCTTGTTTCAATGCGGGGTCCTGGACCTCTGGACCACTTCCTGGTGACCAGTTTCTCGTCCCCGGTCGGCTCTCTGACAGCCTCGGGGCGCTGACAGCAGCCCCCACCAGGCCGAAAAGAGAGGAAAGCATCGATTCTGATGTTGTTCAAAACGTTGGATGTCTGGGCTCTGAAAGGTTCTCGGGCCAAGAAGCGGGCCTCCAGCGGCCGCTCGGGACGATCTAGGCACCAGGGGAACGCTCTCGGAGATCTCGGCAAGGCGTAGCTGCTTAAGGCACCCTGAGGCTGGAAAACCTCCAGGCACTGACGAAAAGCCCGAAGACCTCGAACCTTCGAACTGGGGACGACGACGACGACGACGACGACGACGACGACGACGACGACGACGACGACGACGGCGACGACGACGACGACGACGACGACGACGACGACGACGACGGCGACGACGACGACGACGACGACGACGACGACGACGACGACGACGACGACGACGACGACGACGACGACGGCGGCGGCGACGACGACGACGACGACTTCGGCGGCGGCGGCGGCGGCGGCGGCAGCGGCGACGTCCTCCTGGGGAGGAGCCGCCGGAGGCCGCCCCCTTGTGGCCCCTCCAGGTCACCGGCACTCTGGTGGGCAGGGGCGCGCTCTGGTGCCGGTCCGCGCCGGCGAGACCGAGGAGGGGAGGAGGGGGGGGTTCGGGAGGATCGAGGTGCGAGGACGGTCGAGGATCGGAGGAGGGTCGAGGAGTGGAAAAGGATCGAGGAGAAGCAGGAGGGTCGAGGGATGGAGGAGAGGCGAGGTTCGAGGGCCATCGAGGACGACGAGGAGCAGGAGGATCGAGGAGGAGGCTGAGAGTGGTGATGAGGATAGTGGTGGTGGTGATGGTCGTGATGGTTATGGTGATGGTGACGGTGTTGATGATTGTGATGGATATGATAGTTGTGACGGGGAGGGTGATGGTGATGGTGATGATGGTGGTAGTGACGTTGTTGCGTATCTGTGTGTGATGATGACGATGACGATGACGATGATGGACAGACAGACAGAAGTCATAGACCTCAGTCGTGAGGCAAGACACAAACAACGGAAAGACCCATCAGAGTGAGAGAATCGCATGGTGATGGTGATAATGATGATGATGATGATGATGATGATGATGATGATGATGATGATGATGGTGATGACTGTGGTTGGGTGATGGTACACATGATAATAATAATAACTGATGACGACGACGACGACGATGATGATGATGATCATGATGATGATGAGGAGGATGAGGAGGAGGGCCATGTTGGTGATGACAATTTGATCATGATGCTGAGGATGATATGTATGCAAACGTTGGTGACGCTGAGAATTATGATAATAATGATGATGGTGATGATGATTATAATGATGATGGTGGTGATGATGGTGGTGATGATAAGGGTGATGACGATGCTGGTAATAGATATGATGATAATAACGATGATGATGATGATGATGATGATGGTGGTGATGATGATGATGGTGATCGCGGTGATCATGATGAGAGTAATGATGGTGATGATGATGATCATGTTGATGATGCTGATGATTATGATGGTGATGATGATGGTGTTGATGATGATGATCATGAGCAAGATGATGATGATGATGATGATGATGACGACGACGATGGTGGTGGTGATGACAAGGATGAGGATGATGATGATGCAGGTAATGGTGTTGATAATATGATGACGATGTGATGATGGTGATAACGATGATGGTGATGCTGATGATGATCATGATGCTGACGGTGGTGATGATGGTGGTGATGATGATGGTGATGATGATGATGGTGGTGGTGATGATGGTGATGGTAGTGGTGATGGTGATGATGGTGATCGTGATGGTGATGGTGGTGGTGGTGGTGATGCCCCCCAGAGCGGCCCTTCGGGACATAGCACCCAGCACAGACAGAAAGTTCGGCTGGAAAGCCTGCCTCTTCCCCCAATCAACTCGAGGGATTCGCCTGCACTAGGGTCCACAAGACATGGGACCCCCCGCGGGGGCGGGAATCGGGGCTCGAGGAGGAGAGGGTGAGGAGGAACGAGGATCGAGGCCCAGGGAGGGAGGGGGGGATGTAGGAGGAGGATCGAGGTTCGAGGATAGCGGTTTTTCGACACCTGTGGCCTCAAGGAGGCGCCGTCCAGGCCCCAAGAGGGTCAAAACCGAGGGATGAAAAACTGGCCCCAAGGAGAGGGTCGAGAGGTCCAGAGGCCAAGAAATGAAGTCGCCCGAGGTCTGGAGAGGAGGAGGAGGAGGAGGAGGAGGAGGCCGAGTTAGTTCTGGGGGTCCTGAGAGGTTCTGGGGATACGACGAGCGTAGAGGAAGAGGACCATGGGAGGAATCGGCCCTGACATTCGGCGGCTCGCCTTTTTCGAGGCAGGACCTTTCGACCCCTTCCCTGGGGCAACTCCTGAGGGCAACGGGCCCTGAGGTTTTTGTTTACCGTTTTCGGACTGGTCCAGGCATCGCCACTGGTTCCTCCTCCTCCTCCTCCTGCTCCTCCTCCTCCTGCTCCTCCTCCTCCTCCTCCCCCTCCTCCTCCTGCTCCTCCTCCTCCTCCTGCTGCTCCTCCATCCTCCTCCTCCTCCTCCTCCTCCTCCTCCTCCTCCTCCTCCTCCTCCTCCTCCCCCTCCTCCTCCTGCTCCTCCTCCTCCCCCTCCTCCTCCTCCTCCTCCTCCTCCTGCTCCTCCTCCTCCTCCTCCTCCTCCTTCTCCTCCTCCCGAGCCGTTTCCCGAGGCCGCCCCCAGGCCTGAAAAACTGGCCTCCGGAGGCCCCCAAAACCTGGACCCCCCCGACGCCGCGACGTCTTCATCCACCAGGACCCCCAGAGGTCTCGGCCCCCCCTTCCCTGGAACTGGCTTGGAATCCCGAGTCGTACGCTGGATGCCTCGGGATGTCTGGGGAGGCCGGCGACGGGAGGCCAGAGCTGGCGGCGCGCAGAGGGGGGGCAGGGGGAGGGGGGCAGGCCTCTCAGGAGGGGGCTGCTTCTCGGAAGGCGCGGGCATCTACATCTGCAGAGAAGGCCCGCCGCTCCTGAGAAGCAGGGGTGCTTCCAAGAAGCCTTCCCCCCTCCCCCTGACCCCCCCGCTGCGCGTGGCCGCATGTCTTGAGAGAGGCCGGAGGTGCCCCGACCGGGCGGCATGGCGATGTACTCGGGCTGGGCCGCGCTGGCGAAGCCAGCGGACGACGCGGGGGGCTCCGCGAGCGACCCGAAGTTTGGCGGCGTGGAGGCGATCTTCCTCCGGCGGCGCGCGCGAGGGGGGGCCGCCAGCCAGGGGCATCCCAGGGGTGGCTCTCGGCGGACCTTGGGCGCGCTCGTCGGCTCCCGGGAGCCTCTCGCGTCGGGGTGCTCTCCAGCGACAGTCCCAGGGGCGCGTCTCGGCGGGCTTCGGGCGTGCTCGTCGGCTCCCGGGGCGCTTCTCGCTGCGGGGTGCCCTCCAGCAGCTGCGGCTCGCCGAGGGCGTGCCGGGGGCTCTTCCGAGCCGCCCCGGGCGGCCGCTGGAGGCTCCCGGGTGTGGCCCGAAGACCAGGCCTCCGACGTCTTGAGGCCCAAATGGACAACCGAGCACGCTTTATGTCTTTGACGATGCTCGGCCTCTGTGGGCTGGTTTCGGGCCCCAAAACAGTCAAAACTGGAGGAGCAGGCGGCACTGAAAACAGGATCTCTGGACTTCCAGGGGACCCCGACGCCTGGGGGGGCTCTGATGGATCGCGGCCTGGATGCCCTCATGATCCCGCTGCTCGCATCGATCACGCCGTTTCTGCTCGGCGCCTTTTTGGGGGGAGCGGGCCTGCCTGGGACTGTCGCACCGTTTGCCCTGCCGAAGGCCTCCTGGGGGCCCCTCGGCCTCGGGCGGGCGCAGCTCGAAAAAAAATAACCAGGGTGGATAGGTGGCGACATCCGCACCCTACCCTGGCGGCGCGCACAGGGGGTAGGGGGATGAGGGAAGGCTTCTCAGAAGGAGGCTGCTTCTTGGAAGGCGCCGGCCCTACATCTACAGAGAAGGCCCACGCCTTCTGAGAAGCAGGGTGCTTCTGAGAAGCCTTCCCCCCTCCCCCTACCCCCCCTCTGCGCGTGGCCGACTACCCCCACCAACCATCGACGGTTCGGATTTCACCACGTGCGCGTAATTCATTTCTAATCGTGCTCATTTCTAAGTGTGCTCGTTTCTAATTGTTCCTGGCCCCCTAGCGGCCAGGAAGAGGCCCAGGATAGAACAATTGGAAATGAAAGGGCCTTGGCCCCCCAAAAGCCAAAGAACTGTAGAATAATGGGAAGAGAACGATGCGCACCCCCGCGGCACATCGAGCTGCCTGGATCGCTGGTCAGCGAGGGCAGGGCTCGGACCTCGCCGCCGAGTGGACCCCGAGGCGGGTGCAGGGACCCGTCTGGAGCAGAGCTCGGCAGAGGGGCAGGGGCGAAGAGGGTGGCGGCCTTCTTGGCAGGCAGCGGGCTCCTCGGAGGGGGCCCTGCCCCTCCGAACTCCTACGCCACGCATGGGACGCGCAGAGGCATAACTGGTACTACATGTCCACCTTGGAGGCGCGCGTCCGACGCGAGCATCTAGTCTACCCATCTTGTAGTAGATCGTTTCCCCGGCGGTGTGGCCAGAAAGCGCCCGCCACGACGTACATACTAGAAGAGTTCTCGGTGCGCGCGTCGCCCCTGGGGGGGCGACGCACATATAGTATAAGTATGTTGGGGTGACGCCGAAAACACTCTCCAACAAGCCGAGGGCCTTCCTGGGAAGGCCAGCCCATCCACCGCGCCACCAACGCCTCGCGAATCGGAAGCGAAGGGTGCCTCCAAAGCGCGGGGGGCTCAGCGACCTGCAGGCGTCGCCGCGGCAGATCGCGGTGTCGGCGCTAAGGAGGGCCGTCGTCAGGCCCCGGGACCCGCGAGTGCACGCGGCGAAAGGTCTGCCCATGGGGCTGGGGCCGAAGGCTCACTGGTGCTGTTACTCCTAGGGTCAGGTCGGGCATATCCTCCTACAGGCGGATTTTGGAAGAGGAAACAAAACTCAAAAATAGTCAAAAATACTTGAAAAATCGTCCCATGACTGTTCTCATGTAGAGGGACATGCCCGACTCGAGACGCCCCGAACATGTAGAGGCCTGGCCTGTCTATGTCTCGGGCGCTGGACTGTCTTTGAAGGCTTCTCATGTAGAGGGACATGCCCGACTCGATCCGGGGGCCCCTGCCCCCCTCTCGCGGGGACGACGGCGGGATCGTGCCGAGGCGACCTGCGCGGCGGCTTCCGACACCGCGTGGATTGTGGAACCTCAGAACGAATCGTGGAACCTCAGACGATCGCGGCTAGGAGGAGGAGGAGGAGGAGGAGGAGGAGGAGGAGAAGGAGGAGGAGGAGGAGGAGAAGAGGAGGAAGAGGAAGAGGAGGAGGAGGAGGAGGAGGAGGAGGAGGAGTCTGACCGCGCAGGATCGTTCGATATGTCGGCCGAATCTGAGCCACTGGCGGCCTCCAACACTGGGCACCCGCGCTGGGGTCGCCGCCACGTCGGCGCTGCGCGAAGCTGCCCCTGGAAGGACACTCGCATGCTGCAGTCGCCGATGCCCTGCGAACTTGCCCTCCTCCTCCTCCTCCTCCTCCTCCTAGCCTCCTTCTCCTCCCTCCACCTCCCTCCTCTCTCCTCCTCCTCCCCCTCCTCCTCCTCCGACTCCCCCTCCCCGTTCTCCCCTCCTCCTCCTCTACCCCCCTCCCCCCTCCCCCTCCCCCCCCGTCCCCCCCCCATTCCCCCTCCCCTCCCCCTCCCACTTCCCCTTCCCCCCTCCCCCTCCCCCTCCCTCCTCCACCTCCTCCTCCTTCCTCCTTCCCTCCTCCTCCTCCTCCCTCCTCCTCCTCCTCCTCCACCTCCTCCTCCGCCGCCGCCGCGCCGCCGCCGCCGCCGCCGCCGCCGCCGCCCCCCCGCCTCAGCGCCTCCGCCTTCCGCCTCCGCCTCCGCCACCTCCTCCTCCTCCTCCTCCTCTCTCCTCTTCCTCCTCCACCTCCTCCTCCACCTCCTCCTCCTCCTCCTCCTCCGCCTCCGCCCTCCGCCTCCCCCCGCCTCCGCCACCGCCTCCGCCCCTCCGCCTCCGCCTCCGCCTCCGCTCCCCGCCTCCGCCTCCTCCTCCTCCTCCCCTCCTCCCTCCTCCTCTCCCCTCCTCCACCTCCTCCTCCTCCACCCTCCTTATCCTCCTCCTCCTCCTCCTCCTCCTTCTCCTCCTCCTTCCTCAGTCCCCCCGCCTCCTCCTCCCCCTCCCTCTTTCTCCACCCCCGCCCCCCTCCCCTCCTCGTCAGCCAGCGGCTCGGCTTTTTCCAGACGTGGGCCCCCAGACCTCTCGACCACTTTCCGGGGGCCCGCTTTTCAACCTGGCCCGACCTGTTAGCGGCCCCGGGGCCCAGAACCAGCCCCTCGAAGGCCCAGAGTGGCTAAGAGCTGGCCGCCTCGATTCCTCCGAGCCGCCGCACGTCTGCGAGGCCCTCGTCTCCTGTAGTCGGGCTGCTCCCCGTCCGAGTCCACGTCCTCGTCGCACTCGATGAAGGTGTTCTTGATCCGGACGCCCGCCGGCTGCCCACGGGACCAGGCGGCGTTCAGCCCCTCGGCGGGATGCACAGTTGTCTTGCGGGGCCGCCGCGGTATCCAGACTCGCGGGCGAGTGTTAGGTCGGGCATGTCCTCCTACGGGCGGATTTTGGGCGAAAAATGAAAATAGACAAAACAAAGATTCAAAACAAGAATCAACAAGAATCAAAAAATCGTCCCCGGACTATGTTTTGACTATGTTTGAATTTTCCTCCTGTCGAGGGACAGGCCCGACTTAAGGCGAGCGCCGCAAGACCTTTGGGGTCCTGGCGCTGCAGCTTCTCACGCCGAGCGCCTCCGCCAGGCTGCTGGCCCCAACAGGGCCCTACGGATCGATCCCCGGCGGCGAGCGAGGGGGGGCGGGGGCAAGTGAGGAGGAGCGGACCCTCTCAGAAGGCGGCGGGATTTCGACTTCTCAGAAGCCCTCGCGCCTGCTGCGAAGCTTCCCGTGTCTCCCGGGAAGGCTCAGAAAAAGTCTCGGAAGGCCAGTGGACGTCCGAGCCTCCTCAGAAGGCCGCCCCTGCCCGCTTCCCCCCCCCCCCCCTGGGCTCGCCGCCGAGCGGGGTCCAGGGTTCCAGTCGTGCCTTCCCACGATGTTGCACTCTTGTTCGCGACGTCGGACCCCAGGGGGGGCAAGGGGGGGAGCCGAAGGCCGAGCTGCGGAGCACCTCGAGGGCGACCTTCACCCATGACGCGGTAGTGCGCGGTACACAGGGGGGCCTCCTGATCACTCACTCACGGCACAGATCGGCCGACCATATACGGTGAGGGCATTGGGTAAGGAACCATTGAACGGAATCCAGGGTCTGGAAGCTGGTGGAACTCCAGTCGTGGATTGGCCATGGAATTCACCGCCGACCTCATCGGATAAGGAATCTCCCAGGGTCTGAAGCCCCTGGGCATATTCCTGAACCAACGTCCCCACCATATCGCAGGCCCCCGAGAGATGCGAGAGCACAATCGAGGTCACAAGTTTGTTGCGGCAATATGGGGAAGACCACGACCACCAGTCGCTGAGCCCAGGAGAGTAGCGGGAGGAGGAGGACGAGGAGGAGAAGGGAGGAGAAGAAGACGTCGGGTGGGGATCGGGGGCAAGCCAGCGGACGACGTAACATATACAAGTGCAAATTAACCCCATCAAGTGAGCGCGACGCCTGGAGAAGGGCGCTCCCATCCCCAACCCTACCTTCTCTTCTCCTCCTCCCCCTCCTCCTCCTCCACCTCCTCCTCCTCCTCCTCCTCCTCCTGCTACTCCTCCTCCTCCCTCTCCTCCTCCTCCTCCTCCTCCTCCTCCTCCTCCTCCTCTCTCCTCCTCCGCCACCCCGCCTCCGCCTCCTCCTCCTCTCCTCCTCCTCCTCCTCCTCCTCCTCCTCCACCTCCTCTCCTCCTCCTCCTCCCCTCCTCCTCCTCCTCCTCCTCCTCCTGTTCCTCCTCCTCTCCTGCTCCTGCTCCTCCTCCTCATCCCCTCTCCTCCTCCTCCCTCCTCCTCCTTCATCCCTCCTCCTCCCTCCTCCTCCTCATCCTCCTCCCCCTCCTCCTCCTCCTCCTCCTCCTCCTCCTCCTCCTCCTCCTCCTGGAGAAGGGCGCTCCCATCCCCAACCCTGCCGCGATGTTGCGCGCCAAAGCGCAGAAACCCCGCGGCGCTCTTTTGGCAGCGGCGGGTGCCCATGCAGAGCGCGCGCGTGGCCCCCGCGCAGCTTCGGTCCCGACGTCGTCGTCCTCGTCCTCGTCGTCGTCGTCGTCGTCGTCGTCGTCGTCGTCGTCGACGTCGTCGTCGTCGTCCTCGTCGTCGTCGTCGTCGTCCTCGTCCTCGTCCTCGTCCACGTCGTCGTCGTCGTCCTCGTCCTCGTCGTCGTTGTCGTCCTCCTCCTCCTCCTCCTCCTCCTCCTCCTCGTAGTCCTCGTCGTCGTCGTTGCCGCCGAGGGGGCGGGGCACGCACAGCTCGCGCGCGCAGCCCGCGCGGTACGCTTTGGCGGGGGACGTCACCAAGCGCCCCTGCCAAACCAGCGCGTGCGCACCGCACGACCTCATGCCTGGCGGAGGGCGGTGACCGCTCGGCGGGGGCGTGACCCGCAAGTTGCTTCCTGGCCAGAGCTGCGCGCGCGCGGGGCCCGCAGCGAGCGCATGTCGACGACCCCCCAGACCACCCCAACCTCCTGACACGAAGACCCCCATTTTCGGGCTAGGGGGGTGCGGGCTCCACATGTTTGTTTGTCAGTGTTCCCCGACGCCCCACACACACACACACACACACACACACTGGGAATGGAAGGCTGATTGGGGCCTTCGGGTCGGGTGGGGGTGATTCGGTGGGCGGTGATATTACCTACGGAGCATGCCCTGGGCCAGGTGCGCCCTGGCAGGGCCAGATCTGGCTTGCGGAGAGGAGCAAGTAGAGTAGTGATGTCAACGCCAGAGTGGAGCAGGTCCAGATGCCACCCAAAAAAGAGCATCAGAGCCAACCACCCACCATACTGTAAAGCTCTTACTTATTTAAGCAGCCCTTCGCATCATGATGAAGCTCCTCCTTCATGCCAAGAGGCCGTGACTGCAGAGACGCAGCAAACGCTATAGCCAGTCCACGCGCAAGGCCAGACAAGCACATGAACGCCAACGGCCCGACACCACCTTCGACTGCCCCCTCACCTTTGACGAAGTCATCCAAACATTGGAACATGGCCACTTGCTGACCCGCAGAATATGTGTTTGGCACGCGCGCGAGCATAACTTCTGTCACTCTTCACATTCCCAAAACAATGTGACACCTATATACCACCGTACCGCAACACTGAGTGGAGTGCCCTGAGCTCCCCTCAACTTCTCTGCATTGAATACTGCGTCTGATCCTTAGGCGGCCACAAGCCTGGATTTCCGGGCGCTTCTGGGCGCTCTCGGATGTTATCGCGCGATGGGTTCCGAAGGCATGTTGTATGTTTCTTAGCTGTACAAACGTATATCGAGAACATGCGCGCGCACACACACACAGCCGACAATAAACCATGTGTTTCGAAGGGGTTCGGCACAAGAGGGGGAACACGAACTGGCCCCAGGAGCAGTGCGAAAATGGCACCCGAGATCGCCAAGAGGCCCCCAAGAGCCAGGCTTGAGGTAGAGTAGAGCTATTGCAGCGTAGAGGTAGCGACTGCCGAAATGCTGCATCAGACCCACCCACCCAATCAGAAACCTTTACCTCTTCGCAACCCTTCGCATCGGAAATACAGCTTCTCCTTCATAACAAACAACGTATTACCACATCCAACTTGCTCGCCCAGCCCATTCACAAGGCAGTGCAAGTTCATGAGCCCATAAGCGCACATTGGTAACTGTGTTAATGGGGATTGTCGCGCGCGCACAACTGGCCCGCGAGGTACTCTTCGACAGGGATGGTGCCCATTAATCGTGCGAAAGGTCTGCGTGTTGGTATGTGGCACGGGTGGGGAAGTTCAGCTCGCGAGTGTGACCCGCCTGGTTGCATTTGAATGCGATTGCTATCAAACGTAAGTGTGGTATCACGCGTGCATCGCAGTGTCTAGCTGATGAAGATGGTGCCCGTTCAGGACGTGTGTGGCACGCATGCTATCCTTTAACCAGAGAAAATGCGCGCGTGTGCCGCATGACTCATAAGGAACAGGCTCCAGTGCCAGATGGGGCACAGTACGGTTTGAGGTCAAAAGCAAGCACAGCAGTATTGCTGCCAGACGGAGTAGAAGTGCAGGGGAGGAGGGAACGGGGGAGAAAGTGGGACGACGACGATGACGACGCCGCCGCCGCCGCCGCCGCCGCCGCCGCCGACGACGACGACGACGACGACGACGACGACGGCGACGACGACGACGACGGCGGTGGCGGCGGCGGCGGCGGGGTCTCGGGGCTGCACCCCTGACCCAGGCTGCGCACTGAGGAGGAGGAGGAGGAGGAGGAGGAGGAGGAGGAGGAGGAGGAGCAGGAGCAGGAGGAGGAGGAGGAACAGGAGGAGGAGGAGGGAGGAGGAGGAGGAGGAGGAGGAGGAGGAGGAGGAGGAGGAGGAGGAAGGGAGGGTAGGAGGAGGAGGAGGAGGAGGAGGAGGAGGAGGAGGAGGAGGAGGAGGAGGAGGAGGAGGAGGGAGGAGGAGGAGGAGGAGGAGGAGGAGGAGGAGGAGGAGGAGGAGGAGGAGGAGGAGGAGGAGGAGGAGGAGAGGAGGAGGAGGAGGAGGAGGAGGAGGAGGAGGGGGAGGAGGGAGGAGGGGTCTCGGGCCTGCACCCCTGACCCAGGCTGCGCACTCTGCTTGGGCACGAAGAGCTGCTCCGCGCGCGCGGTCAGCTCCTCGCCCGACTTCAGCAGCCTCACGACGCGCTGCCCCTGGCAAGGCTGGCCCCGAGGAAGGAGGAGAAGGGGGACGGGGACGGGGACGAGGACGGGGAGGAGGAGGAGGAGGAGGAGGAGGAGGAGGAAGAAGAAGAGGAGGAGGAGGAGGAAGAGGAAAGGGGGAAGAGGAACCCGGAACCAGAGGAAGGACGAGGAGAAGAGGGAGGAGGAGGAGGAGGAGGAGGAGGAGGAGGAGGAGGAACAGGAGGAGGAGGAGGGTGCAGGGTGCAGGCTACCAAGAGTACGCCAGCTGGACTGACATACCTCAGCACAAACAAGGACAGGGAAAAACGGCCACACCAGGAAACGCGAGGGGCCCCAGGACCACACACGCCAGGGACCTGGGGGCCCAGACCAAAAAACAGCCTACGGCGGGGGCTCGGGGTCCCCTCCACGCTGACGTGGCTCGAGCCCACGGCTGATCCTGTCGATCGCCCTGAGCTGGTTCCTCCGAGTGCTGAGGTTGTCAGAGAGGCCTACACACTCACGCTTCAGCTTCCTGAGACTATTAACCTGCAACACTGAACAATGCCCTGCACAACGACGGCAGCAATACATTGAATTAACACGGAACACATCGTGCCCTAGAGCCCCACACTCCAGGATGAGGGGGTCCACATCCTCCCTAGAGGCCCCGTCGAGCACAGGTGGCTGGGAGGGGCCTCCTTCGGCCTCCTCGGGGGCTCCTTGGGGCTCTAAGGCGGCAGCGGCATCGAGGGCAGCGGCCACGCGCGCATCACTCACTGGCATCTCCCACACGTCGAGGGACGTCCTGAAGAACTCATTTGTGAGGGCCTGGGTGATCTTGCTGGGCACACACTTCCGACCCCCACCCACACGCAGATTGTCGAAGGATGCAGGCGTGCGGGCTGAGGCCCCGCACCTTCTACACTTGAAAACGCCCGTCTTGACGTTCTTGTACAATACATGATCATCCGCTTTTTGAAAGAGCACAGGCGCACGAATCTCAACTGGACGGGGCCCTGGAAACACATCTCGCCCGTACTTCTGAGACTCCACCACCCTCTGGATTCCCCAGGACACATACTGAAGAACCAGTCGGTGCTCTTTCAGGGCGGACGCCACGCTCTCCGTCGTCACCTTTGCGACAGCATGTTGAGCAGCGCCAACTCTTGCGAAAAAGTCCGCCCAGGCATTGCCGAGCCAATCTTGAATTTCCGTAGTACCAGCCCCGCTCGACACCACAGCTTCGATGTCTCGATGCGCAGGGGTCCACTGGAATGCTGGAGGCGGCAGCTTCTTGTCCCGCCTCTCAGCTGCAATAAAAATATCTCGCCACACACGTGCATGCTGCTTTCGGCCGTGCTGAAGTTCGTCCATCCAAGCATTCCCCTCCTCCACCAAAGAGAGTAAATCGCTCACGAAAACCTCGTGGTTTGGATGAACAACCAGCCCCATACGTATAGCATATCTTTCAGCACGACCGACTGTCTGGATTAGATACGGCAATGGGCCGAAAATCGCCCGCTTCGGCAAGAAAGTGTCGGGGTCCAACTGGCATAGGCCCCAGCCACACCTCCTGGTTTCTGGCACATTCGACCCGAACCCCGAACCGTCCGTGTACGACTTTGGCCCCCATTGCCCTTCGGTATCGCCCCAGTACAAAACTTCAGAACTCACAGAATCTCTCGGAGGTAGCCCGACAGGAAGCTCAGGGATCCCATAGACAGGGTATGTGTAGTCCCATTCGGGACGACCTGCCCCGACTCCAGAATTCACCAGGCGATCTCGCACTTCGACGAGCTGTTCAGGCAGGGCAGCAAATTCATCATCGGGGTCGCCCTCCAAGAGAGCAGGGCAGTCGTACAGAATGTGTCCCCAGCATTCGTTGATCTGGCGACCACAAGCTGCGCAGGGACGGAATCGGCCTCCAGCCTTCAAATCCAGCCTGGCAGGTATAGGGATACCGTCGGCCCAGTGTGCCTGAATCGCTCCAAGACGCTTCACGCATCGAATCCCTTTTATCGCATACCTGAGGGCCCTGTGCCAGACTGGAATAGCTACTCCGTCACCCACAGTATAAAGATGCCGCAAGAGGCGGCCGTGTTGCCACCTCTGCACTCCCTCGGTCAAGAAGTGCTTGAAATCTGCTGGGCTCAGCGTCCTGAGGTCGTAGACTCGGCCTAGGTCGTCCCTAACAACGTGGCTGGCGACAAGGTCCCAAGAGATCCTTCGAAGCGACAGCCATGTGGCCGCCATGGGGCCCCTGGCCTGGGCCCACGAAGCCTTCTGCGAGCCCCCGAACTTCTCGTTGAGCTTCTCCCAGGCCCTGTGGAGCCTGCTCGGTTGAACCCTGGAGTCCCAGATCCATTCCGAAAACTTAATCACAACCTGCAACGTCGCATGGTATATGGGGTCATACTGGTCGTTCTTGTGCGAGATCAAGTACGCCGTGAGCCCCGTGGAGGATCTGCCAGGAGCCCCATTGAGGACCGCCGCGAACAGCCTGAGCTCCTTCAAAGCCGAGTCGCTCACCCCTGCCACAGTGGCGCCGTGGCCAACTGACGGCAGGGCCCCAGTCCTCCACAACGATGTCACTCGCCTGCCTGTCGCCCTTCGCAGCATGGTGAAACGCTGGCGGCGATCTCTAAAACTGGTCAGGCGACGCTTCTCGATCCTACGCAAAACTCGAGGTCCTGACAACTCGTGGCCTAAGTTCCTCATGTGGGCCTTGAACGGGATCTTCATGGAGCCCATGTACTTACTGACGGTCTTCCAGAGACGTTTTTTCCCAGGGATCCCGCCTGACTTCGCAGCATTTAAAACCATACCCAGCCCCTTGGAATCGTGGACGAAGCCCTTGGCCGCAATGGCCAGATACTTGAGGTCCTCAGGGGCCTTCGAGATGGACTGGAGCCCGACATCATCCATGAGGGTGCGGGGCGTGACCGTGACCGAGACCTGGTTTGCTCTACTGACAGCCCTGTACGTGAGCAGGTAGAGGAGGAAAGTAGCATGCGTGCAACCCGCCAAAATTCCTTGGTAAGATACCTGCCCAACCGATACGCTACCAAACGCGCGAATCCTTCGCGGCTGCTGGTAACTGCACACGAGCATCCACAGCAATCGCATAGAGAACCCCAAGGCTCTCCCTTCTCGCAACAAAGCGTGCGGGTCTACCATCTCGTAGCACTTGGACATATCCAAAAGAATCGTGCATGTGTTCTCCCCTAGCAACTCGGCAATCTCCTGCTGCAAATTGTGGTCGAATGCCGAATCGCTCGAAGTCTGCCCCGATTTCGTGCCCCACATCTCATGGCAGGCATATCGATCTTGCCATTCCCTCGAAATCGGTCGCCTGAGTTTCCCCCATACACGTATCAGTGTGTTACTCAGAACAATTAATCGGTGATCGCCATCGGGTTTCGGCAGTCGCACGAGTTCGCTGTGTATTCGATCTGCTGGCCAGCACAACCACCGTTCACATAACATGAAAAGGTTGCCAATAGCTTGGAGCGCGCCGTCGGACAGGACGTCCAGACTCCTCGGCGCCAACCTCGTAGGGCCAGCAGCTGTCTTGGTCGAAAAGGACCTCACCACATTCCTTACATCAGTAAAAGAGATATGGGGAAGAGCGTCCCACTCACTGGAATCCGAGGGAAGATCAGGCGCTTGAAGCCGATGATGCGTCCATACCTTGGACCACTGCCGCAAAGTCTGGTCAGCAAGCTGGTATGGCTGCGACTCCTGACAATATTGGAGTACTTCAGCTTGTGCTCGGACTTTGGACATCGCATGGGCCCGACTGGCCCCTTCCAAGAAAGACTCACGAGCCCATTCTCTCCAAATCTTTTCCGTTCTAGAACGCTCCTGGCCTAAAACCTTGTCGGCCTGGGCGGAAATGGCATCAGTGATACTCTCAAAGTTTGGATCGACAATCATCACCAACCCTTTTTGCAGAAATTCACTGAACTCCTCACCCAAATCCTTGAGCACCCACTGCTCAGCAGAAATCTTGTCACAATATCTCCCAGCCTCGTCGAACGCCTGCAGCACCTTGAAGTACTGCATCTCGGTTAACGTGCACACCGCACTGCATATTCGGAGCCGCTCACAGAAACGGTGCAGCTTATCCTTCTCCGACCGCAAGTGGGCCACCCAACGCTTTGCCGTGGCCCACGCAGCTACCCTGGAGTCTCGATATTCTCGCTTTCGAGGTGGAGTCCATGTCGTTTGTTCCCATTTGAATCTCGGGGGTCCAGCTCGTCCAACGAATTCCTGGGCCTTACCATCGACTTTGTCAAATCTCCCAGCGATCTCGAAATCAACGCCATCAAGTACTGCATCCCACACACGCGGTAAGTCACTGGGCGCCTTCACCGACTCAAACATGCCTTTGATCCCGTCCCAGTTGTAAGGGTACCTCGCACATCCTACTGGTGGGATCGGGGGAAACTTCCTCGGTTCATCAGCAACTCGACACCACATGGGCCTGTCCGACCCATGGACCACCAGCTGCACGGGAAAATGTGGAGGTGGAATGGTGGCTTGGGCATTCATCACCACCGCCTGCCTGTCGAGTCTTGGAACCAAGTTGCTGGCGGCCAGAAAATAATCAATCTTGGACGAACCAGCGTCGGTAATGCACGTGGCCTCCGACGGAACAAACGCCAAGCCTGCAAGCTTCTCGACCCAACCTTTGACATTGACGGCATAGAAGTCGCAATTCCAATCTCCGCCTATCACCCAGTCCAGTCCCAGAGCCTGCCACTGAGCAATCCTCTGCACAACTGCCCAAAGTATAGCAAGATTTTCTCCAGTCATGCCAATCGCCGTCACAAAGTAAACGCTAGCAAAGACAATGCCACCTGGGACCCCACATTGCACGTGGGCGCATACCGCTCTTCCAGGATATATCACATGGCTGCCGTCAGGGGGGGCGGTGATGGTGATGTTGGTGCGAGCAAAGACCACCACCCCACTCGAGTTGGACATGGCCGACTCGCCCGTCTCTAACGCTGCTGACCACAGCCCGTGCCAGCCTGCATCCCTCGCCCTATTCTGAAATTCTCCTAAACGGGCCTCCACGACTCTGGTCTCCTGCGCCAAGAGAACCGAGCCCTGGTACTCCGAGAGATACTCAAACAGCGGCCCATGCGAGCCAGCATTGACTGTCGTGATGCAGCAACGTTTAGCCGACCTCGTACCAGTGAGAGGTGGACCATCAGCCGCATCGTTTGGGGCAATGACCGCGGGCTGCCCCCAACCGCCTGAAACAGCTGACCTTGACGCCGAACTGCCAGCACTTGGCCCACCACCAGGGGCAGAGAAATGCCGCGTCGCCGAACCCGCCGCTGACCTGGAACAGGAGGCCGACGCCGAAGCCCAAGCCCCTGGCCCGCTACCAGGGGCAGACAAGAGACTGGTGGTAGCCGTAGTTCCCCGCATACTAGCCTTCCCTGGGGGAGGGCTTCCACTGGCCTCATTCACGCAATCACCTGCGCCAGTCAGCCCGACAACAGGTCCAGCGCTTCCGAGAACACAGCGGCCGCCCTCCATAAGCGAAGGGACGAAGGTAGATTCCAGAAAAGCACCAGATGCAGAGAAATGCCGAGTCGCCGAACTCGCCGCTGTCCTGGTACATGAAGCCGACGCCGAAGCCCCAGAACCTGGCCCACTACCAGGGGCAGACAAGAGACTGGTGGAAGCCGTAGTACTCCGAATAAAGCCTTCCCTGAGGGAGGGCTTCCACTGGCCTCATTCACGCAATCACCTGCGCCAGTCGGCCCGACAACAGGTCCAGCGCTTCCGAGAGCACAGCGGTCGCCCTCCATTAGCGAAGGGACGATGGCAGGACCCAGAACTGCTCCCAATGCAGAGAACTGCCGAGTCGCCGAACTCAACGCTGTCCCTGAACAGGAGGCCGACGCCGAAGCCCCAGCACCTGGCCCACTACCAGGGGCAGACAAAAGACTGGTGGAAGCCCTTGTACTCCACATACCAGCATTCACATAAGCCAATGGGACAGAAGCAGGTCCCAACCCTGCAAAATTAGAACCATCATCTGAAATAGCACATCGACTCAATGAGAAAGGGCTCCCGCTGGCCTCCTCCACGCAATCACCAGTGCCAGTCATCCCAACAACAGGTCCAGCGCTTCCGAGTACACAGCGGTCGCCACTCGAGCCCAATATTCCTTCCATTCGCGGGGAAGGTCCTGCACTTTCCGAAACAACCATCATTCCACTAACACTTCCAACCATCACACTGAGCACATTGAACACAAGCGAGAACCTACTCGGCCGACGGCTTTTGCCGCTTGCACATGGAGAGGTAGCTCGTCTGCATCTTCCTGATCTTGCCACGCAGCACCTCGGCGTCATCCGAGGGTTGCGCAGGTATCCCTGCTGCATCCAGAGTAGCCCGCAGATCATCCACGTCCATGGACTCAACATGTGGCGCAGGGTCCTCCTCGGGGTCCTCCTCGGGCTCCTCGGGCGTCTGCGGTTGCTGCTGTGGCTCTGGGGTGGGTGGCTGCGCTGCAGGGAGTTCGGCGAGCTTCTTGATCGTGGCCGCCATCGCCTGCAGCTCTTCCAAGAGGTCTGGAGGAACCCCCAGCCCAGAAGCGACCACCCCCAGCTGCTCGACCGACACAGAGAGCGTGGGGAGCATTTGCCGCAACGAAGGAGGCCCTTCCCCACTGCCGTCGGGTGGCTGAGCCTTGGACATGGTTGCCCTCGTCTCACATTCAAGCCGCAGGACCTCCTCCTTGGCCTCAACCAAACGCGTGTCGAGGCTCTCCAAGACCTTCTGGAGCTCGCTGATCTTGCTCTGCTGCTCGTCGCGGGCCTTCTGCAGCTGCGTTTCCTTATGCCGAGCACTTTGAAGCCGGTTTGCCAAACTGCGAGCCTGCTCCTCAACAGGTCTGTCAGCAAACAAGGCCGTCTCGAGGGCAGACTTCTCTTCTCGGTACCGTCTGAGCAGCTCCTCGTCCTGGGAAAAGCCTCCACTCGCCACTTGCTTGATGAGACCTTCCAGGTACTTGATCCTGCTGCGCTTGTCACACTGCTTAGCATCAGCAGCCCAAGGAGGAGGGTTCCCAGTACCTGAATCAGGAGAAGAACGCCTTGCTGCTTGAAGCTGTCTGACTTGCTCTTGAAGCTCCGCACACTTGGCCTCGAGCGTGGCAGACCGAGTAGAAGTGCTTGGAGACTCCGACTGCTTGAGATTCTCTTTGAAGCACACGGACTTGTGCAGGCTGCACTGGCGACAGTACATGACCCCTGCTTTGTTGAACCAGGGCTTCTTCGTGACAGCGTGGACGCAGAAACGACAGACCCAGTTCTCACTCTCATTCTGCCGCCGCTTCGCCGCCTTCGAAGACATGGGATGGCTCGGGAGCTCCGAGCCCCGTGGAGAAGCAGTTGCTGGGGCGAACCAGCACTGCAAAGAAACTGATCGGGCGCAAGCGCCCTCGCACTGCCGCGGTGTCAGCGGTGTCCGTTTCTGCCTATGCGGGCTCAGCCCGCCAAGACAAAGCCCTTGAGCCAAAATGGCTACGGAGGGGAGGAGGAGGAGGAGGAGGAGGAGGAGGAGGGGAAGGGGGAGGAGCAGGAGGAGGAGGAGGAGGAGGAGGAGGAGGAGGAGGGAGGAGCCAGGGAGGGAGGGAGGGAGGGAGGGAGGGAGGGAGGGAGGGAGGGAGGGAGGGAGGAGGAGGAGGAGGACGACGACGACGACGACGACAACGAGGGGGAGGGAGAGGGGAGAGAAGAGAGGAGGAGAGGAGAAGAGCGGAAGAAAGGAGAAGAGGGATGAGGGAGGAGGGAGCTCCTTCTCTTTCTTTTCCTCCTCCTCCTCCTCCTCCTCCGCCGCCACCTCCTCCTCCCCTGGACCTTCGAACGGGGGAGGTGGGCACTCGCCGCCAAGGCTGCATCCGCCCCGGCATACTGGACAGAACGGTGAGCTCCAAGGGCCAACGTGGAGGGAGGCAGGCCGCTTCTGTGGAGGGGCGATAGGCCTCCTGGATGGGGCAGGAGAAGATGGGGTCGGAGGATCGCACGGCATCGTCGATGCATCACCGATGCATCGGCGACGCATCGGCGACGTCGTCGTGGAGAAAATGGGGATCCACATCAAGCCGCATCGCCGACGCATCGGCTGTGCGGCGCGGGCCGACCCCATGAGCTCGGACCCCATCTGGGAGGCCTAGAGATGCCTGAAAGTGAAAATGGATAGGGGAAGGCCGAGCCGGAGAGGAGAGGCCGGATGGTGGTGGGCGGTGCAGGCGTTTCCGTTCGCATCCCCTGGGGGGGTGTACCTCCAGGGGGGGATCGAAAGAAAACACGTGCTCTTGCTCGAAGTCACCCAGCACTGAGCTGCCGAACACCGCGCACGGAGTCGGAGGGGGTTCGAATTCCCATCAAAGAGAAACCCTCCAGAGATCCTCTTGGCCTCTGGTTGATGGACAAAACCCTACACCGCCCGTGCGACCACCGCGCGGGCGCGAACTTCAACGCGAACCCCCTGCCCCCGATTCAATGTTGGTTAATGGGGTGCAGGAATTCGGCCAGTCGGCAGATCGACACACCGCGTCGCAGATCGCCAATATAAATTGCGGGCGCCGGGGATGTTCACAAAAATCAACATACAGGGTACAAGATTTTGTCCATCAAGTGTCCATCCCCCCCGACGAGACATTTTTGTGTGTGACACGGGCCCCCAGAGATATCGACCACTTGCCCAGGGCCGGTTTTTCATCCTGAGTCGCGTGTTGAAGATCCCGGAGCCAGGACATGGCATCCAGAGGCTGAAAAAAAACTTCAAAAGACTGGCCGTCACGATGTAATTGCGCCGCCTGGATTTGAGGCCCAACCAACGCCCCTCAGAGGCCTGTCCCCAGACATGCTCCCTGCTGCGTGCGGCTGTTGTACAGACGGCTCTGGTGTACTCGGCCCTCCTGCATGCACCTCCAGCGTTATGGATACCTTTCCTGAGGACCGCGAGCGGACCTGACTGTGGACCCGCTTCAGGCATATGCACGCGAACCCTCACGTGTCCGCGCCGCGCGCATGCGCGTGCGCACTTCATCCTGCGCGCGCGCATGCTTACAGCGCATCTCCTCCCTCTGCCTCACACCTGCGGCCACTCCTCATCCTTACCCCTCTGCACCGGTTCTCCATGAGCTCCTCCGCGGCCCGACTGTTGCTGCATAGTGCTTCGTGCCTCCACGTCGCCGCTGGCAGAAAGTGCGCACGTCCATGTGCTTGAGGTGTCGGCCTGTTGCCAGGCTGGGCTGGGCCGGCCTGGACTGAGCTGGGCTCGGTTCGGCGTGGCTTCCTCTGGCTGCGCTTGGCCCTCTTAGTAGTGGCTTGTCTTTTCTTGACGTAGGTTGCATTGGAGTTTCATGCGTTTTGCTTGGCTCGGCCTGGTTTGTGGCCGAATCTGGTAGGCGCGAGCCTTGGCTTGGCTTGGTGTTGGACTGTACTGGGCTTGCCTTGCCTTCCCCGGGTTGGGCTGGGCGTGGCTTCACGTGGTTTGGCTGGTCTTCCATTGGCTTGGCGTGGCTTCCCTTCGCTGGGACCCCCTGTCCTGGTGTGGCTGGGCCTCGCACGTGCCCCAGGCGAACGAAGGTTCCTCAAAGCTCCGACCTCATGAGAGAAAAGCGAGCGGCGGGGATGAGCGCCTGGGCGGAGCGCTCGGGCAGGAGCTGCTGGCCCGCCCTGACGCACTCGGCTCGGATGGCCTTGTCCAATTCATGTGCTGCTGCAGGAAACGAAAACGCGTTTCGGGAGGGTGGGAAGAGGCCGAGGCGATCGAACGGAATGGGGGGACCCACAATGTGCAATATCTGGGCAACTAAGGGAACAAATTTGGGGCAGTCCCCGTAGTGGACAAAAACTGGTGTGGCTGGGCCTGGGCCGAGTCGGTCTCCACTGGCTCGGCTTGGTTTGTGGCGCGGTTTGGCTTGGCGAGGCTGGGCAGGGCAGGGCTCGCCTTGCCTGCCAGCGTGGCGGGCTACTGGCTCGGCTAAGGGGCAGTGAACTGCGCGAGGAAGGGGGGGGTCAGTGGCCCGACGGGGGCCAGCGGCGAGGCAGATCGGAGGGGGGCATGGTCCGGTGGCGGCGCCCGTACGGAATGCCAACGCACAGAATACTGGACCTCGCACGCGAGGGCGGCCCTGGGCTCCGAATCGGGACGGCCAGACGCGGCTCAAGGAGGCAGCTACTGCTGCCCCGTCGAGATCGGTGCGCATGCATGGCATCGCTTTTTCGGCAACTGATAGCGCGCGGCGCAGAGTGGCAGGCATCCAAAAGAATGGGAGGACGCACGCGGTCGAAATCTCTCACCAGGGCGGAATGAAGGATGCCGAGCACACAGGAAAAGCGAAACGACGCCGAGGACGCCAAGGATAAGGACGCCTGGAGGTGCCAGGAAGTCCCCAGAACGGCGGGGCACACGGCTCCCTCGCTTTCTTTGCGCTGCCCTCGTGGTCGATATTGCCTGCAGGAGCAGCATGGGCTGGGGCATTGTGAGGTGGAGGAGCAGGGACGAGAAGGACGTCCCTGCCGTTAGGGAGGGAGGGTTAATTCCAACATCGTTGATGACTCTTGGGTTTTCACTGGTCCTCCTCCTCCTCCTCCTCCTCCTCCTCCTCCTCCTCCTCCTCCTCCTCCTCCTCCTGTTCCTCCTCGTGGTGATTTGCCCGCCGTCCCGGCCTTCTGGGCCGGGTCGCGACGCACCACGAGCACCTCGCAGCCGTCGGCCTCGGACTCGCCGTCGCGGAGGATGGCGGTCTGACCTGACTCGATCGGGCGAAACCTCCTGGGCCACCCTTGGGGGGGCGCCGCGGGGGGAGCTGGCCCGGTGGGGTAGACATCGAGCTTGAACTGGCGATGCAGCACCGATTGATCGGCGCTAGGCACCCGATGGCGAAACCGCGCGCTCCTGGGCGTGGCGGGCTACCGGGCCCGCATCGGCGAGGAGTGGGCGATCGGGGTCGATGCGTTCCCCCCCTGAGCCTGTCCCCCACTAACGTTGCCCCCGAATCCTCCTCCCTCCTCCTCTCCTCCTCCTCCTCCTCCTCCTCCCTCCTCCTCCTCCTCCTCCTCCTCCTCCCCCTCCTCCTCCTCCTCCTCCTCCTCCTCCTCCTCCTCCTCCTCCTCCTCCTCCTCCTCCTCCTCCTCCCCCTCCTCCTCCTCCTCCTCCTCCTCCTCCTCCTCCTCCTCGGTCCCCCGTGGCATTCCGACCAGGCTCGATCGGATGCACCTCTTGGGCCCTGCCCGTGGCGGCAAGGCGAATCTTCAGGATGTGCCCCCGCTTCACGCCGCAGTGGGACATGTCCTCGTCCGACATGATCCTCAGCACCTCCAGGGAGTCGTAGCCCTCCTCCAGAAGAAGAGAAATCAGCATAGGGCATAGACTATCGGCGGTCCGCGCGGATCTCCTCGATCGGCGCTGACCCCCCTGCCACTGTCGCGCGGAGCGCGTCAGGGGCGGTGCCGGAGGCGCCGCCAGGGGAGAATTCCTCTGAAAGTGTATGGTTATGCCGCTGATGCTTCTTCGAGCTATGGTCTGCTGCGAGGGCGGGTCCGCGAGCAGAGATGGGGTGAAGGCGGCGATGGGCGAGTTTGTGCCGCTTTTGCTCTCTCTCTCTCTCTCTCTCTCTGGCTCCTCCACGAACTTGGCAGCGTACTCGCTCAGGCCGTACCTGCAGAGGAACTCCTCCACGTCGAACGGTTCGGCGTGGCTGGCGGCGGCGGCCTCACCTGCCATGCTGCCGAGGCGGGGTGCAACAAGGCGGTCCTGCGGCGCCCCGTGTTGGCGCCGAGATATCTGCAGAGGCCTCCCGGGGTGCCATGCATTCGACCACGGACCCCGATGTTCAGAGGAGGAAGCAATTGCACAAACATAAACACTTGCAGGTCCACGCGGATTGCTTGATGCTTTAATGGGCGCTGGAGCTTCCTGGCGGCGCATCTGGCGGCGCATCTGGCACCGCCCGCCGCTGGCGCGCTCCACGTGCCAGGAAGGGAGGTCCTGTACCGATCCAAAAAAAAAAAAAACGCGCGGACCTCCAAGAAGGTTCATGCTTGTGCCGCCTTCCTTGGTCGATTGCTGCCTATCGGCCTTGGAGAGGTCTTCGGCGGTCTTGTGCGGTCCTCTGACCTCCTTCGGTGAACTTCGGTGGTCTGCGGCGGCTTCCAGATGTCTTCGGCGGCTTCTGGCGGCCTTCGGCGCGAAAGCAGGCTGGCTGCGTTTAGGGAAAGGTCCATGCTCGAAGACATAACAGATGGGGCTGGAGTTATGTTGTTCCTATCGTACTTAAAGGCCACATCCCAGACATCATTTCGTGCACCCGGAGAAGTGTCGAAAAAGTGTCGAAACAGTGTCGGACGAGTGTCTCCCAGGGCTTGACACGTGAAAACCTTAAGTTTGGGGGTACTTTTCTGGCGCTCGAAATTCTTTCTGGTGGTCAAGGCTAAAGTAGGTTGGAACATCATAAGGCTGGAGCAGACCAGGCGGGAACATCGCACCGCGTCGCCGATGCAGCAGTGGTGCACTGGCGCCGTGCTCGCCGATGCACTGGCGATGCGGCAGGATCATCCGACCCCATCGGAGCTCCAGCCCCAGCGGGGAGGCCTGGATGGCTGGCACCGAGATGTCTAGCATGAAACAAACGCGTCCTGCGGGAAACGGGTCCAGGACAGGGCCTTCCCCAGGACCAGCTGTTCATCCCGAGTCGCCTCTGGAAGATCCTGGGGCCCAGGGTGGCCCCAGGGAACCGAAGGCTGGGAAAGAGATCCCGGACCCGTTTCCCTCAGGACCCGCCTGCTCCACGGCGAGATGTTCGAACGATGGGGCTTAGCCCAAGGGATTAAATGGCCATGAGGGTCTTAGCCCTGTGGAGGCCGGGCCACGCAGCCCCCCCTTGCAGTCGGGGGCGCGGCTCGGGCCAGGGCGGCAGCGGGAAGGTGGCCAGACGAGGCCCAGAAAGCGCGCCAGGAGCGGCAGGCCGGCCAGCCAGCCACGGCTAGGTCGCACGGTACAGTCGGCGCGTTGACCTGAGGAGCCCTACACGAGGAACGAGGCCGCTGTCGCCCAGAAGTTGAACTTCGAGCCCCCATCGACAACCTGAGGAGCACCAACGGCAAGCTGCGAAACTGCTAAGGAGCACTGAGCCCCTCCCAAGCGAATAAGGTTCCTTCGTCAGCGCCCCGACTGTAAGATTGACCCCGTGCAGGAGCGATCCGGCGCGCAGCTCGCCGATGGCTGCTTGCGATGCAGCAGCGGAGTGCCTGCGTGCGTGGGGCTGCCGCCCGAAAGCTGCACCAGAGGCCACTCTGGCGAAGGGTCTCTCTGGCGTAGCCAAATCTTGGAGGCCTAGAAATGGGCACCAACACCTGGGGTTGCTTCCACTGGGGGAAGACGATCCTAGATCTCGGTGTTGGTGGTAATCTTTCGGCCGCCTAGGAAGCCAGAATATCACACCACCATCACCGAGATCGGAACCCTCTTCCCTCAGTGGAGGCACAGCGCCGATATTGGTGTTGGTGTCAACCTCTGGGCCTCTGAGAATCACCGGGGGGAGGAAGCTGTGAACCTCGGGGTTGGCTCCTGTCGTGACGACTTTGGCGCTGGCTTCTGACCCTGCGGTAGGCTGGCAGGCCTCACGGCGAGGAGCCTGTGCCTGGCGTGCCGCGGCGGCGGGCCACGCCTTGGAATGTGAGCCCAGGCTCCTCGCAGTGCACCTCGGCCCGCAGCCCGGGGCGGAGTCGTGCCGCACTCCGAGGTGGGAGGGTGGGCGATCCTCGCGCGCAAGGGCCGCAGCCTAGTCAGGGCGCCCCTCTCATCTCGACGGGTCCCCATCCCCCGCTGTCCGGCCAGGAGGGGTGGGGGGGGAGGGGATCCCCAACCTGACCTCAGGAGGAGGGGAGCGACCTGGGCCTGGTTAGAGGTCCTCCTCGATGCATGGGGGGATCCCTGACCAACCCTGGGGAGGTCCCTCTTCTCTGGCCTGGTTGTAGAGGGCAGAAGAACCAACCACAGAATCCCACCAGCCCTCTGGGCGTGAGTGGTCTAGCGCGTTTCCTCTTCCGCCCCCCTCTTCTTCCCCTTCGGGGATGGGCTGATCACTGTTCCCTGTTAATACACACACACCCTCCCCGAGGCGACCTGCAGCCAACCAGGACCAATGAGGACCCTCACCCACCATCCCTGTCAAAAAACATGATCGACCCACGGACCCGGAAAGGAATATAGAAATGTAAAGCATGGCGGCTTTTCACAGACACCTGATTGGGAGACTGGCAAATGCAATGCTGAGTGTATCGATCTTGATGTACCGTGCCGAGGGCTGTGCTGTGCGCCGTGCCGCGATTGTGCTCTATAGCGTTGTGGATCGAGTCCTCCTTTGCATCCGAGTCCTGACCGAACTGATCTGGACCTTAAGCTCGAGCTGCCTCAGCACATAGTAGCTGCCCCAGAGCTAATTGACAGGGGGGCATGCTAATTAGGAGGACGCGCCGCGGAACGTCCCAAGGGACGCGCCAGGCGACGTGCCTGGGGACGTGCCATGGGGACGCACCGCGGGACGTGCCAAAGGGACGCGCTACGGAACGTGCCAATGGACGTGCCACGGGACGTGCCAGGGGACGCGCCGCGCGACGTGCCAGGGGGACTCGCCACGGGACGCGCCACGGAACGTGCCAAGGAACGTGCCAAGTTGCAATGCTGAGTGTATCGATCTTGATGTACCGTGCCCAGGGCTGTGCTGTGCTGGGCCGTTGCTGAATTGCGATGTGCCATGCCGCGATTGTGCTCTATAGCGTTGTGGATCGAGTCCTCCTTTGCATCCGAGTCCTGACCGAACTGATCTGGACCTTAAGCTCGAGCTGCCTCAGCACATAGTAGCTGCCCCAGAGCTAATTGACAGGGGGGCATGCTAATTAGGAGGACGCGCCGCGGAATGTCCCAAGGCACGCGCCAAGCGACGTGCCAAGGGACGTGCCATGGGGACGCACCGCGGGACGTGCCAAAGGGACGCGCTACGGAACGTGCCAATGGACGTGCCACGGGACGTGCCAAGGGACGCGCCGCGCGACGTGCCAGGGGGACTCGCCACGGGACGCGCCACGGAACGTGCCAAATTTCAATGCTGAGTGCACCGATCTTGCTGTACCGTGTCGAGGGCTGTGCTGTGCTGCGCCGTGCTGAACTGCGATGTGCCATGCCGCGATTGTGCTCGACTTAACGTTGTGGATCGAGTCCTCCCTGGCATCCGAATCCTGACCGAACTGATCTGGATCTTAAGCTCGAGCTGCCTGAGCAGATGGTAGCTGCCCCAGAACTAATCGACAGAGGGGACATGCCAGGAGGACGCGCCGCGGAACGTCCCAAGGGACGCGCCAGGCGACGTGCCAGGGGACGTGCCATGGGGACGCACCGCGGGACGTGCCAAGGGGACGCGCTACGGAACGTGCCAATGGACGTGCACCGCGCGACGTGCCAGGGGGACTCGCCACGGGATGCTCCGCGGAACGTGCCAGGCAACATGCCAGGCTGCAATGCTAAGGGTATCGATATTGATGTACCGTGCCGAGGGCTGTGCTGTGCCTGGGCGACCTGGACACGTGGAAACACGCGTTCCGCTCAAGACGTTCCCAGCACATCCTCATGCTAGACATTCGCCTGGGCAACCTGGACACGTGCAAACAAGCGTCTCGATCGTGACTTCCTCGACACATCCTCATGCTAGACATCCGCCTGGGCGACGAGGACGCGTGAAACCAAGCGTCTCGCTCGAGACATCCTCAACAAATCCTGGCGCTAGACCTCTGCCTGGGCGACCTGGAGGCGTGAAACCAAGCGTCTCGCTCGAGACGCCCTCAAGAGCTGGGCACGTGAAAACAAGCATGTCACTTGAGAGATCCTCTGAATTCAGGTCCCCAGGAGAGAACAATCAATAACACAAAATAAGCGTTTCGCTCGAGAAATCCTCATCAATTCTGAAAAACAAGCATTTTGCTCGAGACATCCTCAACTTTTCAATTCGCCGGCCCTAGGCGACCTCGTTATTCATCGCAAAAGAAATTCGCCGGCCCTACAGCCGTCAGATCCGGGGGCAAACGGCTAAAAGAGAACCCTGGGCCTGTGCCCTTTCCGGGAACAGAGTGAAGTCCACTTTGGGGCAAAATCTTGGGTCGTGATCGGGGCCGCGAGCACTTTGTATTGTCTTTTGGCAGGGACGGGGGGGAGGCGCAGATTGCCTGCCGTGCGCAAGGCCAGCATCCCTGCCCAAAAGCAATACACAATGCACTTCGAGGCAAAATCTGGATCATGCGCGGGCACCCCTCGATCACTGTGCATTGGTTTCTGACTAGGACGGCGAGGGTGCTGGCAGATTGCCTGTTGTGTGCAGGCCCACCAAACACTATAATGGTCCCCCCGCCGCGATTGCACTTCGGCGCCCGACAAGGGTGGTGGGGCCCGACACGTTTCCCGATGTGTACTGCCACGTGCGCAGACGCACCTGGCACACTCTGCGCGTGCCCCGAACGTAGCGCACCTGGAGCGGCTGTAGCATGCGGCACACGTGGCGCACGTGGATCGCGTGGCGCCTCTGCCCCCCGCACCAGGCGCGCCTGGCACGCTTGGGCCATAGGGGTGCCTGGCGCACCTGGTGCGCGCGGCGCACCTGACACGCGTGGCACACCTCGCTCTAGTATTGCGCACATGGGACCTGCTCTGGTTCCAATTGGCTGCCCAACCAAAGACGGCTGCTGAACATGCTGCGGTTCAGGTGCTACTTCTGTGTTGGGAGGGCGGATGGGAGTGAGCGAGACGGCTTGCGGGCGGGGAGGGTGTCTTGATCCCTTCACTACCCCCTCCACTTCAGCTTAGAGGGGGCGTTCCGCGGGTCGTTGGAGAGTCCAAGATGGGCTCGGCGCGGAAGCGAAAAACATCGATTCTACTAAAATGTTGGCCATAATGTGGCCTCCTTGGGGGGGGGGCTAACTGGGGAGCTCCCGTCCGTTGACCGATTTCTCCACGATGGCGTCGAAGGCTCCCAAGGGCGCTCCAGGACGGCCCCAAGAGGTGCCCAGGAGGCCCCAAGAGACCCCCGAGACGCCCCAAAGAGGCTCCCAAGAGACCCCCAAGACGCCTCAAGAGGCCCCCCAGAGGCACCCAAGACACTCCAAGAGGCCTCGGCGAGAAGGCCAAAATCATTGAGTTTACAAAGGTTGTGGCTACATGTTGGCTTCCTGCGGGGGGGACATGATTAAGGAGCCCCCCTCCTTTGATCGATCTCTCCCAAGATGGCCCCAAGATGACCCCCGGGGCTCCCAAGGGTGCCCCAAGACGGCCCCAAGAGGCGCCTAGGAGGCCCCAAGAGGCCCCCGTCCCCAAGAGGCTTCCAAGAAGCTGCCAAGAAACCCCCAAGACACCACAAGAGGCCCCCCAGAGACACCCAAGACGCCCCAAGAGGCCTCGGCGGGAAGGCCAACATCTGTGATGTTACAAAGGTGTTGGCCACATGTTGAGGACGCTACGTAAGGAGCCCCCCTCATGTGATCGATGTCCCCCAAGATGGTCCCAAGATGGCCCCCGAGGCTCCTAAGGGCGCCCCAAGGCGGCCCGAAGAGCTGCCAAGAGGCATAAAGCGGCCCCCAAGAGGCCCCCAAGATGCCCCCAAGAGACTCCCAAGAGACCCTCAAGAGGCTCTAAGAGGCTCCAGGGGCACCCAAGACGCCCCAAAAGGCCTCTGGGACCGCCGAGAGATCCCCAAGACACCCCAAGAAGACTAAGAAATTCTCGACCGAGATCCGAAAAGACTCCGAAAGACCCCCAGAAGAGGACTCTGCTCTTTCTGCTTGCCCTCCGCTTCCTCCATTCCTTTTCCTTATAGATAACTTCTCCCTGTCGCACTCCGAAACGATTTTAGGGCGGGCCAGGCGTTTCGCTTGAGATTTTCTCACCAGTTATGGCCCTGAAGCTGAGAAATTGGCAACAGTTTCACACATGGACGGCGGGTGGTTTTCAAAATGTGGCTCTCGCCTTAGCGCCGCACACACTCGTTTCAACAACTCGCCAGAGTTTCACGGATTGAGGGCGACTGGTTTTCAAAATGTGACTCTCGCCTGAGCGCCGCACTCATTCGTTTCAAGCATGTGCCAGAGTTTGACGGATTTCAGGCGGTTGGTTTTCAAAATGTGACTCTCGCCTTAGCGCCGCGCACATTCGTTTCAAAAAATTGTAAGAGCTTCAGGGATTGAGGGCGACTGGTTTTCAAAATGTGGCTCTCGCCTTAGCGCCGCGCACATTCGTTTCGAAGATTCGCCAGAATTTCACGGATTGAGGGCGACTGGTTTTCAAAATGTGACTCTCGCCTTAACGCCGCGCACATTCGTTTCAACATGATCGACCCACGAACCCGGAAAGGAATATAGAAATGTAAGGCATGGCAACTGTTCAAAGACACTTGATTGGGCGACGGGCAAATGCAATGCAGAATGTATCGATCTTAATGTACTGTGCCAGGGGCTGTGCTGTGCTGCACCGTGCTGAACTGCGATGTTCCATACCGCGATTGTGCTCTACATAGCGTCGTGGATCGAGTCTTCCTTAACATCCGAGTCCTGACCGAATTGATCTGGATCTTAAGCTCGAGCTGACTGAGCAGATGGTAGCTGCCCCAGAACCAATCGACAGAGGGGACATGCCAGGAGGACGCGCCGCGGAACGTCCCAAGGACGCGCCAAGCGACGTGCCAGGGGACGTGCCATGGGCACGCACCGCGTGACGTGCCAAGCGGACGCGCTACGGAACGTGCCAATGGACGTGCCGCGGGACGTGCCAGGGGGCGCGCCACGCGACGTGCCAGGGGGACTCGCCAAGGGACGCCCCAGGAAACGTGCCAAGTTGCAATGCTGAGTGTATCGATCTTGATGTACCATGCCGAAATCTGTGCTGTGCTGCGCCGTGCTGAACTGCGATGTGCCATGCCGCGATTGTGCTCTAGATAGCGTTGTGGATCGAGTCCTCTTTGCATCCGAGTCCTGACCGAACTGATCTGGATCTTAAGCTCGAGCTGCCTGAACACATAGTAGCTGCCCCAGAACTAATCGACAGGGGGACATGCCAGGAGGACGCGCCGCGGAACATCCCAAAGGACACGCCAAGCGACGCGCCAGGGGACGTGCCATGGGCACGCACCGCGGGACGTGCCAAGCGGACGCGCTACGGAACGTGCCAATGGACGTGCCGCGGGATGTGCCAGGGGACGCGCCACGCGACGTGCCAGGGGGACTCGCCAAGGGACGCCCCACGGAACGTGCCAAATTGCAATGCTGAGTGTATCGATCTTGATGTACCATGCCGAAATCTGTGCTGTGCTGCGCCGTGCTGAACTGCGATGTGCCATGCCGCGATTGTGCTCTAGATAGCGTTGTGGATCGAGTCCTCTTTGCATCCGAGTCCTGACCGAACTGATCTGGATCTTAAGCTCGAGCTGCCTGAACACATAGTAGCTGCCCCAGAACTAATCGACAGGGGGACATGCCAGGAGGACGCGCCGCGGAACGTCCCAAGGGACGCGCCAAGCGACGTGCCAGGGGACGTGCCATGGGCACGCACCGCGGGACGTGCCAAGGGGACGCGCTACGGAACGTGCCAATGGATGTGCCACGGGATGTGCCAGGGGACGCGCCACGCGACGTGCCAGGGGGACTCGCCAAGGGACGCCCCACGGAACGTGCCAAGGAACGTGCCAAGTTGCAATGCTGAGTCTATCGATCTTGATGTACTGTGCCGAAGTCTGTGCTGTGCTGCGCCGTGCTGACTTGCGATGTGCCATGACGCGATTGTGCTCTATAGCCTCGTGGATCGAGTCCTCCTTTGCATCCGAGTCCTGATCTGAATCTTAAGCTCGAGCTGTCTGAACACATAGTAGCTGCCCCAGAGCTAGTTGACAAGGGGACATGCCAGGAGGACGCGACGCGGAACGTCTCAAGGGACCCGCCAAGCGACGTGCCAAGGGACGTGCCATGGGCACGCACCGCGGGACGTGCCAAGGGGACGCGCTACGGAACGTGCTGGGGACAAGCGTTTCGCTCGAGGCGTCCTGCCAACATCCTCAGAATTTCTGCGCGCGGGGCGCGGACGCGCGAGACATCCTCGAAATTCTTGCGAGCGGGACGTGTAAACAAGCATTTCGCCTGAGACATCCCCTGAATGGTGGACCCCCACGAGGCCTCCCACGAGGCCCCCGCTGGAGACATCCCCAAATTTTGCAAAACCAGCGGTTCGCTCGAAACGTCTCCAACAAAGTATGAAAGCCAAGCATTTCGCTCGAGACATCCTGCCAAAATTCAAGGAAATCCTAGCAAAACAAACGAATTAGTCGAGACATCCTCGAAATTCCTGCGCGCGGGACGCGGCACGCGCGAAACATCATCGGAATTCCTGCGCGCGGGGCGCTTTTCCGCGTCGCGGTCGGCTCTGCAAAACCAGCGTTTCGCTCGAGACATCCTCAACAAATTCTGAAAACAAGCGTTTCGCTCGAGACATCCCCAACTCTGCAAAACCAGCGTTTCGCTTCCTCAACAAATTCTGAAAAACAAGCGTTTCGCAAACATCCTACACTACACCCGCGCTCCCAGGGCCACGATCCCTCGTAAATTACGCTACGTCAGCGCTCCCAGGGCCACGATCCCTCGTAAGGGCTCCTGGGCCCTCCTGGGTCTTCCTTGGACCTCTTGGGCCCTCCTGGGCTCTCCTGGAGCCTCCTGGAGCTTCTCCTGGGCCCTCCTTGGGCCCCCTGGTGCCTCTTGGAGCCTCCTGGGTCCTCCTGGGCCCTCCTGGGCTCTCCTGGGCCCTCCTGGGCTCTCCTGGGCTCTCCTGGAGCCTCCTGGGCCCTCCTGGGCGAAGTCAAGGTCCGAAAACACATGGGACTTGCCACATTTCTGAAATTCGGTGCCACCCCTCACGCAGGTCGGCGCGGTCAGGATCCGAAAACACATGGGACTTGCCACATTTCTGGAATTCCGTGCCACCCCTCAGAGAGATCGGCGGGGTCAGGGTCCAAAAACATAACGGATTTGCCACATTTCTGGAATTCCGCGCCACCCCTCACGCAGATCGGCGGGGTCAGGGTCCAAAAACACAAGGGATTTGCCACATTTCTGGTATTCCGTGCCACACCTCACGCAGATCTGCAGGGTCAGGGTCAAAAAACACAGGGGATTTCTGCTATTTCCGATCTTATGCAACTTCAAGAATCCAAAACTCCGTTCCCAGCGCCGTTCCGGAGGCCGCGGTACCTCGTTATTTATCGAGCGAACGCGTTTACCTTGTTTTTTTATCGTTTAAAGTCGATGTCGGAAAAAAATGGACTTCACCTGTGAAACATCGAGGTTTCCTTAAAGGCAGTAAAATTCCAAGAGCACGATCTGCGTGAGGGGTGGCGAAAAATGGCCTTCGTCCTCACAATTGAAATCCGCCGGCCCCCTTCGACCTCGTAATTTATCGCACCAGAATTCCGCCGGCCCCCTTCAAGTAAAAACCGGGTGGTAAACCAACTAAAAGAGAACCCTGGGCCCATGCCCTTTCCGGGAAAAATGCGCAAGGGTTTCACGGATTCCCGTGATCAGCCTAACAGAAATTGTGTTTGTTTGGACGGATTCGGGATTATGAGGGTGCAACAGTTACATAGATTCGAGATGCTGAAGGAGTCCCAGGAATGGCGGTCTGGCACGATTCAGGATCGTCAAACGCAACACTCAAGAGTTGATCCGTGGCGTTGGAATCCCGACAGCCCATGTTTTAGCTTGCTTCAGGCTCTTCAAACGGTTGTCTTACAACGATGCAAGTCCCTCAGTGGAAATGACCAGCTATAGAGGCCCAATGAAGAGGGAGGGAGGGTGTGGGAGGGTGTATGGGTTTATTCCAACATCGTTGATGACTCTTAGGTTTACACGGGTCCTTCTCCTCCTCCTCCTCCTCCTCCTCCTCCTCCTCCTCCTCCTTCTCTTGCTCGTCCTCCGATTCCGCCTCCATCCTCCCCCTCTTGGGGTACAACGTCTTACGTACCCAACCTTTTATTCCACTGCATTATACTCCACATCCCTGATCAGTGCAACTCGTCTGGGCCTCGTTTCTGGATGGGCTGGTGGTGTTACGCGAAGCGTCTAGAATAAGCACCCCTGTACAAGCCAATTCCTTTAGCAAACGCACTCAAGTATAGGGAATCAAACGGGGCAAGACTGTTCAGTAAACGCCAGTCAGGCGGGTCGGGTGCTCTTCCCTCCCTTGAATTACAAGTGCCAAACCCCTGAAAGAAGGAGTCAGACCCCCGACGCCGTGATCTTTTCACGACGCGAGCTCCGGGGCTCTCGACACAATTCTGTGGACCCATTGTTTCGCCGGCACAGTTCGGGACCGGGAGCGCGGGCCCAAGGTGCCGAGATCAGGGGATCGGGGCAAACATGATGGACCCACGAACCCGGAAAGGGATATAGACATGTGGAGCATGGGCACGTTTTCACGATACCCAACGGGGCAACACCTCACGAAACATCCCACGAGACACCTCACGAAACATCCCACGAGACACCTCACGAAACATTCCGCGAGACACCTCACGAAACATTCCAGGAGACACCCCGCGAAACATTCCACGAGACACCCCACGAAACATTCCACGACGACAGGCAACCACTCAACCAAGGCGGTGTGGTCGTGCTGGGGAGTGGTCGTGCTGGGGTGTGGTCGTGCTGGGGGGTGGTCGTGCTGGGGGTGGTCGTGCTGGGGGGGTGGTCGTGCTGGGGGGTGGTTGTGCTGGGGGTGGTCGTGCTGGGGCGTGGTCGTGCTGGGGCGTGGTCGTGCTGGGGCGTGGTCGTGCTGGGGTGTGGTCGTGCTGTGGTGAGGTCGTGCTGGGGTGTGGTCGTGCTGGGGTGTGGTCTTGCTGGGGTGGTCGTGCTGGGGTGGGGTCGTGCTGGGGTGTGGTCGTGCTGGTCGTGCTGGGGTGGGGTCGTGCTGGGGTGGTGGTCGTGCTGGGGTGTGGTCGTGCTGGGGTGTGGGTCGTGCTGGGGTGTGGGTGCGTCGTTGGGTCGTGTCGTGCTGGGGTCGTGTCGTGCGGGTCGTGCTGGGGTGTGGTCTGGGGTGGGTCGTGCTGGGGTGTGGTGTGCTGGGGTGTGGTCGTGTGGGGTGGGTCGTGCTGGGGTGTGGTCGTGCTGGGGGGTGGTCGTGCTGGTCGCGTGCTGGGGTATGGTCGTGATGGGGTGATGGGTCGTGCTGGGGTGTGGTCGTTGGGGTGTGGTCGTGCTGGGGTGTGGTCGTGCTGGGGTGTGGTCGTGCTGGGGTGTGTGGTCGTGCTGGGGCTGTGGTCGTGCTGGGGCGTGGTCGTGCTGGGGCGTGGTCGTGTCGTGCTGTGGTGAGGTCGTGCTGGGGTGTGGTCGTGCTGGGGTGTGGTCTTGCTGGGGTAGGGTCGTGCTGGGGTCGGGTCGTGCTGGGGTGTGGTCGTGCTGGGGTATGGTCGTGCTGGGGTGGGGTCGTGCTGGGGTGGGGTCGTGCTGGGGTCTGGTCGTGCTGGGGTGTGGTCGTGCTGGGGTATGGTCGTGCTAGGGTGGGGTCGTGCATTTCGCTCGAGACATCCTGCCAAAATTCCAGGAAATCGTACAAAAACAAAGGAATTAGTCGAGACATCATCGAAATTCCTTCGCGCGGGGCGCTTTTCCGCGTCGCGGTCGGCTCTGCAAAACAAGCGTTTCGCTCGAGACATCCTCGGCAAACTCTGCGGAGCAAGCGTTTCGCTCGAGACATCCTCAACACACGAAAAAGTGTCCCGCACCCTGTGATTTATCGATCGGGATTTCAAAAACAAGCGTTTCGCTCGAGACATCCTCAAATTTTAATTCGCCGGCCTCCTTCGACCTCGTTATTTATCAGGGAAAAAATTCGCCGGCCTCCTTCAAGTTGGCACCGGGGGACAGGTTTACCTACTAAAAGAGAACCCTGGGCCCGTGCCCTTTCCGGGAAAAACAATACAACAACAAATCAAACAAAACCACAGGAACCGATGAATGACCACGACGCTGGATGCTTGGGGAGGAAGAGCAAGAGGGGGCAGGGGGAGGAAGGGGAGGAGGAGGAGGAACAGGAGGAGGACGAGGCGCCATACGCGCGGCAACCGAAGCACCAACGGCCTCGTCTGTCACGATGCCCATCGACTCCAGCTTCTTCAGCGCACCAGGTTTGCTGGAGGCGAGTTTTCACGGCCCACCCGCCTGTCCCTGGACACCTTCCCCCGTTTCTCCTCCTCCTCCTCCTCCACCTCCTCCTCCTCAACTTCCACGTTACCCTTGACCTCAAACTCCTCGCTCTCCTCCCCACCCGCAGCGAAGAGGAGGGAGAGGGGGCCCAAAGTCTCCAGAGGCCCCGAGGCCCACAAGATTGCCAAAACTAACACCCAAAAACGCAAAACGAGGAGGACGCGGAAAGGAAGAGGAGAAGGAGAAGACGACAGAGGAGGAGGAGGAGGAGGAGGAGGAGGAGGAGGAGGAGGATGAGGAGGAGGAGGAGGAGGGGGAAGGCGGAGGAGGAGAAGGAGGAGGAGGAGGAGGAAGAAGACGACGGCGACGACGAAGGAGGAGGAAAAGTCGGAGGAAGGCGGAGGAGGAAGGGGGGAGGAAGAGGAGGAGGAAGGGGAAAGGCGGGGAACCTTTCCTCCAACTTTTGAGCCGGGCCGGAAGGGCCGAGCTGCACCAGAGACCTGACACGTCCCTGCGCCGATGCAGGATTCACTCGTCCAGCCGACGGGCAGAAAACGGCCTCTGCCCACAAAACAGATCGGCAACGTCAACTATATACAATCCCCACCGCTTCTAACCGAAGCCACTCAGCCCGGAGGATTACCCGCATCGCTTTCTTCTTCGGCGCGGCGGGCGCGCCACAGATGCCTCGGCGTGGCACGGGGCACTGCGCGGGAGGAGGCACGGAGCAGAAGCAGCGGCAGGGCCGCACGCCCTCCTGGGCCCGGACAACAGCACGGATCTGCGCGGCGCCCCGAGCATCGGGCGGGGCACGTGGTGCTGGTAGGCAGGGGGCCCACCCTCTGTGTGCACGAGCCTGGCTGCACTGCACGGGAGCCGACAACGACACCAGACCATTGCAGGGCGAGGAACCCCCCGGGCTACCGAATGGTGCTTGTCCCCCACAAGCAACGTGTATGAATATTTCAGCTCCACAGAGGAGGAGGAGGAGGAGGAGGAGGAGGAGGAGGAGGAGGAGGAGGAGGAGAAGAGGAAGAGGAGGAAGAGGAGGAGGAGGAGGAGGAGGAGGAGGAGGAGGAGGAGGAAGAGGAAGAAGAGGAGGAGGAGGAGGAGGAGGAGGAGAAAGAGGAAGAGGAGTGCACGTACTCAAAGAGGAAGAGAGAGGGCAAGCGGGCAAGACGCGAGACGAGGGCAAGTTGTCCGCACGCGTCCGTCCGCTGGCGCCGATCTACCTCCAGAGCAATGACAGAGGAGGAGGAGGAGGAGGAGGAGGAGGAGGAGGAGGAGGAGGAGGAGGAGGAGGAGGAGGAGGAGGAGGAGGGGGAGCGGGAGGAAGTGGGAACGGGAGAGGGAAGGGGGAAGGACAACGACGACGACGCTCGAACGGGAACATTCGCGAAGACGGACACGGCAGGCCTTCGCACCACGGCCGCGCCAACGAACAGGAAGACAAAAACGACGACGAAAACCACGACGACGACGACGACGACGACGACGACGACGACGACGACGACGACGACGACGACGACGGTCGTCCCGGGCGGGTGGGCGACTCGCCACACCGTCGGACGCGCCGCGCGGAGGACCGCGCGGGCGCCCAGTGGTCCAAAGAGGCCAGGACCCTGCGAGACCGCGGACCCCTCACGGGGCCGTGCCCGGGCGCGGCGCGGAGGCGCCGGGGCAGTCAGCGAGGCAGCGATGGCAGGGGCCGGGCAGCGGGGCGGCGAGGGCGCGGCGGAGGAGGAAGGGGAGGAGGAGGAGGAGGAGGAGGAGGAGGAGGAGGAGAGGAGGGAGGAGGAGGGAGGAGGAGGAGGGGAGGAGGGAGGAGGAGGGAGGAGGAGGAGGAGGAGGAGGAGGAGGAGGGAGGGGGAGGAGGAGGAGGAGGAGGAGGAGGAGGAGGGCAGCCGGAGGGGCGCCGCGCTTGCGTTCGGCGGGCAGGGCGCGGCCCGCGGGAGCGGACTCCAGCGAGATGGGAGCCGCGCCGAAGCAGGCAGGCGCAGCCCGGAGCAGCGAGGGACCGACGGAGGCGGGGGGGGCGGCGGGGCCCCGGCCCAGGCGGCCAGGAGGAGGGGCGGAGGAGCCGGAGAGCGGGGAGGGGCGAGGGCGGAGGCCAGACTCCTCCTCCGCCTCCTCCTCCGCCTCCTCCTCCGCCTCCTCCTCCGCCTCCTCCTCCGCCTCCTCCTCCGCCTCCTCCTCCGCTCCTCCGCCGCCTCCTCCTCCTCCGCCTCCTCCTCTCCGCCTCCTCCTCCGCCTCCTCCTCCGCCTCCTCCTTCGCCTCCTCCTCCAGGGCGGAAGCGAGCAGGCCGAGGGGCCAGTGGGCGGCGGCGCACACACAAACACACAGACAAACACACGCAGGCACACCGACAGACAAACAGATCAAGAAGTGACAAGCAGGCAGACGAGCTAACAAAGAAAGGAGCAGACACGCCTGCACGAGGAAGATGCAGATGCGTGCACGAGTGCACACACAACAGCCTGGAATGCACGTTTACACTCGTCTGTCGTCGCCCTTGCCCCGCCTCTCCAAAAGACAGGGAAGGGCGCTGATAGTGTCATATGAAGCCTGACCCTCTTGGGGAATACGCTGGTGCATGATGATAACTCTGACAGTCTCGATCTACGGCGCGTAAGATGCCTGGATATGAATCCAGACATCCGATGTCTTAAATTGTTCGGTACGGGGTCCCTGAAAGTCCCCACCCTTTCCCCAGGGCCAGCTTTTCATCCTGAGTCTTTGTTTGACGGTCCGGGGCCCGAAACCAGCCTGCAGAGGCCGCAAACTGCGAAACAAATTCCGTCGTGGCTTTCAAGACGGTAGACGTCTGAGCACAGCAGGTTCGTGTGGTGACGACCCTGGCGTCAGTTCCTGACACCGCGTGGATCGTTCAACCTTACAAGATCGGCGGCTTTTCGATCGCCAGATCGCCCCATTGTGGCTGGTTCTGGGCCACTGGCGCCCTTCAGCCTTGAACGCCCGCAGCGGGGTCGCAGCCGCGTCGACACGACGCAGACCTGCCGTAGGCGAGCAAGAGATGAAGGATGCGTTTCTGATCGAGCAGACGGCCGCCCCGAGGCGCAGGTCTGTCGAACTGAGGCCTTCGAGCTGCAGCGGGGCGCAACTCCCGCTGCGTGCCTTGGACGAGGATTCCTTTCAGCCCACCCACTCGCCAGCGGGGGGGAGGGCGGGAGGGAAGGGGGGGAAGAGAAGGGAGAAGAGGGAGGGAAGGTAGCGAGGGAGGGGAGGCTGAGGGGCACTGAGGGAGGGGGGAGGGGGAGAGGGAGGGGGAGGTGAGGAGGCAACGAACTGTAGAACCCGATTGAGAGACCAGTCAGCCAGACTATGCCAGATTGGGCACATATTCAAACAACGAAGTAGCCCCAATTTAGCTGGAATGAGCAGGAGTGTGCTGTATTCGGCATCATTAGATTCAGGGCTATACTGGCGCCGAGGCTGCATTTACTCTCCCAGAAGTTGCAGTCGAAGGAAGGGCCGGGAGGGAAGGGAGAGGGGGAGAGTGGGGGAGGGGGGACGAGGGAGGAGGACGGAGAGTGCCTCGGTGCTGTCTGGCCAACCTCGATTTCTCCCATCTCCGCGTCGTGTTGGGTCCGTCGCTTGGCTTTTGAAACCATCTGCGTCAACGTCTGGCCAGATATACAGACTCGAGCACAGCCTGGGACGCCTACCAGGGGCTTCACAAGCCGACCCTTCTTGAAGCGAAGTCGCACGACGGAGGCTGGAAAGCCCGCTCACATCATCGGCGGCGCGCACAAAAAGGGGAAGCCGCTGGCGCGAAGGAGGCGTTCTGCTGAGAAAGCAGGGGGGTGGGCTTCTTGGAATCCCTCCCAGCCTCTAAGAAGCAGCGTTCGAAGCCTCCAGGGGGGAGGAGGAGGAAGAGGAGGAAGAGGAGGAGGAGGAGGAGGAGGAGGAGGAGGAGGAGGAGGAGGAGGAGGAGCCCTTCTAAGAAGCCCCCGCCTTCTTAGGAACCCGCCCCCCCGCGCCACCACCTGTGGGGGGGGGGGGGGGGGGCGCGCCGCCGACATTCCCGGCCCGAGCCCCGACTCTGCAGCGAGGCCCCTCGGAGACAAGCGCGGTGGCTGGTGGCCACCGCGCGCCTGCGCCCCTGCCTCCCCCCTCGCCCTCGCCCTCCTCGCCCCCCTCCCTCCCGGGCGCCTCTCCCCCCCTCCGCCTCTGGGCGGCGGGGTCCCCCCCGGAAGGCGGTGGTGGCCAGGGCTGCGCGTGCTGCTCCCAGCGCACTTGAGGACCACACCCCGGAGATCCATTCGAGCACCCAGAAAATTCGATCGAAACGGTGCCGAACGACGATATATATACATATATATATATACTAGAACCATCGCGCGCGCTTCGCGCGCGCTCAGGTTCTGGCAGGCCCCAGGCCTTGACGAATTCACTGCTCCACTGAAGTAGTGGACCACAGTACACGCATTCCAATTTGCATTCCGAAAAGGCCTTCGAGGAAGATGGTTGTGTAGAGGGGCGGAGGCCGTATGAATCGGGTTCCCAGAAGGCCTTCTGGGAGCATGGGTTTGAGGGCGTCGTGGGGAGCCTGTTGGTGCGTGCCGTCGTCGTCGTCGTAATGTCGTCGTCGTCGTTGTCGTCTTCGTCGTTTCGTCGTCGTCATCGTCGATTCAAGAGGGCACTTATTTGTGGGAAACGATCTGCGGAGGGTCGCGAGAAGGCGATCAGTCATGTTCCCAATCAACTTCCCAGACAACTCTCCTGTAGCATGATGGTACTTCGAAGCCTCCGGAGACTCGCGGGCCCATGATGAACCATGTCCCCGGAAGGCCTTCTGGGGACATGGTTTGTTGGGGTGTGTTGGGGGGTCCCTTGGGCGTTGGCCTCCGGGAACTCTCGGGCCCATGATGAACCATGTCCCCGGAAGGTTTTCTGGGGACATGATTTCTTGGGGTGCGTTGGGGGGCCTATTGGGCGTTCCCTGGGAGCCCCTTGCGGGTCTCTTGGGGCTTCCTGGGGGCCTCTTGGGCGCCTCACGGGGCTTCGTGGGAGCCTCTTGGTGGCCTCCGGGGGCCTACAGGCGGCCTAGGGCCAGAGACCTCGAAATATCGGTTGGCGGTCCCCGTCTGGGCCCTCTCTTGGGGAGCTCTTGGGGCACAGTTGGGTTGTCTGGGGAGCCTCCTGGGCCGTCTTGGGGCCCTCGTCGGGGCCTCGTGGCGGCCTCCGAGCGAGGCCGTGAGGGAGCGCTGGGAAGCGGGGAAAGCGAGAACGCCTAAATCCTTCAAAAACCATCGGAAAATGAGTGAATCTTGCCTCCCATGGCCCTCTTGGAGAGCCTCTTGAGTCCGTCCTGGAGCGTGTTGGAGTCCTCGTCGGCCGTCTAGGGCATCTTGGGCGTCTTTGGGGCCTCTTGGGACCGTCCAGGGCCCTCTCGGGATCTCCATTAGCCTGTCGTGGCCTGCTTCGGGGCGGGCGGGCCCGGGCCGCCTC
>CAUYUJ010018305.1:475356-485356 GCA_963575745.1 Prorocentrum cordatum | reverse complement strand
CCCCGCGCGCGCCTCGCGGGTGGCCGCCCGGGGGGGGGAGGGGGGCGCCCGTGGCCGCCCTGGCTGCGCCAGGGCTCCCGGCGTTCCTGCTGTTGCCGACGAGGGCAGCGGTGGCTCTTGTCCGGACGCACGAGCGGCGGGCACATCCGCATCCGCGCCCTCGCGGTCTGCACTGCAAGGCGCGATCGCGCGGATACGCGGTCGTACGGATACGTTCCGCGCGGGGATTCCGCGAAAAAAAACACCCCATATCCGCGGGGTCGCGGCCTGGGAGCCCAGCCCGCGAGGCCGCGGATACGCATATGTTTTTCCCCCGCGACAGGCGGTGCCCCCCCCCCCCCAGGCGTCAGGCCGTTCAAAGTCGAGTCAGGCACGGTGTCGGAAATTATTCCAATCCACCTTGAGGTGCCAGGCGGGCCCCGCTGCTGCACCCGAGATGTCGTAACCCTGCCGAAACTTGACTTATCCCCCCATTTCCTCCTCACCCCTCCCTCTCTTACCTTCTCTCCCCCACCAGTCCCCTCGCCACCCCTCCCTGTCCCCACATACTCGAAAACTCGACCCTGATGCACCCCGATTTTGTTTCGCCCCCTTCCTCCCTGTGCCTGAGCTCTTCCCGTCCCCGCTCCCTCCGCCGCGTCCCCTCCACATACCATTCCCCGCTCCCTCCCAACCTACACACCAGAAGTACACTTGCGTGTGGCTTCCTGTGCACGTCTGAGCACCATTAGAGAACATGCAGACGTGAGCGAGCGTTACGAGTCTGAACGCCACCCATGAGCATCAGCTAGCCCCAGACCTGCGACACATTGATTTTTGTTCCATCGGCCGGCCCAGAGGTCTCGACCTGTTCCCAGAGGCTGTTCTTCGTCACAGATCCATGTTTGATGTTCCTGGGGCCCGACAACATTCCCCAAATGCAACAAAATGCGAAAACGACCTGGTGAACAAAAAAACAATCCGCCAGGGGCGTGAGGCGCTGAAGTGTGCAGGACCCTCGCGGGGCGAGTCCCCGGCTCTCAGCGGATGTGCTCGGTGTGCTGGTAGCAGAACGGCTCCTCGTGGGCGGCGCACATGGAATAGAGTCCTCCCGCGCCGCGCGCATCTCCAAATCATAACGGTGCCCAGACCCGTGTGGGTCGTTCGAATGTTCTCGGGCGTTGCTCGGCGGCGAGCGAGGGGGGGAACTGAGAAGGAGAAGGCCTTCTCAGAAGGGAGCGGGACTTCTCAGAAGCCCTCGCGCCTTCTGAGAAGGTGTTCTGTCTTCGGGGAATGCTTAGAAAACTTATCGGGAGGCTGGGGTACTTCCGAGCCTTCTGAGAAGGGCCGCCCCTTCTCACTGCCCCCTTCGCTCGCCGCCGAGTTGCCAGAGGTGGTCCTGGCCCAGGGTAGCTCCAGCTTTTCCAGGAAGGCAAAGATGGTCTCCCGAGCACCCCTCACGAAAGGCCACAGAAATAGCGCGAAGAGCTGAGGGCACCTTGGGCCAGGACCACCTCTAGCAATCTCCGATGCTCGGGGGCACCAGGAACACGCCTTGACACGGAAAGGGAGCTCATGAGATCGCAGAGCTGCGCAAGAACGTGCAACAGCATCAAATCGAAAGTAATGTAGGCGTGTTCCACGAACGTCCACCAGGGATAACTACGGGCACACCCTACCCGAACGACCGCATGGATCCGCTAGCCCCACCGTGGGGCCTCCAGGCTGTGAGCCTTCACTCTACGTTGGCGTCGGTGTTGCAGCTGTCCTGATGTGCGAGGTGGACTGCAAATGTATGTGCACCCACGTTGAGCCCCCACCAGCCCTCAGTATATTTGCCTATCACGAAACGTTGGTCCATCACACAGATCCATCACCAAGATTACAAAAAGTACGCTGGATCTTCGCTCCCATGGCCATGATCCTTGGTAAATGACGAGGGGCCCGCGCTCACGGGACTACGATCCCTTCTAAACGCAGGTTCGGCGCTCCCCAGGGCCACAATTATTGCAAAGTGCGCTGGGTCTGCGTTCCCAGGACCACGATACCCTGTAAATGTCGATTGATCCACGCTTCCAGGACCACGGTCCTTTGTAAATTACTACGTTTGACCACACCACGACATAGCACCTCCGTGAAGCGATCTTCCTGAGCGCAACTCCACAAGAACATCTCTGGAGATGGTGGCCAGGCAAAAACCGCGCCCATGGAGCCACGACGAGACCCAAGGAAGCGAAGCGAAGCAAAGGCGCCGGAGTCGGGCACACAGGTGTGCCCGTGCCCACTCGGGCAGGGCGCGTGAGGCAGCAGCCTCATATCGTGTGCGAGTAGAAATCGTGGACGAGTTGTTTCAGGAACCAGCGCACACAAAAAAGGCACGGAACAGGATGCGTCTGAGCCAAAAGAAGTGGAGGACGTGACAGAAGACATTCACGGACCGGATCAGGATCGAGTTGGTGCGGTCGGTGTCCTGGCTGCTACTGATGGTGGTCGCTGATGGTCGGTGCTGTGTGCTGGTGCTGCTGTCAGGAGGAGGAGGATGAGGAGGAAGAGGAAGACCGCGACCAATTCTGTTGGACACTTCCTTGAAGAATGCGTCACGCAGTGGCAAGCTGCATCATGTCAAGTATTAGGCTGCACCTCAAAGTCACAGACTCTGGCCCGTAAGTGGAAGCCGCAGGAAGAAGAGGAAGAGGAGCAGAAGGGGCAGGAGGGCAGTGGAACTGCTCTTGGAACTAGATTTAAGCGATGGCATCGTCGTCGACGGGAGCATCGTCGACCCTGAAACGAGCATGTCGAGCCTGAGAGGTGGCCCCAATCACGACGCCAAGCCAAACAGCAACGGAAGGTAAAAAAGAAAACCGCGGCAAGCAAGACATGAACTGAGATAGGCAAAGTTACCGCGTCTAGCAAACGACCTAGAGAGAGGATGAGGAGGAGGAGGAGGAGGAGGAAAAATAATCATAAGAAGAAGAAGAAGAGGAAGAGGAAGAGGAAGAAGACGACTGCGCGCACCCACAGAACGCTCCAGGGCAGGAGAGCTCTAAACGGCTTCGAAGCCTCCACATTTGCAACCGGTCCAGGCCCGCCGGTGCCAGTACGGCACAATCGAGAGAGGAGGAGAAGACAAGGAGGAAGGGACGGCCGAGCCTCGAGCTCCCACTGCACGCAGCGCCGACTACCAGCCCCCCGCGGTCCAGATCTGGAGCTCCGAGTGGATGAATTCGGAAATTCGGAGGGGGGGGAGCGAGGACGAGACAGGCAGAAGAGAGAGAAAGCAGGCCAACCCCAGCAGAGCCAGCTGGCGTTCCACCTCTGGGAGGTAAGGGCGGAGGGAAAAGGACGAGGGGGAGAGGAGTGCCGAGCCGTTTTCGACGGACTCAGCGGACTCCAAAGGCAGCATGCGAAGCTGCATCCAACTTCGACCATATTCTGGCCAGCCCTCCGCTCCGTGGAAACGACATGTCAAGGACTCGGTCCACATTGGCCGCAGCAGGGTGGTCGAGTAACGGCCCAGAGACACATCTGTCCAGAGCCGCGGCCGCGACGTCAGGGAGGGAGGCGGAAGCGGAGAAGAAGGATGAGGGGAAAAAACCAGGGGCAGGAGATTGGGCAACTAGACGGTCGCGCTGGGTGCTCTGGGACCACCTCGAAAAATATAGCAGAGTACCACGGCACGGCCACCACGGCCACGGACACCACGGCCACGGCCATCACGGCCACGGCCACCACGGCCATGGCCACGGCCACGGCCACCACGGCCACGGCCACCACGGCCTCGGCCACCACGGCCATGGTCAGCAGGACCAGCGGCCATCACGGCCACGGCCCGAAGAGGCCAAAAACATGGATTTTCCATTGGTGTTTAAATGGTTTTGACATATGCTTCTTTTAAGCCTTCCCGCTGTCCAAGACGGCCCAAGAGGTCCCCAAGATCGCCCCCAGAGCACCCACGAGGCCTCCAAGATGACCCCATGACGGCCCAAGAGGCCCCCAAGACGGCCCCAAGAGGGCCCCAAGACGGGCCAAGTGGCCTCCAAGACGCCTAAGATGGCCTCCAAGACGGCCCCGAAGCGCCCCGAGAAGGCCCCAAGCTGGTTCAGAGAGGCCCCCAAGACGCCAGGAGCCCACCAAGATGGCCGAAGATGGCCCTAAGATGGCCCAAGACGGCCCAAGACGGCCCAAGAGGCCTCCAAGAGGGCCTCCAGGAAGGCCAGAAAAGGTGTGTGTGTGTGTATAAAAATATGCTTATTACTAGTATTATTATCATTAGTAGTATGATTAGTAATAAATATATTCTCATACGCACCTCTCCGAGGGAGTAGAGCTCAGAGGCGATTAATGCGCACGCGTCCGCGGCGTTTCGCTCGGGACATCCTCGAAATTCTGAAAATCGGTGGCACCCCTCACGCAGATCGTGACGTCAGGGTCCAAAAACACATGGGAATTTCAACATGTTAACATAAAACCTTCAAAAACACATGGTAAGTTCAATAATTGTGACCCCGATTCTCAGGGAATGGCGGTTTCGCTTGAACAAACCTTCCAAAATCGAGCCCCAGACCCCGCCTCGGAGCCTCCTGGGGGCCTCCTGGAAACTCCTGGGGCCTCCTGGGGCTTTCTGAACCTTCTGGCACCCCAGACCCCGCCTCGGAGCCTCCTGGGGGTGTCCTGAAACCTCATGGGGCCTCCTGGGGCCTCCTGCGGCCTCCTGGAGCCTCTTGGGGCCTCCTGAAGCCTCCTGGGGTCTCCTGGGGCCTCCTGAGGCCGCCTGGGGCCTCCTGGGGCCTCCTGGGGCTTCAGAACTACATGCACACAGAGACACAAATCACGCCCAACACATCACACGCTAGACAAACATACACACACACACACACACACACACACACACACACACACACAACACCTACAACACACAAAAAGCACGCACCACACAAAGCATACATCACACACACACACACACACACACACACAACACTCACAATCCTGGGGCCTCCTGGAGCCTCTTCTGGTATCCAAGTCGGGCCTCCTGAGGCTTCCTGGGGGGCCCTGGTACACACATCGCAAGGTGTGGCAACCCCACTTGCGCTCGAGTGCGACTTCGATGTTGCATTTCACTCCTGCGTCAAACGCCCCTTCAGTTTTTTGTATGAGCCTGGGCACACACGTGCCACTTGTATATATAGATATGTATATATATGTGTGTGTGTGTATACCAGCACAGCATACCAACACAGAGTGTATATATATACAAAATCTTAAATACTAATAACCAAAATCTTACAAATGATAGAACATGTTAATAAACGACAAAAACCAAACACAAAAAAACGGGTGCTCCTAAGGTTTTTGAAGGATTTTGACATTTGCCTATTTTCTGCCTCCCGACGGCCCGAGACGGCCCAAAAGCCCCCAAAGATCGCCCAAAGATCGCCCAAGAGGCCTCCAAGATGACCCCATGACGGCCCAAGAGGCCCCCAAGACGGCCCCAAGAGGCCCTCAAGACGGCCCAGGAGGCCTCCAAGACGCCTAAGATGGCCTCCAAGACGGCCCCGAAGCGCCCCAAGAAGGCCCCAAGCCGGTTCAGAGAGGCCCCCCAAGACGGCTCCCGACGGCGTCAGACGGGCCAGGAGCCCACCAAGACGGCCGAAGATGGCCCTAAGATGGCCCAGGAGACCTCCAAGAGGGCCTCCAGGAAGGCCCGTGAAGGCCAAAATCATTGATTTCCCATGAATTTGTTGAAGGGTTGTGGCAGTTTTTTCTGGCCTTCCGACGGCCCGAGACGGCCCAAGTGCCCCCAAAGATCGCCCAAGAGGCCCAAGACGGCCCCAAGAGGCCCCCAAGAGGCCCCCAAGACGGCTCAAGAGGCCTCCAAGACGCTAAAGATTGCCTCCAAGACGGCCCAAGAGCCCTCCAAGACGTCCTCCAAGAAGGCCCGAAAGGGTCAAAATGGCCTCGAGACAGCCAAGATGACCTTCAAGATGCCCACGTGTTCCCCGAAGGCTTTCCAAACCGATTCGGGGAACACATGGTCCGATAGCTTGGCAGGTCTGGCCTCAACGTTCGGCCACATAGGCGCTTTCAAAAAGGCAGGGGGCGGCGGTGATTCGCCGTAGGCGTCTTCGATAAATCATGAAAGGTCCGCGCTCCAAGGGCCACGATCCTTCTTAAGATGTAAAGCTGATGTACACTTACTAAACTGCCCGAAATGATGCCGAGTGGCTCCTGGGCAACGGCCAAGAAAAAAAAACGAAGTAACAGCTATTCCTAGAGCGACCCGCAAAAAGCTCAATGAAGATCCAGAAGATATCGAAAAACAACCAACCAACGAGAAATGCCTTGAGAGGGCCTAGGATAGACAACAGAACCCCGAGGGACCCAAGAAAGCTAACTAAAAGAGAGGAGGCCCACCTGAAGGCCCTATGATCATCTGGGCAAGGTCCCGATCGCAGCCGGGAGGACGAGCAGCAGCACCAGCAGGATGACGAAGGCGAGGGTAACGAGAAAGCGGTTGATGCCTGGGGCTTTGGAGGACGGCGGCAGCGGCCGAAAGCCTTCAGATCACCCGCCTGGAGGAATTGGCCACCAAGTTGACGTGAGTTTCGCGAGCCAACGTGGGTTTCTCACCTTGGTGTGGGGATGTTCAGAGCCTACGTGTTGGACCATCTGGACCATGCGTGACCCTTGCTACGTGAGACGGCGGAAAACCACAACACCTGGACATCCAAAACATGCAACGTGTGACGGTTACTCAACTGCAGAAGGTGTGCAGCAAGGGCTCCATGCGAAAGAAGCTCGCCAGTGCAGGCGCCATCAACGATGGCACTAGTTGCCTGCGGACTTGAAGATACAAGATCAAGCTCACCACGTCTCCAAGCCGAGCCACTCCAGTGGCTACTGCTTTGTCCTCGAGCTCGCACCGTGCGGCCATCGTACCGAACACTCGAGCTCAAAGAGATATGATGCTTGTGACGGGTTCCAACTCATGGTGCGGCTTGGGCCTCCAGGGCCATCCACACTGGTTGTGGAGGTATGAGGGCCACGCGGGGTCGAAAAAATACCCTTGGGGAACACATGTTTGGACAGGGCGCTGGCATCTCGAAACATGCCACATGAACGTGTTGCTTATTGCGGTGCGCCCTGGCACTAACGTTAGGCCTGGAAACGGTACTCTTGACAGCATACAACGCTCACACTTCTTGTGATTTTACACACACACACACACCTGCAAGTGTGGAGGGAAGGAGGGGGTAGGAGGAGCAGCAGCAGGACGGGGTAAGGTGAGGATGAGATGAGATGGGACAAATCGCGTAGCGATGCTATCACGAAAGCCATCCCGTGAACTTGCCGAAGAAGTCAACGAGCAGGGAGAAGTAGCACGGCAACCCGTACGTACGAGACTGACAGACTAAGAAGCCCATGGAATACCGAGTTGGAACCACCAATGAATACCTCCACACAGAAACGGAGCCAACCTCGCAGAAAGCCCAGGGATGTTCGAACACGTGGCACCACATTAAACCTACATTTGTTTATGTGTATAAATATACATTTATATCTATATATATATATGTAATACATCCACCGACTCACCCAAGCAAGGTCAATACATCCTCTGGCCCGCATGCGTCAGATCTCGCAACACGTCTTTATGTGTATATATGCCTGTATAGGGAAAACGAAAGAGGAGAAATGGGCAGGGCAAACTCAGGATGCACCAACGATGCCGCAACGCACTCTGCCGTCCCAAGCTTCTCCTCGTAAGACCCTACGAGTACTCTTTCCTTTCACTGCGGAGGCGCCCCCTGGAAAGACGAGCGCCCCATGGGTAGGCCATTCGGGCGAGAGCCTCGTTTTGAAAACGAGCCGCCTTACACCCTTCCAGCTACAACAAAGGATAAGGGGTAGAATCATACAAACCCAGGGAGTGTACAGCGTGAGCCCGTCCTGACAAGGAGCCACCCTCTATCCGTCCACGATGTTGCAGAATCTTACACGTCAGGGCCCACATGATGAGAAAGTTTCCAGCGACAGCGTTTTCCGGGGAAAAGACGAATCTTGACACGATCACTTCCGAACAGCTTGACACAAAAACACGCCATGCATCCGAACAGTTCTGCAAAATTCCTAAACTCTGGTCACCAATTTTGAAGAAGTTTGGAAGCGGCCAGTGGTCTGAACTGGTTGGGACCCCAGATTATCTGTCAGGAGGGGGGATGAAGCCAAATTCTATCAAAATCGGTCTCCCTGGACCCATCCCAGAGTCCATCTGGTGAAGTTTTTCACCCCAGATCCGTTTTGATAGTCCAAGGACCCGAGAACGACCCCCAGAGGCCCAAAAAGGCAGAAAACCTTCTCGAACACAATACCTCGAACATAGCTCCACTTTCCTGCAGCAGGTCAGAACCAATGCTGGGCCACCTCAGATCCCCAGCCGGCTCCAAGAAGAAATATCACGCAAGCGTGTTGAAAATGAACCGCCCTTCATCCGTGTAACTTTCGTAAGCTTTCGAGGCGGACGTGCGCGGAGCTGGTGCGAGAGCCACAGGTTGGGAACCACTCGCCCTCCATCCGTGCCACTGCTGGTAGCTTGATATACAGACGAACGTGCGCGGCGCTACTGCGAGATCCACGGCTTGAAAATTGACCGTCCCCCATCCGTGTAACTGCTGGAAGTGTCCCACTATTGTAAACGGTGCAGAGATCTCAGGCGAAACGCCCGGCCCGCCTTACCGACAGGAGGTGAAGCTACTGGAAGTCACCCCCTCAACGCTCTCGGCGAGGTGCAGCTGCTGCAAGGAAGCCTGAGGCTGGAAAACCTCGGGCGCTGGCGAAAAGCCCGAAGACCTCAACCATCCCCCCCCCACAGGGTGCTCCGCTCTGCAGCACGAGGTCGTCCAGCCCGGTGGCCACCGGGCACAGGCTGCTCAGCTCGCTCCTCTTGAAGGGCTCCGCCTGCGCGAGGAGGAGGATCGAGGAGGAGGCGGATCAAGGATCGAGGAGGAGGAGAATCGCGGATGATCGAGGATCGAGGATCGACGCTCGAGGAAGATCGAGGATGGCGGAGGAGCTCGGGGGCAGAGGCATCTTGGCGGCGCGCGTGAAGGGGCTCGAGGGGGGCGAGGCATGCGGGCCTCTGAGAAGGCCCCCGCGAGGCGAGCGGGCCTCCGGTCAGGAGGCAACTCTCCTGGGAGGTCACGATCGGGGGCTACTGCTGGCAGCGCGCAGAAGGAAGCAGAGCAGGGTGGGGGGGGATGGCCTCTCAGAAGGGGGCTGCTTCTTAGCAGGCAGGCGCCAGCCTTGCATCTACTGACAAGGCCCGCGCCTTCTAAGAAGCAGGGGTGCTTCTAAGAAGCCTTCCCCCGTCCCCCTACCCCCCCCCTGCGCGTGGCCGATATTGAGCCCGATGGAGGAGCCACTGGACCAGATTAAACCAGATCAAAGCCAAAATTGAGCCGGATTAAGCAGGCACCAGGGCCCCTTCGGAGAAGGCTCCCGCGACCATCAGACGGAACAGGATCAGCTGGCATCGCATCGCGAAATGTTGGCACGAAGGGAAAGGGTCCTGAGGAAAGGGATCCTGGAAGGTTTTCGCCGTTTTCGGGCCCTGGGACCCTCCACAGGCCCCGTGACCGTCCGAAAACTGCTCAGCATGGACAGCTGGCCCTGGGGAAAGCCTCCGAATCTGGGACCCGCTTCCCTCAAGAACGTTTTGCTTCTCGCTTCGGGGCCGGAATCGAATCGGACCGGCCGCGCCAGGATACACAGCAGCGCCATGCAGGCATCGGGCCTCACCGGATCGTCGGAGCATCGGAATCGGATCGGGTCGGGCTAGCCAGAGTACGTATCGAATCGGATCGATCGGATCGAAATGGACCCGGGAAGGTGTGCGCAAGGGCGATCCGGCAGGATCAAGAGTGCCACAAGGCAGGATAAGGCCAAATGAAGCCCAGGATTAAACCAGAATGAGGGGGACTACGCGGGATTAGGCTGGAGTGGGACGGTTTTCGACCGCGGACAT
>CAUYUJ010018305.1:465356-470356 GCA_963575745.1 Prorocentrum cordatum | reverse complement strand
GGAGGTAGGGGGGGGGGTCGAAACCCCCCCCCCTCCGTCACGGGAGGGGGGGGGGTCGAAACCCGCCCCCGTCCAGGGGGGGCGGGGGGTCCGGTTCCAAACCCGCCCCCCCTCCAAGCGACCGCAGAACGCGCTCTTTCTTAGATCTACCACGACGTCACGGGCAAGGGCAGCGCTGCAGACGGCGGCTGGACGTCGGCACGAGCTGGAACCTGGCTGCAGGGGCGACCAGTCCTTCCGGGAGCGCAGCGCGAAACACAGGCTCTCGAGCGCACACGCAAGCTCAAAAAAACGGGAGACACGAGAGAGGGAGCATCCCGAACGAAGCGGACAACCAGCCTCTGCGCTCGTCGAGCCGTACCCAAAAGGCCAGCACCCCAAAATCGCTGGTCTAAAACTTTCGCGCTCTGGCGCGACGGTTGGCGCGACGGTCCTCACAGGGCCAACGGCGTGCGAGATTGCGTGCAGATGTCTGCGATGGACATGATGATCATGTAAACTAGGGGACGACGCGCGTCAGGGTGAACACTGTAGGGTCCAGGAGCCAAACTCACATCCGATGCCATCGCGAATGCGTTTGGCAAAGGCCTCGCGGTGATCTCGCCGCCTTAAGGGCACGGGAGAACCATGGTGGGTACCCCGAGAACCTCTCCATAGCCCCTCCAGATAGCCTCCCCCGTCCCCCCTGGCCCCTTCAGACAGCATGTTCAAGTATATGTTGCGCCCCGCTCAATTCACGCTCAGGTGTCTTCCGGAGCGCATCACACCTGCAAGCCCAAGAGGGCCCCAAGCTGACCAGGAGGCCCTGTCCAGAAGTTCCGGAAGGAGCCCCTGGGAGCTCCCTGGGAGCCCTGTAGATGCGACGTACTGGCCATCGCTCGGACGTCCATTCCCTGTGTCTTTTTCGGTTTCGTGCGTGGTTTTTTCGCCAATGATCAAGGATGCTCCTCGATGGTCCTCGCCGAAGGAAAAACGCACACGTCCGAGCGATACCAAGCGTAAGGGGCGTGCCCTCGGAGTGCCCCGACGCCCACAAAAAGGCGGGGATTCCACGCCAGAGGCGCGGGAGAGGCTGCCGGGAGGGAGCCCGCCGCGGGAGGGCCCCTGGGCCGAGGGAGTCGCCTTCGGGGGGGGAGTAAGCAGACTCTTCCCTTACCATTTTGCTGTTTTCCTCGCCCCCCGAAAGGTCGAGGTCCATTTCATCAGCCAGAGCTCGACGATAGCTCCACGACGGCGGCCCTAATGCGCCGATCGGCCTTCTGTGGGCCACGTTCAGGCTCTGGAGCCGAATCGACAGAATGGTAAGGGATGCGAACCATCACGGGGGGGGGGGGGGCGCCGACTTCGGGGCCCGCGGCGGCCGCGGTGGGGGCAGCGCCTGCAGAGGCACCCCGGTCGGGGTCCGAGCAGGCGGGGCCGGCGGATCGCGCCGAGTCGCCGATGCCTTGGCAATGCGGCTCGATTTGGAGCCCGATTTCCTCCGCGCCGATGCATCGCCGATGCATCGCCGACGTCGGCGATGCGGCGCGATCCTCCGGCCTCGTCTGGTCGGGCCACGTCTGAGAGGCCTGGAGTCTTCCCCGGGGGGGGCCGAACGGGGCACTCCGGACATGCAGACAGCACCCACCCTGGCCAGAGACCCAGACATCCGACGTCTCGGAAAAGGCAAACTGTATGTTCCTCGTTGCCTTCGGGCTCCGGGAGCCCTCGCCAGGCCATGAGGCCGTCAAGAAACAGCTCTGGAAACAAGGCCCTGGGGAGAGGGTCGGGACTCAGAGGGGCCCCCGAATCGAAAAAGAATCATGATATCGGGTGTCTGGGGATGGGAGTATAGGGGGTTACGTGCTGTTCAGACCGGTTCGACTCTGCTTTGCCACAGGGGACTCATCGTGCCTGCCGCGACAGGGCAAAAATGCAAAGGTATGCAAATGGGCGGCTCAGAATGACTCTGGAAGGGGCGGTAGGGCTGAGGGGCCGAAGAGCTGAGGGGCGTGAATGGGCGCGGGGGGGGGAAGGATTCGGCAACTCGTGGCGAAGAGGGAAGGGGGGATGGTCGCCGATGAAAAAAATGTCTGTTTTCACAGCCTCGCGGGCGAGGCCCCTGGGCCGCCACCCCGTGAATACGGGGCCCTTTTTGCGGATGCGCCGCGCGGAACGTACCCACGCGGCCGCACATCCACGGGACCACGCCCCAGAATCCTGACCGCGAGGGCGTGGATACAGAAACGTTCACCACTGGCAAGAGGTGACGAGGCAAGCGGAGTAGTCAGACGAGGGGCGCGAGATGCACAGTGGCTGCCGTCGGAGGACATGCCTCTGCGCACCTTGCAGGGGCTGCCATCGGACTGAGCCTGCATACCGCTTCATGGAACGTTCGGGCCAACTCCTTGGATACCAGGGCATCCCGAATCCATATGTCTGGCTCCGGCCACACGCCTGGTCTGTCGAATGTCTGGGCCCCACCAAGACTACCCCCACCCGAAGTGCGTTCTCAGAGATCGTCGCTCGCGCTCGATTGCCCCCTCAAACCAAGACATGGGCGGCCCGATGTTTCGAGCCGTGAGCCCTGGACCTTTCGACCCCTCCCTGGACACGGGCGTTCGCCCCACGTCGCTCTGTTCACGCAGTCCAGGACACGAGACCAGCCTTCGGAAGCCCAGAATGGCGAAGAGCCAGCCGTCCCTCGGCACCTGCCCGAGCCGCCGGATGCCTGCCGAGGAAACTCCCGGAAGGCCTTCGTGGGGACGAGGGGCAGACCCGAGCAGACCAGCTGGGCGGGCCGAGGCCAAATGAGGCGTCACGAGGCCGCGTTGGGACGGCTTCCGGCCACGGACATGCCAGCGCAGATGCTGAGCTCCGGCAACAGGGCTTCAGGAGGGCGCGGAGGCGCGGGGCCGCAGCTCGGCTCGCGCGGCTGGGGCGCGGGGACGGCGAGGCACGAGGCGTCCTTCTCGGTGCGGTACTCGCCCGACCCGATCTCGCCCTTCATCTTGCGCCTGCTGATGCTGTTGAAGGTGATGGGGACATTGGTGCGCGGGTCGCGCCCGGCGTCCTTGGTCGTCGTGGCGGCCATGATGACCTCGCGCAATGGAGGGGGCAACGTCCTCGCCCGCCAGGGGTCGAGACAGCGTGAGCTCACGAGGGAGAAAAGAGAGAGAGAGAGAGCGAGCGGAGAGAGAGAGAGAGAAACAAAAAAAGAGAGAGAGAGACAGAGGGAAAGAGAGAGGCAAAAACCGACAGACAGACAGACAGACAGACGTACTGACCGACCCACACACAGACAGACAGACAGACAGACAGACAGACAGACAGACAGACAGACAGACAGACAGACAAACAGGCAGACAGGCAGACAGGCAGACTGACTGAGTGACCGACAGACAGACAGACAGACAAGAAACGACAAGAAACGACAAGACAAGACAAGACAAGACAAGACAAGACAAGACAAGACAAGACAAGACAAGACAAGACAAGATAAGACAAGACAAGACACGACAATGTAAGATGCGACAGACAGAAGAACAGACTGGCACAGACAGACAAGACAGACATACAAGACAAGAAAGACAGACAGACAGACAGAGAGCGCACGCCATGTGTCGACACACGTGACCGTTTAGCAAGTCTGATACTACAGTTTGCTGCGCATCCAGAAGACCATACGAGACTTTCGGGTGACCATGCGGGAGACCAAAACGCCCGACCCATTCCAGATCTGTCGATCCCCGTACTCAGCCTCAGCTGTTCTCAATGATTGATGGGGCCCTTACAGACAAGCTGTTCCAGGATACACAGCCGTGACAAAAGTTTCTTCAATTTGCTATGATGGAGATCTCTCCCATCCATCTCAAGATTCCTAACATGACATGATGCTGGGTCATTCGGCGGAGTAGTTTCCGATCCCGGGGACGTTAATAACTCTGTTACCCCAAAACGGGATCGGAAACTACCCCGCGCCAAGCAATATAAATTACCGAGCGGAATGCGATTGCGCGCGGAGTAGTTTTAGTAAAACTACTCCGAACTACTCCGCGCGAACGCGTCATTCCAAGAGGCAAATTGAAAGAAACTTTCGTCACGGCGATGTATCAATGTGAGACTTCTCCATGCGAGACATCTCGCGCGGGATAGCAACCGTAAGGCTATAGAAAAAAAGGTTGCTTTCGGAGAAGCGCTCCCACTGTAAATGATTGCCTGGGCGAGGGTGCGAGGGGGGCGTCGGGGGCGGGGCGGGGCCCTCGGGGCTTCGGAGTGGCAGCGCTGCCGCGCGCGGGACAGCGGCGCCCTCGCCTCAAACTGCAGGCCGCGGCACGCGGCACGCGGCCCGCGGGGTGCTGGCGGGGGCGCACCCGCGTCCATCGGGAGCACCCGCGGCTGCGCCCGCCCGCCATACGAACAAGATGCCGAAATCAGAGTTAAGGGGGCCGAACGGTCATTCACTGTCCTTGGGCGCGTGGCTGAGGTGAGGTTTATGTTGCTGCTGCTGTTGTTGGTGTTGTTGTTGGTGGTGGCGTTGGTTGGTGTTGTTGTTGTTGGTGTTGTTTGGCTTGCTGTTGCTGTTGTTGCTGATGTTGTTGCTGTTGGTGATGTTTGTTGTTGGTGCTGTTATTGCTGATGCTGCTGATGTTGTTGCTGTTGTTGTTGATGGTGTTGGTGTTGGTGGTGGTGTTGTTGCTGTTGGTGGTGGTGTTGTTATTGTTGCTTGTTGTTTGTTGCGTGTTGTTCGGTGCTTGTGGCTTGTTGCTTGTTGCTTGTTGTCGTCGTCCCCCCGCGACCCGGCCCGCGGCCCGCCCGCGACCCGGCCTGCGACACATCCGCGACTCGCCCGTGCCCACCCGCGACCCCGCGACCCAGCCCGCGACCCACCCCGCGACCCACCCCGCGACCCATCCGCAACCCACCCGCGACCAAACCGTGACCCAACCCGCGACCCTGCCCGCGGCCCACCCCGCGACCAACCCGCGACCCACCCGCGACCCACCCCGCGACCCACCCAC
>CAUYUJ010018305.1:460356-462856 GCA_963575745.1 Prorocentrum cordatum | reverse complement strand
AACGGTAATGGTAATGGTAGTGGTAATGGTAGTGGTAAAGGTAATGGTAATGGGAATGGAAATTGTACTGGCAATGGTAATGGTAGTGGCGAATGGCAATGGCAATGGCAATGCGAATGGCAATGGTAATGACAGAGGTAATGGTAATGGTAACGGGTTAGCGATTGGCAATGGCAATGCCAATGACAATGGCAACGGTAATGGTAATGGCAATGGCAATGGGATTGGCAATGGCAATGGCAATGACAATGATAATGGCCATGGCAATGGCAACGGCAATGGTAAATGTAATGGTAATGGCAATGGTAGTGGGAATGGGAATGGGAACGGGAATGGGAATGGGAATGGGAACGGGAACGGGAATGGAAATGGTAGTGGTAGTGGCAACGGAAATGGTAATGATAAGGGTAAGGGTAAAGGTAAAGGCAGAGGTAAAGGTAATGATAATGGTAATGGTAATGGTAATGGTGATGGTAATGGTAATGGAAATGATAATGGTAATGGTAATGGTAATGGTAATGGTAATGGTAATGGTAATGGTAATGGTAATGGTAATGGTAATGGTAATGGTCAGGGGAATGTGAGTGGCAATGGAAATGGTACTGGCAATGGTAATGGTAGTGGCTAATGGCAATGGCAATGGCAATGCGAATGGTAATGGTAATGACAGAGGTAATGGTAAGGGTACTGGTAATGGTAACGGCGATGATAGTGGTAACGGGGTAGCGACTGGCAATGGCAATGACAATGACAATGGCAACGGTAATGGTAATGGCAATGGCAATGACAATGGCAATGGCAACGGTAATGGCAATGGCAATGGCAATGGCAATGGGAATGGCAATGGCAATGATAATGGCCATGGCAATGGTAATGGTAATGGTAATGGTAATGATAATGTGAATGGAAATGGGAACGGGAATGGGAATGTGAATGGGAATGGGAATTGGAATGGGAACGGGAACGGGAATGGAAATGGCAGTGGTAGTGGTAACGGAAATGGGAATGGCAAGGGTAAGGGTAAAGGTACAGGTAGAGGTAAAGGTAATGGTAATGACAATGGCAGTTGTAATAGTAGTGGTAATGGTAATGGTAATGGCATTGTGAATGGGAATGTGAATCGGAATGGTAACGGTACTGGCAAAGGTAATGGTAGTGGCGAATGGCAATGGCAATGGCAATGGTAATGGGAATGGTAGTGGCGAATGGCAATGGTAATGGTAGTGGCGAATGGCAATGGCAATGGCAATGGTAATGGTAATGGCAATGACAGTGGTAATGGTAATGGCACTGGGAATGGTAACGGTGACGGTAACGGTTTTGGTAATGGTTATGGCAATGGTAACGGGGTAGCGACTGGCAATGGCAATGGCAACGGCGATGGCAATGGGAATGGTAATGGCATTGGCAATGGGAATGGCAACGGCAATGGCAATGGCAATAGCAATGGCCATGGCAATGGTAATGGGAATGGTCATGGTCATGGTAATGGTAATGCTAATGGTAATGGGGATGGGAATGGGAATGGGAATCGGAATCGTAGTGGTAAGTGGAACGGGAACGGGAATGGAAATGGTAGTGGTAGTGGTAATGATAATGGCAATGGTAATGGTAATGGTAATGGTAATTGTATTGGTAACGGTCATGGTAGTGGCAATGGTGATGGAAATGGGAATTGTAATGGTGATGGCAGCGGTAGTGGTAATGGTAATGGTAATGGTAATGGCAATGGTGTTGGTAATGCTAATGGTAATGGCAATGGTAATGTTAGTGGCTAATGGTAATGGGAATTATAATGGTAATGGTAATGGTAATGGTAACGGTAATGGTAATGGTAACGGGGTGGCGACTGGCAGTGGCAATACAATGGCAATGGCAACGGCACTGGTAATGGCAATGGCAATGGCAATGTCAATGGCAATTGTAATGGCCATGGTAATGGTAATGGTAAAGGTAAAGGTAAAGATAAAGGTAAAGGTAATGGTAATGGTAGTGTGAATGGGAATGGGAATGGGAATGGGAATGGTAATGGTAATGGTATTGGGAATGGGAATGGGAATGGAATGGGAATGGGAGTGGGAGAGATTGAGAGGAAAGCAAGAGAGGAAAGCGAGAGAGAAAGCGAGAGAGGAAATATCAGAATAATGATGAGGAGCAACGTGAAAGATCGTAAAACATCGTCTGAAACCCACAGGGACTCCACAATCCCCCGGCCTCGAGTTCTCCGCCTCCTCCTCTTCCTCATCATTCTCCTCCTCCTTCCTCATCCTCATCCTCATCCGCCTCCTCCTCCTCCTCCGCCTCCTCCTCCTCCTCCATCCTCCCTCCTCACCCCATTCCTCCTCCTCCTCCCTCCTCCTCATCCTCCTCCTCCTCCTCATCCGCATCCTCATCCTCCTCCTCCTCCTCCTCCTCCTCCTCCTCCTCATCATCATCATCATCATCATCATCATCATCATCATCATCATACTCCTTCTCCTCAGTGTCCTCCTCCTACTCC
>CAUYUJ010018305.1:453878-460256 GCA_963575745.1 Prorocentrum cordatum | reverse complement strand
TTTCGGACAGCGCGCGCGGGTGGAAATTTTGAAAAGTCGTGCAGCTGTTTTTCGAGGACCTACGGTGCGATTCGTGATTTTATGATGCGCGGTGGTAAAATTCTTAAGAACCCAATGGTTTTTGGAGATTTCGGCGTGCGCGCGCGAAGAAAAAACGAATCTGTCCCGCATGGTATTATTTGACAGGGATGATGGCCCTGGCAGGTGCGCAACCGTTGTCGCAGAAGTTCGAAAAAGTTGCTCGCAAAAGCCCGTTTGACAGAAATGTTTAAAAAGTGATGGTTTTCCTACGAATCCGCAAGAGCGCGCGGGATGAGATTTTGACAATTTTTTATTTAAAAAACCATTGGGTTTTTAATGTTTTTATGTTGAAATCGCTCCGAAACCTAAGGTTTTGGAAGGATTTCGTCTTGCACGCGCGAATGTCCACTTTAGCTTATTTTTTGCAAGGGATTCTTGAAATTGGATTACATTTGAACAAGAAATTTCATTTTATAGTGTTTTTTGCAAGGGAAAGCGGGGGGGAACAAAACAACCGGATCCGGTACTAATCCACTTTTCTGAAGCTTTCGCGAAAAAATAATGAAAATGTAGCTGCGGCCTAGGTTTTGGAGGGGGGTCGTGTACCAGGGGTCCCAACAATAATTATTCTTTAGAAGTAATAATGTTCAACAACAACAGCAGCAGCAGCAGCAGCAGCAGCAACAACAACAACAACAACAACAACAACAACAATCATTTTACCCGAACGCTCAGTGTTCTCCCCAGTGCCAGGGTTTTCTTGCGACACCAGCCAATACCCCCACTTCGTGGGGGGGCCGTTCAAGCTCTACCAAATATCCAAACGACTCTTCGAGACCACCCACACCCAGCTTCCCGCCCTATGACGTTGGGACACTTCACTTCGTGGCGTGCGGACGACCCTGGCTACTACACTGGCGTGGGGTACACACCCACAGAGGTTGATCACATCTGTTACATATGATGTGGTACACGGTACACGTGAGATGGTACGCAGTGCCAAGATAGTTGGTCACATTTTTGGGGCAAATTCGTGGGGATGCGATTACAGAAGTACATGTGTTACACTGATGTTATACAGTCCCACTGATGTTATACAGTCCCAAGGGCGCCTCTTTGGGCCTCATGGACGCCTCTTGGGGCCATCTTGCGCGCCTGTTGGGGCCATCTTGGGTTTTAAAGATTCATCAAGAGACCGCGAATGGATTTCGAGATTTTTCGGATGAGAAAGTAGTGCGTTTTCATATGTTTTCTGAACATCGCATCTTGAAATTATTGAAAACCCATTGTGTTTGGCAGGATTTCGACATGCGCGCGCGGCGGCCGCGCGCATGTGCACTTCGTCTCATTTTTTGCAAGGGATGGTGGCCCTCGCAGGCGCGCAACCGTTGTTGGAGAAGTTCAAAGCACCTGAAGAAGTAGCACGCAAAGACCCTTTTGACAGAAATGTTTAAAAAGTGGTGTGTTTCCTATGAATCCGCAAGAGCGCGCGGAAGGACATTTTGACATTTTTTTCTTAAAAAACCATTGGGTTTTTGATGTTTTTATGTTAAAATCGCTACGAAACCTAAGGTTTTGGAAGGATTTCGTCTTGCGCGCACGAATGTCCACTTTACCTTATTTTTTGCAAGGGATTCTTGCAATTTGATCAAGTAAGAACAAGAATTTTCATTTTATAGTGTTTTTTGCAAGGGAAAACGGATTACAACAAAACAACCGGATCCGGTGACAATCCACTTTTCTGAAGCTTTCGCTAGAAAATGAAGGAAATGAGGCTGCGGCCTAGGTTTTGGAGGGGGGTCGCGCACCAGGGGTCTCAACAATAATATTTCTTTAGAAGTAATAATATTCAACAACAACAACAAGGCAGTAACGCCTATGTGCGCCCCTCTCCCCAGGGGCACAGGAGTCTGGTCACTCTATTCGCATGACCATACTCCTGTGCCCCTCCCCACCCACGAAGGGGGGGGCAGCAGCCAGCATCCAGCACTCATACAAACAACTAACTACAAAATCCATTGGGACCCCTGCAGGGGTCAACTCGGCCCTGCCTTCGCCAAACGATCGCGCGCTGGCGAAGCAACGGAGCATTAATAAAATCCTGTTAGGGATGAATGGAGCTCTAATAGGATCCTGTCAGAGGGGATTGAGCTCTAATTGGATCCTGTTAGGGATGGATGGAGCATGAATAGGATCCTGCTAGGGATGGATGGAGCTCTTCTAAGATCCTATTGGGAATGGATGGAGCTTGTATGTAATCGATACGAACAATTTAAAATTAATGGAACCAACAAGAATCAATACGAAAGGGAGAATCAATAGGAATCAATAGGGATCAATAGGGATCAATAGGAATCAATCGAAATCAACAAGAGTTAACTGGAATCAGTAAGAATTACTTAGAACCAATAGGGATCAAGGATAATCAATTGGAATCAATAGAAATCAATTAGAACCAATGAGAATCAATGAGAATCAGTAGGAATCAACTAGAATCAAAAAGAAGAATAACGTAGAATCAATAGGTTTCATACCCACAACCCAGGCACGGTAGCACGGCGTGCGAGGGGTGCTCCGAAATGAGCCCGAGGCGCCCCGTGGGGGCCCCTTCGTGGAGCCGCAAAGCATGTGAGGGGTGCTCCGACAGGGCCCCGAAGCGTACTGTGGAGACCCCTCGTTCGCTCACGAAACGTGTGAGGGGTCCTCCGAAATGGGCCCCAGGCATCCAAAGTGAATCCCGATGCCTCCGGTGAGGACCCCTCATGGGGCCACGAAACGTGTGAGGGGTGCCCCCAAATCAGCCCGAGGAGTCCCGTAGAGACCCGTCGTGGGACAACGAAACACGTGAAGGGTGATCCGAAATGGGCCTGGAGCGTCCCGTGGAGACCCCTCGTGGAACCACGAAACGTCTGAGGGTGATCCGAAGTGGGCCCGAGGCGTCCCGCGGAAACACTCTACAAGGGCAGTGGACCGTGCGAGGGGCCACGGAACGTGCGAGAGGTGCTCCGACATGAGCGCGAGGCGTCCCGTGGAGACCCTCAAACGGCAGCGAAACGTTTGAGGGGTGTTCCAAAACGGCCCCGAGGCATCCGAAATGACTCGCGTTGCCTTGGGTGGGGACATCTCGTGGGGCCACGAAACGCGTGAAAGATTCACCGCAGTGAGCCCGAGGCGTCCCGTGGAGACCCCTCGTGGGGCCACGAAACGTGTGAAGGATGCTCCGAAATTGGCCCTTTGGCGTGGGCGTGGGCGTGGGCTGGCGCGTGGGCGTGGGCGTGGGCGTGGATGTGTGCGGGCGTGGGCGTGGGCGTGGGCGTGGGCGTGGGCGTGGGCGTGGGCGTGGGCGTCGGTGAGGGTGCGGATGCTGGCCTGCTGCCCCCCCCCCCCCTGGCGTGAGCGTGGGCGTCTGCATCGGTGTGGGTGCGGGTGTTGGCCTGCTGGCCTGCTGCCCCCCCCTCTGGGGACGGGGCACACACAGGCGTTGATGCCAACAACAACAACAACAACAACAACAACAACAAGAAGAATAACAACAACAACAACAACAACAACAACAACAACAACAACAACAACAACAACAACAACAACAACAACAACAACAACAACAACAACAACAACAACACAACAACAACAACAACAACAACAATCATTTTACCCGAACGCTCAGTGTTCTCCCAGTGCCAGGGTTTTCATGCGACGCCAGCCAATACCCCCACTTCGTGGGGGGGCAATGCAAGCTCTACCAAACATCCACACGACTCTCGGGAACCACCCACACCCAGCTTCCCGCCCTATGACGTCAGGACACTTCACTTCGTGGCGCGCGGACGATCGTGGATACTACACTGGCGTGGAGTACACACCCGCAGAGGTTGATCACTTGTTTGGGCCCCGCATGTGCCCCGCGAATACGTTCTCCATACCAGCTCTCCAGATGGCCAGCGTTCTGCACTTGGACAAGCGTGTCTTTCGATGAATACTGCAGTAGCCACGCCGTTGCGACCCTATCTGGCACATACAGTGGTGGATCCAACTGTCGGAGCGCCCGGCATAATTTGTAAGCGGTATTATACTCGATGCCCAGGTGGCGGATGGCAGACCCGTGCTGCTCCTCCAGCTCCTTGGCGCTAGAAATACTTACCTTGCCAGTCACAACCCGATACTTGGCCCACCAAGTCTTGCACGCCTGGTGACTGGCATTGATACCCTTTGCCGCGAGCGCCTGATGCAAATAATACGCACTCTCGCAGTCGGCCAAGGGAGGCCGGGACAGCTCTGCGCCATACTGCTCGTGAAGGTCTTTCGCCGTCAAAGCCATGATCCAAGAACACAGGCGATACCTTGATCCGAGATGGCTACGGATATGAGCGTGAGAGGAAGGGGGGAAGCCTCCTGGGGCCGCTGGGGGTCCTCTTGGGGAAGGGGGGAAGCCTCCTGGCGCCGCATGGGGTCCTCTTGAGAGGCTTTGGGGGGCTTCTTGAAAGCATGTTGGGGCCTCTTGGGGGCTTATTGGATCCTCCCGGAGGACTCTTGGAGCCGCTTGGACGCCTCCTGGGGCCATCTTGGGGGCCTCTTGGAGCCAACTTGGAGCCTCTTTGGAACCTCTTGGGGGCCTCTTGGAGTCCTCTTGGGGCCTCTTGGGACCATCTTGGGCGCCTCTTGCGGCCTCATGGGCGCCTCTTGGGGCCATCTTGAGCGCCTCTTGGGGCCATCTTGGGTTTTAAAGATTCATGAAGAGCCCGCGGGTGGATTTTGATATTTTTCGGATGAGAAAGTCTTGCGTTTGCATATGTTTTCGGAACATCGCATCTTGAAATTATTGAAATCACATTATGTTTGGCAGGATTTCGGCACGCGCGCGCGGCGGCCGCGCGCATGTGCACTTCGTGTCATTTTTTGCAAGGGATGGTGGCCCTCGTAGGCTCGCAACCGTTGTTGCAGAAGGTCGAAGCACCTGAAAAGGTTCCTCGCAAAGGCCCTTTTAACAGAAATGTTTAAAATCTGGTGGGTTTCCTAGGAATCCGCAAGAGCGCGCGGAAGGACATTTTGACAATTTTTTCTGAGAAAACCATTGGGTTTTTGATGTTTTTATGTTAAAATCGCTACGAAACCTAAGGTTTTGGAAGGATTTCGTCTTGCGCGCACGAATGTCCACTTTACCTTATTTTTGCAAGGGATTCTTGCAATTTGATCAAGTAAAAACAAGAATTTTCATTTTCTATTGTTTTTTGCAAGGGAAAACGAGCGTCAACAAAAAACCGGATCCGGAGCTCATCCACTTTTCTGAAGCTTTCGCGAAAAAATGATGAAAATGTAGCTGCGGCCTAGGCGCGGCGCAGAGGTCGCGCACCAGGGGTCCCAACAATAATAATTCTTTAGAAGGAATAATGTTCAACAACAACAACAACAACAACCACAACCACAACCACAACCACAACCACAACCACAACCACAACAGCAGCAGCAGCAGCAACAGCAACAGCAACAGCAACAGCAACAGCAACAACAACAACAACCACAACCACAACAACAGCAACAGCAACAGCAACAGCAACAGCAACAGCAGCAGCAACAACAGCAACAATAATAACAACAATAACAACAGCAACAACAACAACAACGCAACAGCATCAAAAACAGCAGCAGCAACAACAACAGCAGCAGCAACAACAGCAACAACCACAACAACAGCATAAACAACAACAACAACAACAACAACAACAACAACAACAACAACAACAATCATTTTACCCGAACGCGTGGTGTTCTCCCCAGTGCCAGGGTTTTCATACGACACCAGGCAATACCCCCACTTCGTGGGGGGGCATCACAAGCTCTACCAAATATCCAAACGACTCTTCGCGACCACCCAAACCCAGCTTCCCGCCCTATGACGTTGGGACACTTCACTTCGTGGCGTGCGGACGACCGTGGCTACTACACTGGCGTGGGGTACACACCCACAGAACTTGGTCACTTATTCGTGGCGCGCATGTGCCCAGCATGGTGCAATTGTGCCATACAATACATAATACAGAGAGACGAATGTGTCCCGCATGGTATTATTTGACAGGGATGATGGCCCTGGCAGGTGCGCAACCGTTGTCGCAGAAGTTCGAAAAAGTTGCTCGCAAAAGCCCGTTTGACAGAATTGTTTAAAAAGTGTTGGTTTTCCTACGAATCCGCAAGAGCGCGCGGAAGGACATTTTGACAATTTTTTCTTAAAAAACCATTGGGTTTTTGATGTTTTTATGTTAAAATCGCTACGAAACCTAAGGTTTTGGAAGGATTTCGTCTTGCGCGCACGAATGTCCACTTTACCTTATTTTTTGCAAGGGATTCTTGCAATTTGATCAA
>CAUYUJ010018305.1:431378-448878 GCA_963575745.1 Prorocentrum cordatum | reverse complement strand
GGACCTGCACGGGGGGCGCACCCGGGGGCCCGTGCCAGGTGGCCAGAGAGGAGCGGAGGAGTTCGCGCAGCTCCGCCCAGTGCCTGGCCCGACGGGAGAGGCGCCGGAGAGGGCGGTGTCGGAGAGGGTGCGCGATGAGGATGCACGGGCCTTGGAAGGCCACGTCGAAGCCTTCCGAGCGGGGGCGCGGCCAACCAAAGTGGCCAGGGAGGGGCCGAGGAGGCAGGGATGCAAAGGGTACCCTCGGGAAGGTTGCCCATCCTTACTGTGCCGGGTTGGCTGTGCAGCACCGGTGGCGTCGACGGTGGCGGCGTCGGGGGGGCCGCCAGAGAGGCTGTCCGGTGGGCCGTCGGGGGGCCGACGGGCGGCGGGGGGGAGGGAAGGCAGCCAGGGAGGCCGTCGTCGCAAATACACACACACACGCACACACACACGCACATACACTTTTCCTCTGGGGCGCCGATGGGGTGGAATCAGCGGTTCAACAACCAGCCACCCGCCCACCCACCCCACACACGCACACACACAGGCACACACACACACGCACACACACACGCACACACGCACACACGCACACACGCACACATGCACACACGCACGCACGCACGCACGCACGCACGCACGCACGCACCACGGTCACAACCCCGGGAGAGGCACCACGGTCACACCCACCCCCAGGAGAGGCACCGTCTTGAGCCCGGATACCTCTACGGTCACCGCTCCTGCGGATGACGCCAGAGCGCTCAGCGCCAGGCATCGCAGGGCCGCCATCGATACGAGCTGGGTATTCTCTGCGTTTCGTAAGGAGCGCCAGTGGGGCGCCGCCGCCGCCCGCGCCGTCGTGGACCAACGCCGCGCGCCGAAGGCACAACATCCTCTGGCGAGGTGCGCCGGCGCAGCGAGGCTCATCCCCGTCGGGGGGCGCCAGGGGGGGTGCGAACCCAGCGGTCGTTACCAAACGCAGGATATGTGAGAACAAGAGCTTCAGGTAGTGTATGGAAGACTGCGCAGTCCTTGAGCCAGAAAGGATATGGGGGCATTCCTCCTCGCCCCAGACAAACCCAGGGCATCCGGCGACTCGATCTTTGCTGAGACATGGGCCACCAGACATCTCGACTCCTTCCCCGGGGCCAAGGTTTCATCCTAATGGTTTTTGTTGACGGTCCAGGACCTGGAAACAGCCCCCTGAAGCCGAAAATTGTTCAAAACAACAAATGCCGTCCCAATGTTTTCGAGCCGCCAGATGCATGGGAGTAACCCCCCGATGAGCCCCCGAACAACATGAAGCCAATCATCCCAGACCTGGCGCGACGGAAGTCTTAGACCTGCAATCCTTGCATCCGTTTGAATGGCCGTCGACCCGCCCAGGGCGTGACGGTCAAGCCCTTGGAGAGAACGCGTTTCGTGCACGCTTGCCTGGAAAAATCACTTTGACACGTTGGAACGGGGGGAGGGGGCCCCCCCAAACATTGAGCGCTGCTGGAGAACCGTAACCCAGAGGGGGGGCCCAAGAAGGAATGGTGGCTTGGAGCCAAGGAAGTCCCGCCCCCCCGTCCGAGGGGGAGGCGGGGTTCAAGGGGGCCCCCCTGAGTTGGAAGGGTACGGGGGGCTCGAACCGCTTCGAACTGGGCCCCCCTGCCCCCCCTGTGCGCGTCGTCGTCGTCGCAGGTCGCAGTCGCCGCCACAGTCGCCGCCGTCGCCGCCGCCGTGGCCGTCGCCGCCGCCGTGGCCGTCGCTGTCGCCGCCGCCGTCGTCATCGTCGCCGTCGTCGTCGACGCCGTCGCCGTCGCCAACGCCGTCGCCGTCGCCGTCGCCGTCGTCGCCGTCGCCGTCGCCGACGCCGTCACCGTCGTCGTCGTCGCCGCCGTCGTCGATGTCGCCGTGGCCGTCGCCGTCGCCGCTGTTGTCGTCGTCGTCGTTGTCGCCGCCGTCGCCAACGCCGTCGCCGTCGCCGTCGCTGTCGCCACCGCAATCGTCGTCGTCGTCGTCGTCGTCGTCGTCGTCGTCGTCGTCGTCGTCGCTGCCCGACGGCGCTGGCGCCATCACTGGCGCTCGCCGTCGTCAGTTGCAGGGGGGGCCCCCCCATATATGGTCCAGGGTTTGGGCCCCCCCCCCCCAATGCTGATGCCATTGGGCCCCCCCCCCCCGCGCGATGGTCTCCCGCGCCCCCCCCTGTGGGCGTGGCGTGGTGCTGCGCTGCGGTTCCCCCCCCCGCCCCTGTGGATGTGGTGTGGTGCTGTGGTGGTTCAGAGGTGGGCGTGGCATGGTGTTGCACTGCGGTGCCCCCCTCCCCCCCCCCTGTGGATGTGGTGTGGTGCTGTGGTGGTTCGGAGGTCGTCGTCGTCGTCGTCGTCGTCGTCGTCCTCGTCGTCCTCGTCGTCCTCGTCGTCCTCGTCGTCCTCGTCGTCCTCGTCGTCGTCGTCGTCGTCATCGTCGTCGTCGTCATCGTCGTCGTCGTCGTCATCGTCGTCGTCGCCGTCGTCATCGTCGTCATCGTCGTCGTCGCCGCCGCCGCCGCGTCGTCGCCGCCGCAGCCGTCGTTGTCGTCGTCGTCGTCGTCGTCGTCGTCCTCGTCGTCCTCGCCGTCGTCTCGCCGTCGTCGCCGTCGTCGCCGTCGTCGCAGTCGTCGTCGTCGTCGTCGTCGTCGTCGTCGTCGTCGTCGTCGTCGTCGTCGTCGTCGTCGTCGTCGTCGTCGTCGTCGTCGTCGTCGTCGTCGTCGTCGTCGTCGTCGTCGTCGTCGTCGTCGTCGTCGTCGTCGTCTCTGGGACCATACAATCTGGGGGGGGGGGGAGGCCCGAAGAATCCTGGGACCATACCATCTGGGGGGGGGGGGCCCGTGGGCCCTCGACCCTGGATCATATATACGATGGACGATGGGGCAGAATCATATGCAAACTGCAACACGACAAAGAGAACGGATAATCCGGGGGAATGGGAGGCCCGGACATTGGCACCAACACCAACACAAGGGGTTGCCTCCACAGGGGGAAGATGATCCTCGATTTCGGTGTTGGTGGTAATATTTCGGTCACTTCGGAAGCCAGAATATTACCACCATCACCGAGATCGGGATCCTCTTCCCTCGGTGGAGGAACACAGCCGATATTGGTGTTGGTGTCAACCTCTAGGCCTGCGTTTTTTTATGTTTTAATATATATATATATACATATATATATATATATATATATATGTGTGTGTGCATGTATATATATAGAGAGATGCATGTATATATGTATATATATACTATAACAGTATATATATATATATGAGGAAGTTGAAGTTGCCGATTCCACTGCTCGCGCAATGATTCCACCCACCCCCGCGCAACTTGGATTGCAAAACCCATGCGGAAGTGATTGCGATGAGTGGTTGGTGTTGGCAGATGTATCTCCGCGGCCACGTTAGCACGCGCATGCTCGCGCGCGCAGCGGCCAGCTAGTTTGGCGCGACCGACGCGAAGGCAGTGGCGCGGACCGCTCGGCACATCCCAGCGGGCATTTTAATGCGAGGCGGCGGTTTGGGCGGGCGCGGTATCATGGCAACGTCGACAACGGTAAACACGATGATGACGACAGCGATGCTGGTGGCGATGCTGACAGCGACGACGGGGCAGCCAGTGACGGCGCCGACGCTGCTAACGCCGACGACGATGACGGCGTCTTCGCGTCGGTGATACAGATTTTGGAACGAGTTCGACATGCTCGATTGGCAGACGGGCGAGAGTGGCCCGCATGGTATTATTTGACAAAGATCGTGCCACCCCAACACGCGCGCAACGGCGGCCCAACGGCTTCGACATGAGCGCGCGAAGCCCGCTTGGTAACATTCCATGAACATGTTGAAGCCTATGGTTTTCTAAAGAATACGCACACAAATTGTTTTGGAAATATGGGTTGCGAACCCTGTGTTTCCATATAGTCTTTGGACGATCGATTTTGAAATCCTTACGAAACCTCAGGTTTTGAAGGATTCCAGCATGCGCGCGCACGCGCGCGCGTGCGCACTTCGTCCCACTTTTGCAAAGGATTCTTGGGAACTGATGATTTGTGACAAACGAGTGCGCGCGCATACGTCTTTTTGCAGCGGACGTCAGGGGGGGCCAATACCGGCCCCCCTAGGATGGTGCGAATTCATATTGAGGATGGACAATTGCTTGAGCCGCCCGAAAGGCAAGGATGCACGTTCAGGAGTCATGTTGAGAAATAAAAATAAAAATAAAAATAAAATAATCAATGCAAAATTAATAATAAAATAATAAATAAATAATATATGTATATATATACATTAAGCAGTTATATTCAATACATCGCAGTTGTAATCAGAAAACATATCAAAACGGCTGATTCTACTGGGCCAGGGCCAACTTCCGTTCAACGCAGCAAGAAAACTTAAGTGCAAGCACTGTTTAGGGGAATACTGCCCACCCCCCCTCCCCAGCGAGCAGCACTGCTGGATCCCCCCCACAATCGCGGGGAATCCTCGGAAGACCGCTCGCTGCGCAGCGAGCAACGCTGCTTGGGAAAGGCACGGCGGAGGCATTGAATAAGGAACCCTTTGGATAAGGAGTGAAGGGTCTCGCGACCGATGGGCGGCCTGTCGTGGGCCACCCACTTAGCCTCGAGGCAGGGCCTGGGCCCTCGGACGACATTCCTTCCCCAATGCCCCCGCCGTATATGATGAGACCACGGGGCCGAGAACCAAGAAGCGGCAGGCACGATGAGTGAAATGGTGGATGGGACGATGACGAAGAGGCCAAATCGAGAGGCAAGGGGCAGAGAGGCAGGCAGTGCGAGGTGGCCTGAAGTGGCCGATGCGGGCCGATGGGCGTGTCTCCTTCCAAGCTGCGCGTTGCGTGTGCCATCCATCGCACACGGGCTCTACGGGCCCACGATCGACCCCGACGCCCGCCGCCCGCCCCGCGTGGCAAAGCGCCACCGCCGGCAAGTGCCCTTGCGGCACTTGCCGATCCCCGCTGCGGCGCGTCAGCGGGTCAGCGGGCGACCCTGCTGCCCGCGCGCTTCAGCCCTGCGGGCGGAATCGGAGGGAGGCGAAGGACTCCATCCCTCCCCCCCTCCCCCCCTTCCTCCGCCGACGTCCTCCCTCGCTCCCTGCGCCCCGCCCTCCCCCGAGGCTCTCCCTCCCTCACTCCCTCCGCCGAGGCCCCCCCCCCTCCCCCCCTCCTTTGTCCGAGGCCCCTCGGCCCTCGGCCCGAGGTCTTACGCCGCAGCGGCAGCGGCCTTCCGCGCCCTCAGGCGCTTGGCCAAGCTCTCCTTGGCGCCGGTCGCCGCCTCCTGTGGCCCCCGCTTCTCGCCCACGGCCTCCGTCTTGGCGGCCTCGGTCGCCGTGGTGTCCACGGCCTGCTCCGCGACGCGATCGCCCACCTTGGCAACCTTGATGGGCTTCTTGTTCCCCTCCTCCACCGCCGTAGCCTTGGCCTTGCCCTTGCCTGCCGCCGCGGCCTCGACCTCGATCTTGAAGTGGTCGGCGCCCGCGTTGCCCTCCTCCAGGCTCTTCAAGGCCTCCTCGAACGAAGGTGGAAGGGTGACCTTGTGCGCCGCGAACTTCTTGCGGACGTCTTCGGCGCTGCGCTCGATGGACTCCTTGTTGCCCGACAGGTTCGGCATCCCACGGCACACGTGCCAATCCGCGAATGCGAAGCAGACCGCCCGCGCCCCCAAGTCAGCCGCCTCGGACAGGGACTTGATCATCTTAGGCGACATCCACGGCTCCTTGCAGCCGTCGTTGAGCACAGCCTTGAGGATCTTGTAGCCTCCGCGAGCCTCCTCGCACAAAGTCCCGATCTTGCTGAACGATTCGCGTGGGACCGTGATCAGCTCCAAGCACAAGTCTTTCCTCTCGAGAAGCTCGTCAACGTTTTCGGCCCACTTCTTCGGGATGAAGTCCATGGCCCGGAGGTGCCCTGTGACCAGATTGCCAACTGCGGTCGCGGCCGCGGCTGAGCTCGAGCAGGCGGCCCCGAGCAAAGACTCTGAAAACTCCTTCACGTCCAAAACGCCCTCCAAGAACTTGAAGCGACCGACCCCGTGGAAACAAGTCTTGGCGGACTCCATGGCGACGGCGGTCGTGAATGTGTCCGTCCACGACCGCAGGTTCTTGACGGCGACCGCCATCTCCTTCACGATGACGGATGTGAGGGGCACGCTGCTGGCGGACGTGATGCCGACGAGGGCGTTCTCCACCTCGGCGATAGCCTTGGCCAACGACAGCGACTGAGACATGATGCTGAGCTCCGTGCCCAGATGCCGGTCTTGGGACTGGACGTCCTTCAACGCCTTCCGATCTGCGTCACCGAAACCAGCTGTCATGAACTTCATACGGCGAGAGGCTACATCGCCGGCGGACGTCGGCTCCGGGAAAAACTCGCGGAAGCGATCCAAGAGGGGCTTGATGACCGACTCGACCTGGGAATCCGCCTTGCCACCGAGGTTGCGCATGCACTCGCCATCCTTGGACAGGAGCGGGGACGTCTTCAGCGCGGTCTGCAGCGCCTCCATGCCATCAGGGGCGGCCTCGCTAACGAGGTTGCCAAGCCTCATCGTCAAATCGGCGCAGAGCGCGGAGTCGTCGAAGTCGGCTTTGATTTGCTCCGAGAAGTTCATCATGCATGAAACCACCTTCGCAGGTCCGAGACTGGAGATCGGTCGAGGCGGATGGGGGGGGGGGCAGGTGGAGGAAGGAAAAGGAACGCATGGCAAAAGGACCTGGGATGTGATATATACATATAGAGAGAGAAGAGAAAGAGAGAGAGAGAGAGAGAGAGAGAGAGAGAGAGAGAGAGAGAGAGCACAGCAAGAGAGGGAGGAGAGAGAGATAGATAGAGTGTGAGAGAGAGAGAGAGGGCAAGAAGGATAGAGAGACAGAGAGAGCGAGAGAGGGATGACGAGGTGAAGAGGTGGACGAGGCGGAATTGGTTGAGGAGGAGAAATGGACGACGTGGGCGGGGGGCGGGGGCGAGTGGCAAGGGGGGAGATGGAGGCGGCCACCTCCTGCATCCACACGCACTGGTTCCACGTCACGCCGAACTTGTTCACGAACTTGCTCTTCTCGAGGTCCTCGAAGAAGTCGTCGAGCCGCAGGCCGCGTCCATCAACTTCAACGGCCTTGGCCCAACTCTGCAGCAGCTCCTTGTCCAGCGCCTGGCCACTCAGCCGCTCTGTCAAGTACTTGAACCCGTCGTAGCAGGCGTCTAAGGGCACGTCGAAGTGGAGCAGCTCGGCGGACGGCACGAACTCCATCAAGCAGCAGTCTGGCGCGGAAGTGAGAAGCTCACACAATGCCTGGAACGCGGCCCTCGCATTGCTGACCACAGTCTTGTCGCAAAACACCACGTTCGGCGTGCACTGGCCCAACGCGTCAACCATGCTCGCGGCCCTGCGGTGAAGCTCCACCTTCACTTCCTGCGTCTTCTTCGCCTTCTTCGAATCCAAGTCCAGATCCGCCACCAACTTCTTCCCGTGCGGGTGGGCGAACAACGCCGCGGCACTCCACGTGTTTTTGTTCTTGTGGTTCACTAGGACGTTGTTGGCGTGCTCGGTGATCTCCGCCCTTTCGTCCAAGTCATCGAGGCACTGGCAAGTCGCAGCCACCCCCACCGCGGCAATGAACTCCTCGGCGTCATCCGCAAAGTCGCCGTCTGGCGACTGCCCAAACCACTCCGTCATCGCCGCCAACGCCAGGTTGTAGGTGCTCTTCTTGAGAAGCACCATGACCTTCTCCCCCAAGAGCTTGTCCTGGTCCTCCTCAGGATTCGTCGATCCCTGCTTGGTAAGGCTGGCCATGCTAACCATCTGGAACCACGCCTGCTGCTGGTCCATCCCGGTGATGCGCATCCTGTGGCGCGCCCACTTGACGTGCCTGGGCCAATTGATGACCACCTGCGGGATGCCGAAAGAGAAACGCGCGGAATCGAGGGCAAGAGGGCTTCTCCAGGAAGACTCCCCCCTTCCCCCCTCCTCCCTCCTCCTCCTCCTCCACCTCCTCCCCCTCGTCCTCTGCCCCACCCTGCCCTTCCTCCGCCCCCCCCCCTTTTTCCTCGGAGTGGCATGACGGCATGGCATGGGGAGGGGGGATGAGGAGGATGATGAGGGGAAGGTGGAGGAACGGAAGGAGGGGATAGGAGGAGGAGGAGGAGGAGGAGGAGGAGGAGGAAAGGAGGAAGAGCAGGAGAAGGCGGAGGAGGAGGCGGAGGAGGAGGGAGGCAGAGCAGCATGACCAGCAGTGGCACACTGGCCCCTGGTGAGTACCCCCCCTGCGCAGTAGCGCCGACCTCCCCTTCTGAAATGGCCCCAACCAGGAGCGGCCAGCGGCCCCCCACGCTGCTGATCGCAGCGAGAATGCTGGAGAGAAACACGTTTGCATCCCCAGGCTGGCCCAGGCCCCAGGCCGCCCGAGGATCCAGGGCGCAAGAGGTCTCGACCATGTCGAAGGCCGCCGAGAAGCCCGGCGTGCCCAGGCCGTGATCCTGCACCGCGACCAACAACGAATGGATGGAGTTCGTGTGCTTGAGAATCTTGCGGAAGCTAGCGATCTCCTCGGGCACCCTGGCCTTCTTCACCCTGGTCTGCGCATCCTTGTTCAACAACTCGAACTGCTTCATGCCCGTCTTGGCCTCCGCTCCCCAATACACCGTTGACGTTGGCGGGGCGTCCGCGAACTCCTGGCAGAGAGCCTCGAGCTGAGCGTGGAGGCCTTTCGGCTTCCTGCCGCGCGTCTCCTTCTTCTGGATGCCGTCATCGGTCACATGGGTGGACTGACCCGCTGCTGCATTGGCAAGGGCCTTCGCCTTCGCCGACGCCTTCCCCTTCGCCTTCGCCTTGGCCGAACTGCCCTCGAGTGAATCGGCCTTGCTGTCACCTGTCTTCTCAGGAGTAGCCGTCGCCGTCGCGGCCCTGCCGCTCACGGCTGGCGGACTCGGCGCGACGCTCCCCGACGAAGGCGGGGCGCCGCCCTGCGCCACCTGCGGCGCGGAGGAGGTGGAGGTGGGCACCTGACCAAGGTTCATGAGGGTGGCGAAGTGGTTGCTGGACGAGCTGTCCGAAGTCGCAGCTACACCGTCGAAGCTCTTGCCCCCCGCGCTGAAGAACGTCTTGGACAAACCCTGCAAATTGCTCTCCATCTCGTCCGTGCTCAACTCCTCCCCCGTGCTGTGCAAAAGCGTTTCCTCAATCTGGCCAGCGATCCTTTCGTTGAACTGGATTTTCGTGATCGGCTTGTCGGGGACGAGCACCCCCCGCTTGCCCTCCCAGAAGAACTCGCGGTGCCCTGCGTCTAAGCCGGGTTGGTGGCTGTACAGGTCGTGGCCGTTGCCGTACTCCGGTGCCTTCGTGTAGTAGTCCCATTCCACGTGTTCCCAGCCAGGTTTCTGGACGTTCATCTCCATGGTCTTCACGAGCTTCAAGACCTTCTCCTCGATCATTTCCCACTCGAACTTGGCGTTCCGAGCGAAGCCCTTCAACGTGATCTGATCTTTCAAAACCGCAACCGCCTGTTGGTGGGCGTTCAACTTCTTCTCATCGCCGCCTAACTGTGCCTTGTATTCCACCACAGTCACCCGCTGCGGCTTCACCCTCGCACTGAAGTAGCGGAAGCAATAGCCGCAGATGGTCCCCTGAGTCTTGCCCGTTTTGGGGCAAGGGGGGTAGGACCACCAACACTGCTCGTTGACGGGCGGCACCATTTTGAGGCTGCAGGGGTCGGGGTCCGAGTCGAGGTGCGGGCACAATTCGCATTTGCGGCCGTCTGGAACCAGCTTCATCGTGTAAGCCTTCTTCGTCCACGTCAGCGTCCACTTGATGGCAGTGACGGCGCTGGACGAAGGATCCTCGAGGCGATCGAGACAACGCAATCCCACCAGCCCTCTGGGCGCAGGTGGTCTAGGGCGATTCCCTTTCCAACCTCCTGCCTTTCCCTGCTCGGGAGGTTTACCCCCCCCCCTCCCTGCGTTTGGAGGGGGGGGTCGGGCCCATAGCCCATAGCAGCGTCCAAGATGGCCCAAGATGGCGCCAAGAGGGCCTCTGAGAGCGCAAGATGGCCTCCAAGATGGCCCAAGATAGCGGCAGGCGGGTCAAGATAGCCCCCGACACGCGTCCAAGAGACCTCAAGACGGCCCCAAGACGGTTCCAAGTGATCTCCGAGGCCTCCAAGGACCCCCCCAAGAGGCCAAAAATCCTTCAAACAACCTAAGGACAATCAAGGTGGTTTGCTTTCTCGCTTTTTCGCCTCCGAAGGGCTCTTGAGGGCTCAAGATGGCCCCAAGATGGCCCAACACAGCCCCAAGATGGGGCCCAAGAGAGCCCCAAGGCGGCCCCAAGAGAGGCCAAGAGCGCTCCAAGAGCGGGCCAAGAGGGTCCCAAGACGGCATTCTTGAGCCTCCGAGGGGGGGGGGGGGGGGGGGGGTGCGGGGGGGGGGGGGGGGGTGGGGGGGGGGGGGGGGAGGGGGGGTGGGGGGGGGCAAGAATTCCCCTCCCACCCCCCCCCCCCTCCCTTAGCCTTAAGGACCAGGACGGCCCCGAGATGCCTCCCAGAGACCCCCTCCCCCCCCCCCCAAAGAGCCCAAGAGGGCTCCAAGACCCTCCAAAAGAGCCCCAAGAGGGCCCCAAGAAGGCCCCAAACGAGCTCCAATAAGCCCCAAGGAGGCCCTAAGAGGACCTCAGGAGAGCCCCAAGAAAGAGCCCCAGGAGGCCCCACGAAGGGCCCAAGATTATATGCCTCCAAGGTTCGGAACGCACGCGAACTTAGATGCAAATCAGTGCAACAGCCATTACGAGTCATCGAAATACCCCTCACCTCCCATCGAAGCACCATCGTAATTTGCACCGATTTCCATCTTAAACTTCAATGCGGGAAGCTATGTGCGATGCTTGTGTTCTCGAAGACGGCTGCGCGACTGCATGCGCTTTGCCGCCCCTGATTCACCAACTCCCCTGCTGATCGTTCCTGGATGGGCTGGTGGGGATACTCTTTTGATTAGCGGCCCGCAAGGAAAAGTCCAGGGGGCGTAAGGACCGAGGCGCTGGTGGGAATACGCGAAGCGACAAGAATTTCCGAACTCCCTTGTCGTCGTCGTCGTGGCCGTCGTCGTCGTTTCTGGCCGAGATGGGCCAACGTGCAACTTTCAGAAAATGGGTACCTGCTCATGCGATCAATTGCGCGATGGCCCTCCTCGGCTCCGCTCGGCAGCGGCGGGGCGGCATCGGCGCGATGATCGCCGTCCCGACTGGCCTTCTTGCCCCCCTTGCGGCTCTGCTTCGAGACCCCCAAGCCCGGGGCCAACCCGCCGTCGGGGCCCATCTCCACGTCGCCCAACATGGCGGCGGCGACGGGGCCCCACCGCCCAACGCGCGCAGGATGGGGCGTCGGGGGCAGGCTCGCGACTCCAAATGGCAAATGGCTTCAGAATCCAAGAGGTCGATCTTGAAAACGACCCCCCAAATGGTCCCCAAGCGCCCCCCCCCCAAAGAAGCCCCGAGAAAGCCCAAACACAGATGCCCCCAAGACCCCAAGAGCCCTCCAAGAGGCCCCTGAGAGGCATCCCAAGAGACCCTTATATACATCCAAGGGGCCCCTGGCCCACAGCCCAGGCACGGTGGCGGCTTGGGCCGAAGGCCACTAGAGATCTCCCACGGGAGTTGAAAGTTCTCACTCCTTCTGGGGGTCGGCGGAATGGCGCAAGCCACTGGGGTGCCAGACAATGGCCCGCGCGATAAGCAGGGGGCGAGGAGGTGGACGGAATATGAGAGGATGCCCCAGCCATAACATGGGGAGGCTGCGAAGGGCTAATGCGAGGTCGACGTTCCTGGGCGGCGGGTCGGGGGCAGCAGAGACCACGCGAAGAAAGAGAACTGGCAAGCGTGGAGGAGGAGGATGACGGAGCCAAAGGCCAAAGATATGCAAGAAACCGCCAGGCGATGCAGAAGCCATTGTCAGCGACGGGAAACGTACTTGGAGTAAAAGGGGTGCGAGGGGTGACATGGGTCTCAGGGTAGCTCTGTGGAATTTTAGCAAGGAGCGCATCTCGCCCGCCTCTGCCAACCCAGGGTCAGGGAGCGCCTCGCGCCGCCAAGGGGGCCTACTAAGGACTAAGGCTTAAGGCCTAAGGCTGAGGAAAACGCCCGCCTCGCGATCTCAATCTCAATCGGAGGTGGACGACGAAGAAGTCGCATCATCGTTGTTGACATCCCCAGAAGTTCCTGCCGGCGCGGGCGGCTGCGCGGCTGCAGAGGCGAAGGCCTTTTCAAAGATATAGCCCGACGTGGCGACCAGAGCAGTCTGCACCGCTGCGTAGCTGAAGCCTGCCCAAGCGTTGCCACACAAATTCGCGATCAACTCCGAGTACGTCTGCTCGTTGAAGTCAACCTCGCGCAAGTCCTGGAAAAACTCCTTCAAACAGAAGCGCTCGCCCCACCCGATCCCGCGAAGGTGCTCGATCGGCTCCGCGGCACGCACCACGAAGTCGTTGCGGCCACTGTCGAAATATCTCACAACCAACTTCGCGCTGCCTATGACGGTCATGGGTTGGTCCTTCCAGGGCGATTTCAGCAAAGGGGCGGTCTCTCCAGGTCTGCCTTCGAAGTCGACGTCGATGCAGCCCGTGAGGATCCTGCCCATGGACATGTTCACGTCGAGATACTCGGCGCCCTCCTTGCACGTAGACGCACTGGGTGGCCAAACCTTGTGAATGAAAAAAACCAACTCCTGCTCCCGCACCGTCATGCCATCTACGCAAATGGCTCGCTTCACAGCGGCGGAGTCGGGGGGCCAATTCATGTCCTGGGCCTTGTAGTTCTGAATATGCTCGGACTTGTCACGAAGTCCGTAGCGGGGTCCTTCTTGTGTTTCAAAAGGTGCCGCGTGCCAGTGCCCGCGAGCGTGGGAAGGCCTGCGCGGCAGCTGCGAACCTTCCTGTCCACGTCGTTCTTGATGAGAAGATGCTTGCACTTGCCGACTAAACTGAGCTCCCCCACGTTGAGAGTTCGCAGCTTGTCCAAGAAATACTCTGTCGCCTCGTCGTGGAGCTCGGACGGGATGCCCTTCAAAGCGACCCACCACAACCTCTGCCGCGGCAGCGGCGATAACTTCGTGGAAGCCGAGACCGTAGTGTGCACCGCCCAATACCCAAGTTTAACCAACTCTGAAGTGATCCACTCCGCGTCGCTTGGAACCGTAGCATCTGACCGTTGATCAAGCTGGACCACGCACTCCATCATGATCTCCTCTGGCCAATTCCTTGATACAATCGCCAATATCATCGCCACCGCCTTGCCTGTTGTAGCTGTCCCGAGCTGGCAACAATTCAAATTCTCCCTCATCTTCACCGATACGGGGGCGCGGCTCACGCACGGGAAGCCGCTGCCAAGCGAAGTAAAATGAGGAACGACTCGGTCTTCACCTGACATGTAGTCGTGGGCCCTGTCCATCGATATGCCCTCCATGTTGCCCGCCAGGAAGTCTATGTCGCGAAACTGCTGCTTCAACAATGTCCGCTTATCTGGATCGAGCTCCGCCCTGAGAACGCGGGCGCTAGTGAGCTTGACGCCCCATCGCCTCTGCCAGGCCGACTCGAGCACGTCGTCCACTTTAGCTTTGATGTCGCAGCCCGTGCAACAAGACGCCCTGGCAACCTGATGCCCGTGACGATCCGCGCACTGCTTGATGGCCTTCTGGAACTCCAACTCCTTGGGGCCCAACCCTTCCAGCATCGATTCGATCACGTCCTCGATCCAGGCCGGCGAGTGCTCGTCGCCAGTCTGCTCGCCGGCGGCGTTGCGGTCGTCGTCGTTGAAGACCTCCTGTCGGGGGCGCAGGAAAACCAGGGCGAGGAGGCGGGTGGGGGAAGCGCGCGTGCAACGTGCATCCCGGCGAAGGCCCAACCATGTCACCATGTCTAGTCCGCGACCTTTCGGCCCTCAAGGCGTTGAAGACTGCCCAAAAGCCCCTCAATACCGATACCGCTTCAAGAAGACGGCCCAAGAGGCTCCCAAGAGGTCCCCAAGAGGGCGCCAAGACGGCCCAAGAGGCGCCCAATGCGGCCCAAGAAGGGCCCAAGCGGAGGACCACGCACCGCGCATTCAAGCCTTCCGCCCCAAAAAGCTCCCAGGAAGCCCCCAAGCGGCCGCAAGAAGCCCCCAGGAAGCCCAAAAAGGCCCCCAAGAGGCCCTGAAAGAAACCCAAGAGGCCCTCGAACGGCCCCCGAAAGGCTTCGAAACTGCTTCGAATAAGTCCGCGAGAACCCTCTGAAGAGGTCCACGTGAACGTCAAATAGGCCTCATAACCACAACCCAGACACGGTGGCGGCATGGGCCGAAGGCAAGTCGATACTGCGCGAAGACGTCAAGACGTCCCTACTATCTTGGACCCACAATGAACATCTTCCTTTTTCTGGGGGTCGGCGGAATGGCGCAAGCCTCTTGGGTAGAAAGACTTGGACGAGGAGGGGGACGCAAAGAAAGATGATGGTGGAGGACACGGAAAGAGGAGGAGGTGGAGGAGGATAACGAGGAACAAGGACGAGTAGGAGGATGGAGGATGGGGGGGGGGAGCAGGAGGCAGGAGGGGGGAGGTGCCAAGGGGGAGTCGGAGACGACGAGCGCGACGAGGACGCAGATGATGACATTTCCTATGGCGGAAGGCACCCCGCAAGCCGCGGGGCGGGCGCATTCGGGAGGCCGAGACCCGAGACCATCGATCGACCTCGGTCGGACCTCGGACCTCGCCTCGATTGGCGAGCAATGCCTGAGACGGCAGCTGATTCACAAGAACGCTGGGGCCGCTAGGGAAGACCTGATTCACTTCCACCAAGCGACCAAACGCTCAGCGCTCAGCACGTGCAAGGGTGCAAGGGCGACGAGACGTTCGAAAGCAACACTGCATTCGGCGAACGCCCAAAGTCAATTCTCAACTTGATATTACAAACTGAATTGGGCTTCCATGCATCTGCTCGCGATGGCGATGCGCAGCGGAAGCGCGATGTAATGATAAGGCCGAACTACCAAAAGTGCCGAGCTGCCTACACTGGCAGCTCTAGCCCTAGATTCAGGGGTCGAGGCTCCTCCTCCACCTCTTCCTCCTCCTCCTCCTCCTCCTCCTCCTCCCCCTCCCCCTCCCCCTCCTGCCCCTCCCCCATCCTCCCCCTTCTTTCTCCTCCCCCTCTTCTCCTCCCCCGTCCTCCTCCTCCCCATCCCCCTCCCTCTCCTCCTCCCCCTCCTCCTCCTCGTCTTCGCCCCTCGCCCTCGCCCCCTCGTCGTCGCCCTCCTCCCTCCTCCTCCGCCGCAAATTACCAGCGTCACAGAAACGCCCCTTCCCCTGGATGCCTCACGGGAAACTGCTCGGGGAAATTGTCGGAGCGCCACCTGCAGGCGTGGCAGAGGAAGTGCTCGCTGGAGAACTGCGACTTACCTCGTGGCACCATTAGACTGCCGCCGTTCTGCGGCACGTTGTGCAAGCACCCGGTGCACTCCACAACGAACCCGGGCCTGTCGTACCACAGTGCGTCCTTCATCCCCAAGTACGACTGGACCAAGATCGCGAAGTCCTTGGTCTTGATGGACGTCTCCTTCTTCAGCGCAGGGTGCTGCTCAAGAACGGGCTCGGGCCTCCTCTTCAAGATGGCCCTCTGCGGCGCCTCGCGAAAGAGCGTCATCGGGCTCCTGATTGAGGCTCTATTTCCCAACGCCACTGCCACGAGTAGGAGGTGGATGGGGGAGGGGGGGGAGAGGATGAGGATGGCGTCCTCCTCGCTCCCCACCCCTCCTCCTCCTCCTACTCGTAGTTGTGGCGGTGGGAAATCGCCCCGGCGGCCTGGGGTTGGGAGCGCCCGCCGTCGCCGAGGAAGCCGCCGCCGCCGCCGAGGTCAACGAAGTCGGACTGCTCGGGCTCGCCGGCGATGACCCCTCGTTCGTCGAAGAAGAAGAAGATGATGAGGATGACGACGCAGTCCGCCTCCGCCGCCGCGAGAGGGCCATCTCCACCCTGGACTTCGCCTTCGGCTTCGGCGCGGAGACGCGCTTCACGTTCACCCCGCGCACGTCGTGGTCCGCGGCGGGCCTCTTCCTCGCCGACGCTGCAGCTGCAGCCGCTGGGCTGCCGCCTCCTCCTGCTGCCGCCGGCGGCCCGCTGGCAGCGCTCACGCGGCTGCTGCTGGCGCCGCTGCTGCTGGCGCCGCTGCTGCTGGCGCCGCTGCCGCTGGCGCCGCTGCCGCTGGCGCCACTGTCGCGGGCCTGCGCCTCCTCCTTGCGGTAGGCGAGCCAGAGCTTGAGGGCGCCCGTGTGCTGCTGGCGGTCGTTCCACATCGCGTCCACCGCGGCGAAGTACTCGGGCGTGCTGATGACCTCGATGGCCTTGTCGGCGTCGTCATCTGCACCCGACCCTTGCAGCATCTGCTGGACAAAGCGAGAGTACCGCCTGATCGTAAACGCCGACATGCCACGACGAGAGTCCATCCACTGGGCGAACCCAGCGACGAGGTTCGCGCCGTCCATCTGCGGGCCCATCTGCGAGTCCGATGGGCGGTCGCCGGCGCGGTGGCAGCACTCAGGCCCTAGGCCGAGCGCCGCTCGAAAGGCTTGCCAAAATGGCTTGAGCCAAATTGTCTACGGTTCGTCGACGCAAGCTAGCGCGCCCAAGCCTGGGACGCAAGAGCCGCGAGAAGCACGAGGCCAGGATGCAAGCCAATGATGCAGGCCAAGGACCCACGTCAAGGATGTAAGCCCAGCGCGCAAGGCAAGGATGCAAGCCAAGGACCAAGGACGCAAGCAAGCCAAGGATGCAAGCGCAAGCCCAAGATCTCAAGACTCAGGCCAAGGATGCAATAGCCTTGAACGCACGCAGCCCCCGTGGGGGCCCTGTCGCTGGGGAACTTGGGGCCTTCGGGAATTTGGGCCTTCGCGGGGCCCCCGAGACGGGAAGAGGGAGAGGAGGGGGATGGGGATGGGGGAGGAGAGGGAGGGGGAGGAGGAGGGGGGAGAGGAGGAGGAGGGAGGAGCAGGAGGAGCAGGAGGAGCAGGAGGGGAGAGAGGCGGAGGAGGGATGAGGGATGGGGGGGGGGGGAGGGAGGAGGAGGAGGGAGGAGCAGGAGGAGGAAGGAGGGGGAGAAGGAGGTGGCCAAATCATTTCAGCAATTCCTGAATTATTGAAAAATCAATCTAAATTATTTATGAATTATTTAAAAAAACAGAAAACGGTTTTCCCGGAAGTTCCCGGGCCCCATTTTCCCGGAAGTTCCCGGAGGGAAAACGCTGTGACATCCTCAAAAAAACGTGGGCAACTGAAAAAAACCATTTTCCCGGAAGTTCCCGGAACCTGCGCGATTTTAAAATAATTCTAAATAATTTCAAATACTTCCAAATATTTTCAAATAATTTCACCTGCCATTTAAAAACATAAAAAAATCTCAAAATATTTACCCAAACCACCAAATCAGAGGAGGGGGGAGGGAACGGTGAGGGGGGAGACGGAGGAGGGGTAGGAGGAGGAGGCGGAAGAG
>CAUYUJ010018305.1:421545-431278 GCA_963575745.1 Prorocentrum cordatum | reverse complement strand
GCGACGAGGCGGCAGCACACGGCGCACGCTCGTCCCTCCGACGCGCCGGAGGTACGCAGGAGAGCGTACTATACACAAGGAGCTCGACCACAAGAAGCCTTCCACGAGAAACCCAACCCTGAGACCCAAGGACGTCTGTTGATTTTTGGTGTGGGAACGTCACGCTTTCCATAGCAAAACCATCGAAACCCAGGGCACCCTGGAAGCAAGCAGGGTGTTTCTTGGCATGGGTCTCGGCTGCATGGTCAAGCACTTTGGCTTGGCGTGTCGAGCCGCCAGTTCTGGCCCACCATGCTTCGGCGCGACACGCCATCCGCGTCACAGTCCCCAGGCGTCATGTCGCGAGCCTTTCCCGACCTTCCGCCCCGCGGAGCGGGGCGACACGCTATCCGCTCGCAAGGCATAGCGTGTCGCCGGGGCCGCCGCCGCGACACGCCAAGCAAAAGTTCCCAACCGTAGTACGATGTGCCTCCGTCGGAGACGCACGTCCGACCCGAGCATTGGAAACAAAGTCTTGTAGCGCATCGCTTGCCGAGCGATGTGACCAGAAAGGGCTCGCCACGGAGATTGTACTGTAAGATCTGCGAGCGCGCGCTTCGCCCTTGCGTGGACGACGCACACACAAAGTCTAGTCCTAAAGGCAGGGGCGGCGGTGATTGTTGTAGGCGTCTTCGATAGAGATGGCCAGATGAAAATGAGGATGACAAACGCGATTAGTGGTACAACAAGGGCTCTAGTGACGCTCCTCATCCGCCTGGCTCTGCAGGGGGGGTTGGAAGGCTCTGGCAGGGAGGCAACGACCCACGCCGCAAGCCTCCCCACGCGCAACGCAACTATCTCTCACTCTTCAGCAGGAGCAGCAGCAGCAGCGGTGTCTGCGACCGGAGACGCAGGATTCACAGGATCTACCAAACAACAGCGAGATTAATGATACCAAAAAAGTAGGTGCAAAAATGGTAGAATCTTGCATCCTCGATCTGCCATATGCGTGCGTGTGTTGAAAGCTGCGCGATGCACGGTGCAAGATGCAATAGACATGCTGCAACATATGTCGTGCAAGCTATGTGGTGCAAGCTATGTCATACTGGCTATGTGATGCAATGTAGGTGCATACGCATATACAGAAATACACGTATGAATATATATATATAGATATACCAAAATCATCGCGCGCTTCGCGTGCGTTCAAGTTCTAGCCAGGCTGGATGGTCGAACTTCGGGGGATCTCCATTCCATGACACTTCTTCTCTGGGTCTTCCAAGAACCACGAAGACGGCCCAAGTGGCTTCCAAGACGGTCCACCCACAATGGCTGAAAGACAGGCCTAAAAGGCACTTCGGAGGCCCTTTTATTCGCCGCGGCTGGACGTAGCCGGAGGAAGAGGGAGGAGAATGGGGAGCTAAAGGGGTTCCCTGGGGGAGAAGGAGAAGGAGGAGGAGGAGTTGGAGAGGGTGGAGGAGGCCGCAGAGGAGGAGGAACCGGAGGAGGAGGAAGAGGAAGAGGAGGAAGTATGATCATCTTTCGCCAGCGTAGCGAAGCTGCCAGGCGAACTAAGAAAAAAAATATTGGAAATCCAGTTTTTCTCAAGTACACTCGGGGCCTCTCTCGGGGCTCTTTTGGGCATCTTTGGGGCTGACCTCTTGAAGCCTCCTGGGGATCTCCTGAGGCGAAGATGTCGGGTTCTAGGTTCACTTTCCCGATCCTGGGCCGCGGTTGGGGCCCTCTCGGGCCGTCTTGGACGTCTCTTCGGCGCATTTGAAACCGATTGGGCCGTCTTGGGGCGCTTTTGAAGCCTATTGGGCCATCTTGGGGCGATTCTCGGAGCCTCTTGGGGCGTTTTGCAGAGTCGGGAAGCGGAACAGGTGGACACGCCAAAATTAGTTCAATAACCTATGGAAAACAAATGCTCTTTGGCCTCTTCGAGCTCTGCTGGGAGACCTCTTAGAAGCCTCGTGGTTATCTTGGAGGCCTCTTGGGCCGTCTGAAGGCCGTCTTGGGCGTCTTGGACCATCTTGTGGCCTTCGGCCCATCCCGCCACCGTCCCCGGGTTGTGGGTTAGAGGCCTTTTGGAAGTTCGTTTGGAATTCGTGGGAGGCCTCCCGGGGGCCTCTTGAAGGTAGTTTTGGAAGCCTCTTGGGGGCCGTTTGGGATTCTCTTGGGGCCTCTTGTTGGGCCTCTTTGGGGCCTCTAGGGGGCCTCTAGGGGGCCTCTTGGGCTTTCTTGGGGGCCTCTCGGGGCCTCCTGGGGGCCTCTTGATGCGGAAGGCTCGAATCGTTGGTTCGTGTTCCCCCTCTTGGGCCCCTCTTGGGGCCGTCGTGGGGCCCTCTTGGGCGATCTTGGGCGCCTATTGGGCCTCTTGGGCCGTCTTGGGGCACACTTGGGTCGTCTTGGGACTCTTGCGCAGTCCTGGCGCCCTCTTTCGGTGCCTCTTGGGCCGCTTGAGATTCTGGGGCCTCGTGGGCTGTCTCAGACCGTCGGAAGCACGAAAAAGCGAGAACACGAAAAACCTTCAAGAACCTTCGAACCAAAACTACTTGTTTCGCCTCCTGAGGACCTCGTGGGAGTCCCTTTAAGGGCATCTTGGCCGTATTGAGCCTGTCTTCAAGCCGTGTTGGACCAATTTTGAAACGCCCTTGTGCGGTCTTGAGCTCTCTTGGAGCGCTCTTGGGCCATCTTGGCGCCCTCTTGGATGTCTCTCGGGCCCGCTCGTTGTCCCCATTGCCTTCCTTTGACGCGTTCTGGCGCCCCCCGACGGATCCAAAACGGCCAGGGACCGAATCAGTGAACTCCGGGGCCCCCAGGACCTTGTATGTGTGTACATATAGTAGACACTGTGTGGAGTGAGCTGTATGGTGCAATATGTAGGGTGGAAGCTGCGTGATGCAAGCGAAGTGATACAATCTATGTGGTGCAAGCTACCTGGTGCAAGCAGTGTGGTAAAAGCTGCGTGGCGCAGGCTAGGTGGTGCGAGCCATGTGGCGCAAGCTACGTGGCGCAAGCTAGGTGGTGTCCTCTGCGTTGTGCCATCTGTGCGGTGCAGGCTCTGTGGGCGCCCACGAGGCGTCCGCTGGCGCCCGCCCACGAGGCGGCCACGGGAGAGCACGATGCGAAATGCCCGCACACCCACCGGGCGCACGCGCCCACGGGAGGCCACCCACTGGGCACCGGGCGAGACCCCCGCCCCACCCATCCGCTCCTTCCGAGGAGGCGTGACGAACCCCGAGGCCTCGAGACGATGCACGACGCGCACGACACCCTCGCGCTCTCGCGCCGCCCCCCCAAACGCAGAAGGGCACCCCTCTGGCGCAGACCGCAGAGCGCGGAGCCGCGGCTGCCGCCGCGCCCCTGCCGGTGGCCCCGGACATGCAAGGGGAGGCCGCTGCGTCCCGTCCTGGAGCATCTTGAACGTGGGGATCGGGAAGCCCTTGGCGCCGATGTCCAGGCAGAACTCCTCGCCGAACTGGGTCTTGGCGTAGCTCTTCGCGTCCTCGGCGTCGCCTGCGGCCGACGGGGCGAGGGGCCGAGAGAGAGAGAGGGGAAGGACAACGACGAAGACGACGATGGCAGAACAACGACAACGACTCTGACGACGACGACGACGACGACGACGACGACGACGACGACGACGACTGGTGCTGAGACCGCTCCAGACTACGCTTGGGAGCATGTCGAGGCCGGCCCTGGACAACCTCCAGCCTGGATGTTGTCCACCCCCAAGACTTAGGAGAGAGGAGAGATGAGGAGGAGAAAGAGCAGGAGGAGGAGGACATAGGAGGAGGAAGAGGAGGAGGAGGAGGAGGAGGAGGAGGAGGGGGAGGAGGAAGAGAGAGAGAGGAGGACGAGGAGGAGGAGGAGGAGAACGAGGAGGAAGATGAAGTATAGGAGGAGGCAGGGAGAGGAGGAGGAGGAGGAGGAAGACGAGGAGGAGGAGGAGGAAGAAGATGAGGACGAATAAAACAAAGAGGAACTCGCCGGTAGAGGTGTGGGGGAGAGCGGCCCACCCCCGACCCAAGAAATCCGCGCGGAGTTCCGACAGCATCTGAAACCATCTGCTCGTAGGCTTCTGGCCCTCGAGGGGGGCGGGGGCTCTCGAGTGAAGGAGGAGCAGAGGGAGGAGGGGGGGAGGGCTGATGCCGCGCGCGCAGCTTCCCAGACAGCCGACGTCATGAGTTGTTCGCAATGGGGCTCCCCTGAAATGTGGGCCCCTGACCGGGAACCTGCTTTTCATCGTGGGTCGTTGTTTGACAGCCCCAGGGCCCGGCCCCAAAGCTGGAAGTGCCACAAACCGTGCGTCGTGTTTTTCCCCATTGAACTCCAATGGAGTCGATTGGAGCCCAATGAAGTCCGATGGGGGCCCAATGGAGTCCAATGGAGTCGCATGGAATCCAATGGAGTCCAGTGTGGTCCAATCGCATTCATTCACATGGAGTCCACGGAAGTCCATTGGAGTCCAATGGAGTCCAATGGAGATCAATGGAGCCCAATGAAGTACAATGGAATCGTATGGTTGTTCGAATCGAGTCTAATGGAGTTCAACAGAGTCCTATGGAGCCCGATTGAGTTTATTGGAGCCCAATGGAATCCTATGGTGTTTGGTGGAGTCCAGTTGAGCCCTTTCGGTCAACTCGAATAGCCTTACGTCGAGCCAACGCTCGTATATATATATATATATATATATATGATGCACATACTCCGTAATGTGCCAGTTTGTGTTGAGTTCGGGTTGCAAATATCTCTTTCGTGGACACATCAGGCGAAACAATGGCCAATGCTGTTTCGCAGGTACAATTAACACGCTACACTCGGGCAATGCCTTGCGACCCCAAGCGCGTCTCCGACAACTGGAACATACTATATCTCTCAATTTTCCTAAACGAATGGCCTTTCAATGATTTTGCATGTTCAGTTTCTGAGGCGCCTTGAGAACCTCAATGGGTCCAAGACGCGCTTTCAAGACTAAGACAGCCCCACGGAGGTTCTAAGTCGGCCCACGAGGCGACCAGACCGTCCTCAGAGGCCCCCAAGAGGCTCCTGGGAATCGCCCCGAGAGGCCAAAACTATTACCGTAGCAGACGTATCATTCATTGATGTGTCAGGCAACGAAAGGCAACGGTGGCTCGCCGTAAGAATCTGCCATTCCCTGATCAAACCAATCGTTTTGCTACGTCTTGGAGATAACCGAAACCATCCGCGCAACACGTAGCAAATATCATCGCCTGTCCGGCCAGAAGAACTGCACCCTGCACTGCGTCCCACATGTGAGGTTCTTGAGACCCAGAGCCTCCTCTCTTCCCAACTGTCGTCCTCCTCCCTTCATCCTCCTCCCTCCTCCTCCTCCTCCTCACTCCTCCTCCTCCTCTCCTCCTCCTCCTCCTCCTCCTCCTCCTCCTCCTCCTCCCTCCTTCCTCCTCCTCCTCCTCTCATCTCAGCAGCGCAGCCCTCAGCATCATCACCATCATCAGCAGCAGCATCACAATCATAATCATCATCATCATCTTCATCATCATCATATCATCATCATCATCATCATCTTCATCAGCAGCATCATCATGATCAGCATCATCATCCCATCGATTCATCGTCAATCGCATCATCATCATCATCATCATCATCATCATCATCATCATCTCATCATCATATCATCATCATCATCATCATCATCATCATCATCATCCTCAGCATCATCATCGCATTCATCATCATCAGTCATCAGTATCATCATTCATCGTCGTCATCATCAGCAGCATAATCCGCATCATCATCATCATCATCATCATCATCATCATCATCATCAGCAGCAGCAGCAGCAGCAGCAGCATCAGCATCAGCATCATCAGCAGCAGCAGCATCACCATCATCATCAGCAGCAGCACCATCTGCATGCGATGCCGACTTTTGCCAGCGTCTCCGCCCTCCGTCACCCTCCACCTTAGAATACCAAGCCATTCATCAGGTTCGGTTCGTGCCCTCCCCACCTCTCCAGCCTTCCCGATACTGCCTGCCCCCACCCTGGAGAGCTGCTGCCCCTCCAGGGAAGCCCTGCCAGACCGAGCGAGCTCTGCGCCAACCGTGTCACTGACATCTGGGTTCGTGCCCTCCCTAACCCCCAGCCATTCCCAATACTACGGCGTTCCCCCTCCTGGGAAGTTGATGCCCCCCCGGCACGACAGATACCACGTTCACCCCTCCTGGGAGACTCTTTCCCCTCTCCATGGGAGGCCGGGCCGGCACGAACGGGCCGTGTGCAAACTGCGGCTGCTGGTCACAAGGTGTCGTGCCCTGCCTACCTCTCCAGCATTCCCACTACCGCGCGTCCCCCTTCCTGGGAGGCTGCTCACTCCCTCCAGGGAGGCCGTGCAGGACCAAGCAGGCTGTGTGCGCAAACCGTGTTGTTCGTCAGGGTTCGTGCCGTCCCTGCCTCTCCAGCCTCTCGCACACCGTGGCGTCCCCTCCCGGGGAGGCTGCTCCGCCCCTCCAGGGGGGGGCGCATCGGGCCCAGCGGGCGGTGCGCAAACCGTGATAGATGTATCACGCCTCGTGCCGGCCCTGCCCGTCCAGCCCTGAAGGGGCCCTGGGACGCACAAGGATTCCCCATATTTTCCCATATTTTCTGGATTTCTGTCTTCCCCCCCTACTGCCCATACTTTCTCACATTTTCTGGGGAATCGACGATTAGTTGTGTTTGTGTCTTTTTTCTCCTCCTGAAGCCCTCCCACAACCGCGGTGCTCCCTCCCCGAGAGGCTGCCACCCCCCCGCACCCCCCATCAGGGAGGCCATGTCAGGCCGAGCGGGTTTTTTCGCAACCCGTGTCATGCAGCAGGGTTCGTGCCCGCCACGCCCCTCCCAACCTTCCCAAACACCACGGCTCTCCCTCCCGGGAGGCGGTTCCCTCCTCTAGAGAGGCCGCGTCGGACCGAGCGGGCTATGCGCGACCCGTGTCATGCACCAGGGATCGTGCCCTCCCCACCTCTCCAGCCTTGCCGATGCTGCGTGGCTCCCTCTGGGGAAGCCGCTAGCCCTCCCAAGGAGGCCGTGTCGGCCCGAGCGGGCTATGCGCCAACCGTCCTGTTTATCAGGGTTCGTGCCCTCCGCAACCCTTCAGCCTTCCCAGTACCACTTTCCCCCCTCTGGGGAGGCCGTGCTGGACGGCGCGGGCTGTGCGGACACTGTCATATCCAGAGTCGTGTCCTCCGCAGCCTCGAGACCCACCAGTCCCACGTTTCCATCTCCGGGGAAGCTGCGTCGGGCCGAGCGAGCTATGCGGATACCGTGTCATGTATGAATAGGGGAACGAAGAATGACATTAACATAACAACTCGGAAGTCCGCGCGGACCTCCGAGTTTTTATGTTTATGTCATGTTTCGCTCCCCTGATAAAGCGTTCGTGCCCTCCCCACGGTACCAGTCCCACCAGCATCGCGCTTCCCCTTGCAGGGCAGCTCTGTCGGACCGCGCGCGTCAGCGGGGCCCCTCCCCGCTCCCGCCGTGCACGCGTCCCAGTGCCGTCGGAGTTCCAGGGAGCTCGCCGCGAGACCGCGGGGGAGTGCGTCCTCAGCATCCGCCTGTTGCCTCCTTGCTGCTTCCTCCCCCTTGCCTTCCTCTGCCCTTCCACGCGTGCGTATCCATGGCATGAGCATCCCGTTCACGTTGCTACTGATATGCCCCGTTGAGCTCGCGAAGCCCACAACATCCGTCTCTGGGGAACTCCGAAAGCAGATGTTTGGGCACACTCTACAACAAGACCAAGCGTGTTGCTTAGCGTCTGGGAAGAAACCGACAGCTTCGAGGTCGCCTGCTCAACAGCACGAGTTGCCTCCTTCACTCTGAGTTTATCCTTGGCCCTCCAGCTCGACGAGGAGGAAGCCCCCATCATCCATCTTGCCTCTTCCTGGTGCCCAGGTATGACTTGATGCTCCTCGAAGAGAACCAGACTCTCTCCACTCACAAACCCTAGCCTTTCCCACCACAACGTCAGAGTGGCCTGGTACGGCATCGATCTGGCGGGCTGCGGGAAAGGGCACGTGCGCCGATTCTAGAGGCCTCCTAGATGGTGTCCGAGCAGATGGAGTCGGAGGACTACACCGCATCCCCGATGTATCTGTGATGCAGTCGGCGATGCATTCGGCGTTGCATCAGCGACGTGGGCGATGCGTCGGCGACGTCGGCGTAGAGAAAATCGGGCCCCACGTCGGGCAGCATCGCCGGTACATCGGCGATGCGGCGCGATCCTCCGGCACCACCCGCTCGGCTCCCACCTGGGAGGCCGGGAGACTCGGCCCCCCGTTCTTCGGCACACGCCGGCCCACCGCCCTCTCAGAGCCGCCGTGGCCTCTGCTGGCCAGGCCTGGCGAGGCCCCCCGCCTCTCCCCCCCCACCCCCCGCGGGCGTACGGCCCGAGTCGGAGAAGCCCAGCTCCTCCGGCGTCTGGTGGGCGACCAGCCGGTCCGCGGAGGCGATCTTCTCCTTGGAGCCTGCCAGCGAGGGGGGCGGACCCCTCACCGAAGATCGGAGATCGAAGATGGCGGACCGAAGATCGAGGATCGGAGATGGAAGATGGAAGCTGGAAGATCGAAGCTGGAAGGTCGAGGCTGAAAGATTCGACTGCCTTTCGGTATAACGCTCTGGCTCCCGGAGAGGTCTTCTGCTGGCCGCGGGCCGCCTCCCCGCTCTGCTCCCGCAGGCTCCCGCGGGCCCTGCTCCGGCCTCTGCCGCGGGGGGGGGAGGGCCCGGACGTGCGGCGCCTCGACTCTGCGCGAGACGTGGGCACCCAGACCCCTCGACCACGTGGGCCCCGGAGCTCCGGACCACCTCCCCGGGACCGGCTCTTCGTCCTGAGCCGTTTTCTGACGCTCCCGAGGCCCGGCGAGGGCCCCCAGAGGCCGAACACGGCCCAAACCCCCTGGAGTCATGAACAGATCACGACGGTCAGCGCTTCGCTCATTTTTTGTTCGGCCTCTGGAGGCCCTCGCTGGGCCCCGGGACCGTCCGAAAAAACGACTCGGAGAACCGAGATGTCCCAGGGAATGGGTCTGGGCTGCTTGCTGGGGCAGGCACTTCCTCCCGAGCCAGTCCCTTGAGCTACAAGCCTCGGGGAAAAATAGCGGACACTCGTGCCACATTCATCTGTGAACGCCTCCCCCTCCCCCCAATGTTCAAAGTTGGCGGTGGGTCTGGTGAGTTGCACCTCGACCGCAGTCTCCCCCGCGCGTGCCAACTTTGAGTTCGGGGGGCAGGCGGGTGTTCACTAGTTGTTTCCCTCTACCGTAAGGAAACAAACAATGGCATCAACATACAAAACTCGGAGGTCCGCGCGGAGTTCTCGGATCGGCGTGGGACCCCCCTCCTTGGCGCGCGGAGCGCGCCAGGGGCGGCGCCGGAGGCGCCGCCAGGAGGCTCCAGCGCCGATCCCGGAAATCCGCGCGGACCTCCGAGTTTTGAATGTTTGCGTCGTTGTTCGTTCCCCTGTGAGGGTCCCCGGGGTCAAGCGAGGGCCCATGGAGGGCGGCGAGAACGAGACATTTGGTCGGCAGCGCTGGTGCGGATAGGGGGCCACATGCGAACCCCACCCCTACCCCCCACGATTTCTGCGGGGGAGGGTGGGGTTCACTTCGTTCGGGAGCTCCCAAGCGAAGCGAACCCCACCCTCCCCCTCAGAAATCGTGGGGGGGGCACGGGTGGGGTTCGCATGCGGCCCCCCAGCGGAGGCGAGAGCGCGACGGCAGAGCCGGCGGG
>CAUYUJ010018305.1:409045-416545 GCA_963575745.1 Prorocentrum cordatum | reverse complement strand
CGCCCAGACGGCCCCAAGAGGCGCCCAAGAGGCCTCCAAGAGGCTCCCAAGAGACCCCCAAGAAGCCTCAAGAAGATCTCCGAAATGCATTTAAGACTCTTCTGGCTCTTCGGTTCGCCGTCCTCTTCAATTTCTCATCCCCCTCTTCCTCCTCCTCCTTTTCCTCCTTCTCCTCCCTCCTTCTCCTCCTTCTCGTCCTCCTCGTCCTCTCCCTACTCCACATCCTCCTCCTCATTCTCCTCCTCCTCCTCCTCCTCCTCCTCCTCCTCTTCCTCCCCCTCCCCCTCCGACGAGGATTCCTTCTCCATCCTCCCCCTCTTGGAGTACGTGACAGCTTCCCCCGCCCTTTGTTATTCTGCATGCTCCCCGACTTCCCTGATCACCTCAACTCCCCTGGGCATCGTTTCTGGATGAGCTCGTGGGGATATTTGTTTTATTAGCGGCCCGCAAGGAAAAGTCCAGAGGGCGTAAGGACCGAGGCTGGGGCACAGCGCAAGATAATCAGCGCGAGAACGCGCGAAGTGCACATGCTGGTGGGGATATTTTTTTTACAGCCGCGGGCGGAAGCGCCAGCGGCGGCGAGTAACGGTCGGGCTGCGGCCGAAACTAATTGGCCGGACGCGCGCGCGCGGGCTGCGGCCGGCGCCGGGGCGGCGGGTGTAAGGGTGCTGCAACCCAGGGAGTCTGACGACCAGGGACCAGCACCCAGGGAGCAGTAATTACGCTGCCAAAGTGGCGCGATGCAAATACCCCCAAAGTGTCAGAGGCCATAGCCAAGCAGTACGCCGCTAGAGACACTATCTGAACAGTAGGGAGTCTGCCAACCTCGGCGCGGGAATGGCGTACCAAGAGGTCCCAGGGTGTCTGCCATGCTCAAGCAGAAGCGACCGAGAGACACGCAAGCTGTCGCCAGACTGCATACCGTAGGGAGAGGTTGGACTCTGACAGCGCCAGCGAACCGTCGCAGCTTCAGAGTACGCACCAACGCAGCCAAAAGGCGCGACATTCGTGGTGTCAGTAACCGAACGCTGGTGGGGGATACGCGAAGCGTCAACAATTGCGTTTGGGCGCGATAGGGGATTCTCAAACGGTTGTCTTCCAATGGAGCGCTTCCCGCCACGGACTGAATCGTGTAGGGATCTATGAAGAGGGATCTTGGAGAGAGCGCTGATTGCAACATTGTTGATGCGTCTTGGAATTACACTGGTCCTCCTCCTCCTCCTCCTCCTCCTCCTCCTCCTCCCCCTTCGCGGGGGGATAGGGATGATGACGATGACAACGACAATCACAACGAGGATTACGGATTAGCAGGGAGCGCAAAGGAGTGCGCGACGGCTGCGAGGAGCAGAGAGAAAGAGAGAGGGGGAGAGATCTTGAAGCTGCGAGGGTGGGGGCCAAGGACGGGGCGAGGATGACACCTATTGGGGCACGAGGGGAAGAGGAATTCGGCCAATCGGAAGGTGATCCGGGCCTGGACGGCCGGCCAATGAGGCCGTGCTCTGCGAACGACGCGGCCTGATCGGAGACCGGATCCCAGATCTGGAGGGAAGAGAACTATGCACATACACCGAGTCTGGCCAGGCCCATCCTGAGCCCAGGATCGGTGCATGCGCCCGCTTACCTTGGCCAGGAAGGTACATGCACCGATCCTGGGTCAAGGATGGACGTTGTCAGGATCGGTGCATGTGCATAGCTCTCTTCGCCCGAAAATCGGGTGGCGAAGGAGGTGCCTCTCAGATGGCTCGTCGAGAACGCCGAGATCGGGCACCGATCATCGCACAGGCTCCGCCTCGGACGTCGAGCCCGCTGAGGCCCCCGCTGCCGAGAGCCGCGCAAATAAGGTTCAAGGCACGGAGTCAGAATATGTATGCAGGTTACCAGCTCGAGCCACAAGCAAGTGCCCGACGACGGCGACGAGTGCGGGGGCGAAGGCGGGGAACACGAGGGCACCTCGACGCGCTTTGCCAAAGCACCGGACACGGCATCCCCGAGATGGCGGACATCGGCCAAAATTTCGGCCAGCGCCCATGTGCGATGAAAAAGGCTCGCTGCCCCAAAAAACGTATCCAAAATTTCTGCACCCACCGACTGCGATGCGCGGCCTGCCGCGCACTTAGGCATCATTATTGAATGGCTCCGCTCGCGTCAGCGCTCCACACAATGTTTGCCTTTCGTTGTGCAGAGATCTCATGACTGTCGTCAACGCTCGGGCCAACTACGTAATCGGGAAAGCTCGTCCTGACTGCCGCGCTCGGCCGGCCCCCCCCAGTGGCATCACGACCACGTCGGCACTACTGCTAGACGAGACCAAAGGATAGAAGGTCGATGAGACCAGCACCCATCCATCTCGATCACTGTGGCACAATCATCACCGATGATAACAAGTGGCACGCGTGCCATGGTTAGAGAGAAAGGTGGATGAGGCGGAAGGGGCGCGCTGGCTGGTGGATGGGGTGATGGAAGGGGCACTCGGGATGGGGGGGCGGTGCCGTGCCGAAATATGGGCGTCGGGGCGGAGGGGGCGCGTTGGCTGGTGGGTGGGGTGATGTAAAAGGGGCGCTCGGGATGGGGCGGGGCGGTGCCGTGCCGAAATAAATGGGTCGGGGCGGAGGGGGCGGGCGCCGCGCCGAAACAAAGGGGTCGGGGCGGAGGGGGCGTGGGCGGAGGGGGCGCGCTGGCTGGTGAGTAAGAGGATGCGGAGGGCCTATAGTAAGGGGTCGGGGCGGGACAGTGCCGTGCCGAAATAAGCGGGTCGGGGCGAAGGTGGCGCTCTGGCTGGCGAGCGGGTGGATGCAGGTGTGGCGCTCGGGATGGGAGGGCGATGCCGTGCCGTGCCGTCGGGGCGGAGGGGGCGCGCTCTCTGGTGGGCGGGGTGATGCAAGGGGGGCGCGCGGGATGGGGGGGCGGTGCCGTGCCGAGATGAAGGGGTCGAGGCGGAGGGGGCGCGGTGGCTGGTGGGTGGGGTGACGTGGAGGGGGCGTGCGGGATGGGAGAGGGGCGGTGCCGTGCCGAAATGAAAGGGTCGGGGCGGAAGGGGCGGTGCCGTGTCGAAATAAAGGGGTCGGGGCGGAGGGGGCGTGCTGGCTGGCGGATGGGGGGATGCGGAGGGGGCGCGGGCCGGAGAGGGCGCACTTGCTGGTAGGTGGGAGGACGCGAAGGGTCTATAGTAAGGAGAGCCGCAAAGAGGTGTCGGGGCGGAGGGGGCGCTCTGGCTGGTGGGTGGGGGGATGCGGCGGGGGCGCGCGGGATGGGAGGGGGGGCGGTGTCGTGCCGAAATGAAGGGGTCGGGGCGGAGGGGGCGTGCTGGCTGGCGGATGGGGGGATGCGGAGGGGACTCGGGCCGGAGAGGGCGCACTGGCTGGCAGGTGGGGTGATGCGGAGGGTCTATAGTAAGGAGAGCGCGCGCTGGCTGGTGGGTGGGAGGGTGCGGACGATGCGCGCGGGATTGGGGGGCGGTGCCGTGCCGAAAAAGGCGGGGCAGAGGGGGCGCTCTGGCTGGTGGGTGGGGGGATGCGGCGGGGACGCGCAGGATGGGAGGGGGGGCGGTGTCGTGCCGAAATGAAGGGGTCGGGGCGGAGGCGGCGCGCTGGCTGGTGGATGGGGCGGTGGAGGTGGCGCTCGGGATGGGGGAGGCGGTGCCGTGCCGAAATGAAGGGGTCGGGGCGGAGGAAGCGCGCTGGCTGGTGGGTGGGGGGATGCGGCGGGGGCGTTCGGGATGGGGGGTGCAGTGCCGTGCCGAGGGGTCGGGGCGGAGGGGGCGCGCTGGCTGGTGGGTGGGGCGGTGGAGGTGGCGCTCGGGATGGGGGAGGCGGTGCCGTGCCGAAATGAGGGGATCGGGGCGGAGGGGGCGAGCTGGCTGGTGGGCGGGGTGATGCAGAGGGGGCGATCGGGATGGGGGCGGTGCCGTGCCGAGGGGTCGGGGCGGAGGGGGCGCGCTGGCTGGTGGGTGGGGTGATGCGGAGGGGGCGTGCGGGATGGGGGGGGGCCGTGCCAAAACAAAAGGGTCGGGGCGAGGGAGCGCGCTGGCTGGTGGGTGGGGTGATGCGGAGGTGGAGCACGGGATGGGGGGGAGGTGCCGTGCCGAAATAATGTGGTCGGAGCTCTAGACACCCTGTGCAGGAGAGTGACCCAAGGTAGGGATGCAAGACCCTTGCGCGTCCAAATTGAAACCATATCAGTGACGCGCGGCCGAAAACCCGAGGATGCAAGGGTACCCACACTCCGAAGGGGCATTCTTGTTTAAACATGTATTCATCCGTCGGGCATTGACAAAACCTCCTCTGAACAAAACGCCAGCCAGTTGAAAGCTGCCAGAGGCATTCCACGGGTGCACGGTACCACATTCCGAGTGCACCCAGGCGGAGTAACTCACCGACGTCCAAATACTACCGAACATACCCAGCAAAACACGCGTCGATTACCGAAAGTGACGAAGGACTGCACCGGCACACTGCAAATGCGAATGCCGGGTGAACTGGTGCAGAATTCAATCGACTCGTCTCGGCGGGCGTTCTCTCATTTCCCGAACCCTTGCTACGCAGGTTGGCTGCATTAAGCAACCAATGCGTATCACTATCTCATTCGCGTGCGCCCCATACCAAGCAGTGTAGCGCGCAACGGAAACAGCTCGCGGGCGCACGCGGAAGAGAACAACCCACAGAGTCGCAAGCTTGGCGAGAGAGACGCAGTGACAAGCAAGGGACGCAGCGCGTGCAGCGGCCGCAGATAAAATGGTGTGAAGAAGAGCGGCAGAAGCTTCCGAAGACGGGCCGCAAATCAGAAGAGGAACACATGCAAACGGTCTGATCACTGACGACGAGTCGCGGTGGCAGTCTGCGCTTGCCATGCCCGTCGCTGGTTTTATGTGCTGAGTAGTCCCTGAGCTCACGGAGCGCGCAAGCTGCAGCAGCCTGAGCGCTGCAATCGGATCAATCACAAGAGCCGCAGGGGCAGGCAGCATCAACAACCGTCGAGCAGTCAGGACGGCCCAAGCCCCTCCCACACTTCCATATCGACAACTCTGGCAGACAAGGTCCGGGATCTGTGGGTCACAGCGTGCCAGCCCCCCGGCCCTCACAGGCTCCGACATCTGCCGTCGCGAGACACTCACAGCGTCAGACAAACAAGGCCAGACCTCCTGCCCTTTTCATTCACACCACCTCGATTCTTCGAGCCGAATCCGTTTCGACCCAAGAGTACCCTAGGGCAAGCGACAGATCAAAATGACCGTCATGATCTGCTGATCCTTCCCCTTCAACCCTCCTCCCCCCTACCTCCTCATCATCATCCTCACTTTCCCCCTTTCAATCATCATATGTTCGATTGCTAATGCGATTGCTCTGATAAATCCTCCTCCTCCTCCTCCTCCTCCTCCTCCTCCTCCCTCCTCCTCCTCCTCCTCCTCCTCCTCCTCCTCCTCCTCCTCCTCCTCCTCCTCCTCCTCCTCCTCCTCCTCCTCCCCTCCTCCTCCTCCTCCTCCTCCTCCTCCTCCTCCTCCTCCTCCTCCTCCTCCTCCTCCTCCTCCTCCTCCTCCTCCTCCTCCTCCTCCTCCTCCTCTTTCTCCTCCTTCTCCTCCTCTTACTCCTACTCCTCCTCCTCCTCCTCCTCCTCCTCCTCCTCCTCCCCCTCCTCCTCCTCCTCCTCCTCCTCATCCTCCTCCTCCTCCTCCTCCCCCTCCTCCTCCGTCGGGGCAACCCGGGGGGCGTGAGGAACGGGGGAGGGCGGGGCTCTTGGCTCACGGGCATGGCGAGGGGCTGCCTGGCAGCGTGGCGGCATCGTCCTCTCCGCGCCGCGGAGGTCCGCGCTCTCGGCCCATCGGTCGAGCGGCGTGCAGCGCGCCACCGACTCCAGCTGGCATGCGAGGCTGGCCTTCGAGCACCCGTGCGGACACGGCGGCGAGGGAGCAGGTGGCCCGGGCTCCTGGCGCGACCGCAAGGCCGCGCCGCGCGCCCGTGCTGCGGCTCCAAGCAGCGGGGCGCCGCGCCCATTGGGCGGTTGCGGCGACGCCACGGTGTGGCCAGGCACGCGGCGGAGGCGCCACCAGGCGGATTCCCCCAGGCCAGCGATGCGGAGATCGTCATCGTCGGCACCGCGACGGCGGCGCCGTGCACCCCGACGCCCACGGCGTCACGGCCGCGCGACTCCTCACCCCGTGAAGGTGCTGAGGAGGGAGGCGCCGTCGTGGCCTGGCGGCTGGGCCGCGCCGTGCGACGTCGAGGCCCTGCTGGGGGATCTGAACCCTGCTGGTGGCAAGCAGGCCCGCTTCCCCGCAGTCCTCGAGAGCGAGGCCGAGGCAGCAGAGGAGGACGCGGAGGATGAGCTGCACGAGATCGGAGGGGGTCGAGAGCTCCCTCGTGCGGTGCAAGCAAGCGGTGCTGCAAGCGCTGAGGCGCAGCCGCCGCTGCCGCAGGTCGTCGAACTCGAGGGACAGGCGGGGGCCGTCGACGAGCAGACGATCGAGGGCATGGAGGCCCTAGCGGCGGAGAGCGACATCGGCGCCGAAGCGGGTGAGCACGTTCGGGCGCTAGACGCGCTCTGGGACAAGTGCAACGACATGTACGACGATGCTGGCACGACAGCAGAGTTCGGGGACCTCCTGGCAACCATGAGCAGGGTCTACAGCGACTTCTGGCATGCGGCTGCCAAGGAGGGGAATACGCCGACCCCGCGCACAGAGTGGGAGAGCCCCTACTTCGGGAAGACGAGTGGACGTCGGAAGCGGAACGCCTCGCCAATGAGCTGGGGATCCTGATGGGCCGATGCCGCTGAAGTGCGACAACGGAGCCACAACAGAGGATTTCGACGAGCACCTGACAACCATGAGAGAAAAGTATGCGGACCTGTCGAGGGCGGAAGGATAATTTGTGTTCCACGCAGCGCGCAACCGAGCTTATACAACAATAGAGGTTGTTATCGTCGAAAGTCATTGTCTACATCCTAAGCGAGAATGTGAAACTCGTGGAGTTGCTACACGCACCAAAGAGTCATAGTACGCCGTGATGACAGTTGCTCCAGCGCAGGCCCGCAGCGAGGGCGGAAGGACAATTGTGAACCCATGAAGTGCGGTTCCTCTCGGCAAGCCCATCTGTGAGCGGAGGGCTCGTGAAGGTGCCCTTCATGCGGCGATCCAGCTGGGCCTGGGGTCGCACCCCCCCCCATTTCCTTGCGTGCTGAATGGGGGTCGCTCCCCTCAACAGCTTAAGTCTGACCCTCCTCCTCCCCCTCCTCCTCCTCCTCATCATCATCCTCCTCCTGCCGCCGCTCCACCCCCTCATCCCTAGTCCTCTTCATCCTCCTCTACCTCCCCCCTCTCCTCCTCCTCCTCCTCCTCCTCCTCCTCCTCCTCCTCCTCCTCCTCCTCCTCCTCCTCCTCCTCCTCCTCCTCCTCCTCCTCCTCTCGTCATCCTCCGCCTCCTCCTCCTCCTCCTCCTCCTCCTCCTCCTCCTCCTCCTCCTCCTCCTCCTCCTCCTCTCTCCTGCCGCCGCTCCACCCCCTCATCCC
>CAUYUJ010018305.1:399045-406545 GCA_963575745.1 Prorocentrum cordatum | reverse complement strand
GCGTGCCATGCTTGTACGTGCTCCGCGCGCGCGTGGCAGCCTCTGGGGGTCCCGGGAGAAAAAGAACCCAGGTCAAGTCCTGGCAGGTCCAGGCCTCGGAAAAAAATAGCGAACATTCATGCCAAATTGATCTGTGAACGCCTCCCCCTCCCCCCAATGTCCAAAGTTGGCGGTGGGCCTGATGAGTTGCACCTCGACCGCAGTCTCCCCCGCGCGTGCCGACTTTGAGTTTGGGGGGCAGGGGGGGGGGTCACTAATTGATTCCCTCTACCGTCCGAGCCACGGCTGCCAGCACTCCCGAGCGCCGCAGGGACCTCCTCGAGCTCCCCAAAGAGGGCCCGGAGGGAGCTCCCACGGAGCCCACGAGAGTCCGAGACGGCCCAGGAGCGCCCAGAGGCGCGACGTATTGACGGCCCACAAGAGGCCTCCGAAGCGCCTCCAGAGGGCCCCAAGGGGACCCCCAAGAGCGCCCCGAAGGGCGAAAATCGGTGCAAGAACGTGCGTTTGTTTGACGACGTCGCTTTGAACGCTCCGAGACTGCCCGAGAGGCCCGCAAGATTGGCCCTCAAGGCAGCCCAAGAGGCCTCCAAGGCGGCCCTAAAGGACCCCGAGACGGCCCAAGAGCCTCCCAAGACGGCCCAAAAGGATTCCATGAGGGACCCAACAAGGGGAAAACGAACATACAGGTCCAGGTCTCCGCCCCAAGACGACCCACAGACCGCCCCCAAGCCCCCAAGAGATCCCGAGGAGACCCCACGAGGACCTCGAACCCCTCCCGGGCGCCCAAGAGGCCCCAGAAAAGCCCGAAAGAGGCTCCAAAGAGGCCCCCACGAGGCCCCAAGAGGCTCTCAAGAAGATTCCCTAGAGGCTCCCAAGAGGCCCCCATGACATGCCCCCAAGAGTCCTCCAAAAGACCCCGAACGACATACCAAGAGACCCTCACATGCATCCAAGAGGCCTCCCCACAAATCCCCAACCCCGTTTGAAAGATGGAGCCAAGTGTCCCAACTCGGCGCACCCCCCGAGACCTCCAACGCAAGATCGGGGACCTTCACCCTGCAACAACCTCCGAAAAGCCCCCAAGCTCACCCCTTATGTTTAACTTTGTGTATGTATATATGAGACCAGAGAAAGACCAATCATAAAATGTTCAGGCCTATAGGGCTATGGGACTATGGGACTATAGGGCTATAGGACCATAGGGCTATAGGGCCATCATATATAGAGCTATAGGGCTATAGGGCTATAGGGCAACAGGACTATAGGGCTATAGGGCTTTAGGGCTATAGAGCTGTAAACCAATATGGCTATCGGGCTGTAGTGCTGTAGGGCTATAGGCCTTTCGGGCTCTAGGGCGATTGCGCTATTGGGTTTTCGGGCTATAGGGCGCTAAGACTATAAGGATATGGGACGATAGGGCTCCTGGGCTATATCGGGCTATAGGGCTTTAGAGCTATAACGCTATAAGACTATGGGGCTATGGGGCTATAGGGCTATGGGGCTATGGGGCTACAGGGTTATAGGGCTATGGGGCTATAAGGCTATAAGGCTATAAGGCTATAGGGCTACAGGGCTCTAGGGCTATGGGGCTATAGGGCTATTGGGCTATAGGGTTATAGGGCTATAGAGCTATAGGGCTGTAAGGCTCTAGGGCTATAGGGCTATGTGGCTATAGGGCTATAAGGCTATGAGGCTATAGGGCTATTGGGCTATAGGGCTATAGGGTTATAGGAATATAGGGCTATAGGGTTATAGGGCTGTAGGGCTATAAGGCTATAAGGCTATAGGGCTATAGGGCTATGGGGCTATTGGGCTATATGGCTATAGGGCTATGGGGCTATAGGGCTATGAGGCTCTAGGGCTATAGGGCTATAGGGCTATAGGGCTATTGGGCTATAGGGCTATAGGGCTATAGGGCTTTAGGGCTATAAGGCACCCGGGCACCCAGGCACCCGGGCGGGCCGCCAAAATCGGTGTCAAACCTCACCTCACAACATGATACTGGAGAACAACCCCAATCAAAGTCGCTCTAGGGCTATAGGGTTACGGGGCTATTGGGCTATAGGGCGATGGGGTTATGGGGTTTGGGGGCTATAGGGCTCTAGGGCTCTATGGCCATAGGGCTATAGATCTATAGGGCTATAGGGCTATAGGGCTATAGGGACATAGGGCTGTAGGGCTGTAGGGCTATAGGCCTATGGGGTTATAGGGCCCTGGGGCTATGGGGCTATAGAGCTATGGGGAGATTGGGCTATGAGTATATACGGCTATGGGGCTATAGGGCTATAGGACCATAGGGCTATAGGGCTATAGGGCTACAGGGCTATGGGGCTGTAGGGCTATAGGGTTACAGGGCTATAGGGCTACAGGACCATAGGACCATAGGGCTATACCGCTATGAGGCTATGGGGCTACAGGGTATGAGTCTGAAGGGCTATAGGGCTATAGGGCTATAGGGCGATTGGGATATCGGGCTATAGGGCTATCGGGCTATAGGGCTACTGGGCTGTAGGGATGTAGGGCTATTAGGCTATAGGGCTATCAAGCTATAGGGCTATGAAGCTATAGGGCGATGGGGCTCTACGGCGATAGGGCTATAGCGCTGTAAGGCTATAGGGCTATAAGGATATAGGGCTATTGGGCTATAGGGCTAGAGGGCTGTAGGGCTTCAGGACTACAGGGCTATAGGGCTATAAGGCTACAGGGCTATAAAGCTATAGGGATACAGGACTACAGGGCTATAGGGCTATAGGGCTGTAGGGCTATAAGGCACCCGGGCACCCGGGCACCTGGGCACCCGGGCGGGCCGCGGAAATCGGTGACACACCTCACCTAACCATATGAATCAGCAAGGACACCTACAGAGGCAAGCTCTGATTGGGGAACTAGAACAACGCGCGCTTCACGCGCACGTAAGTTCTGGCAAGTTCTCGTTGTAATCTAGAGTGTTCGGCAACGGAGAACGCACAGTGGATAATACATTCCTTTTGAAACTTACAATGGGGGCTTTGGGGGCCGTCTGAAGGCCATCCTGGAAAGTCTGAAGCCCCTCTTGGGAAATCTGAGGGGCATCGTTGGCCTTATAACGCTCCTCGTGATCCAACTTCTCAGGGCCATCGACCGAGATTCGCACCGGAAACACACCTACATTGTTGTTGAAAATACAAGCTGGAAAATATCTCATCTCAAAGCAAGTACGGGTCTCGCACCAGAATCAGCCCTTCACCTGCTTTAAACAACACCCTCCAAGAAGGGCGCTTTTCTTCCAAAGGAGGAGAAGGCCACGTTTCTAACCGTTTCGGCCAACTGTTTTAAAGCGCCCAACTGAGGTTCGCACCCGAACCAGCCACTGCACTGTTTGCTTATTCCCTACCTAGGCTCTGCCTAGAAGGGTTCTTACCCTCTGTCTTAAAGGGGCCGGGCAGTGGGCCCCGCCCCGGGCGGTTCCCCCAGGATCCGCCCCGCGGTTCCCCCAGTCCCCTGGGAGCGGTTGGGCCAGTCCCCTGGGGGCTTTAGCTTTAGCTTAGCTTTAGCTTAGCTTTAGCTTTAGCTTTAGCTTTAGCTTTAGCTTTAGCTTTAGCTTAGCTTTAGCTTAGCTTTAGCTTAGCTTTACCTTAGCTTTACCTTAGCTTTACCTCAGCTTGAGCTTAGCTTTAGCTTAGCTTTCGTTTTCGCTTTAGCTTTCGCTTTAGCTTTAGCTTTAGCTTTAGCTTTAGCTTTAGCTTAGCTTCAGTTTAGCTTCAGCTTAGCTTTAGCTTAATTGCAGCTTAGCTTTAGCTTAGCTTTAGCCTAGCTTCACCTTAGCTTTAGCTTAGCTTTAGCTTAGCTTTAGCTTAGCTTTAGCTTAGTGTTAGCTTAGCTACACCTCAGTTCTAGCTCTCGCTTAGTTTAGTTCTAGCTTAGTTTTAGCTTAACTTCAGCTTAGTTTAGCTTAGCTTTAGCTTAGCTTCAGCTTAGATTTAGTTTAGCTTCAGCTTAGATTTAGCTCACCTTCAGCTTAGCTTTAGCTTATTGTTTAGCTTAGCCTAACTGTTACTACAAATGCTGCTTGCCTAGGGGCCCCAGCTCGTAGGTAGGGTCGCACTGGGATAATGTATTTCCAACAACGTACTCAGCCCATCTGCGCCAAGGGATGATACAAAGTGCGCCGACAATAGTGCGACAGCAACACTGCAGGACACGGTGCACGGCGGATATGCATATCGTGCGACGTGTGCGTGGCCGACTCGCAAAACAGAGGGGCAAAATGACAGGAACCATTGCACTGGGAACACGAAGCAAAAAGAACCGATCGGGGTGGAAGAACCATGACCTCGACAAAAGCAGCTACATGATGGAGTATGCCCCCCTCAGCAACCCTCGAAAATGGCGACACTACTTTCACACTTCGCAGCCCCCCAGGGATGGCGAGGTCCCCAAGCCCCCCCAGCAACCCTCGAAAGTGGCGACGCTACTTTCACATTTCGCAGCCCCCCAGGGATGGCGAGGTTCCGTTTGGGTCCGCGCGGGGCCCCACTGCGTTGGCTCCCCAACCAGCCCTCAAAAGTGGCGACACTTTCACACTTCGCAAACCCCCAGGGATGGCGAGGTCCCGTTTGGGTCCCTGTGGGGCCTCAGTGCGCTGGTTCCTCCAGCAACCCTCGACACTGACGAGCGAAAATTTCACAATTCGCAGCCCACCAAGGATGGCGAGGTCCCGTTTGGGTCCGCGTGGGGCCCCACTGCGCTGGCTCCATCAGCAGCCCTCGAAACTGGCAACAGCTTCACACTTCGCAACCCACCAGGAGTAGCGAGGTCCCGTTTGGTCCCGCGTGGGGCCCCACTGTGGACTCCCCAGCAGCCCTCGAAAGCGGCGACAGGCACACACTTCGCAGCCCCCAGAAGGAATGCGAAAGGAGAGAGCCGAGAGGAGATCGGGGGCGGCAGGAAGAGGATTAAAAGGTAGAGACCCCCCTGCTCTAGTCAAAACGAGAACCCAACCAGGGGAAGGCTGGAAGAAAAACATATATATATATATGTGTACATACAACTACATATATACACACACGCACATACATACATACACACACATGTGCGTCGGCGGCTAGGCAGAGTGACTGCGCTGGCGGACTGGGCATGTGTAGGGCGTACAAATGCGAATGCCCTGCACGGGCCGGAAGGAAGGAAAGCCGGGCCCGCTCAGAGCGGGGCCAGGCCATGGCAGGGGCAGTGCCGGAGCAGCGGGGCGGCAGCCGCGGGGCAGCCAGGGGCGGGCAGCAGCCAGGGGCGGCAGTGCTGGGCGGGGGGAACAGGCCCAGCCAGTGCTGGGGGCGGGCACCGCAGCAAAGCGGCCGCGCGCCGAAGTCGGGCCGACCTTTCAGGCGACGGGGCAGCCGGAGAAGACCACCTCAGGGGAGGGGCCGGGGGGTAGCTGGGAAGGGTCCAGCAGGCGCAGCGAACAGAGGCGCCGAGATCCATGGGACCTGCGAGGCACCAGATGGCGAGCGGCCCGGACACCCTGTGTGTAGGGACACCGGGAAGGGGGACGGAGCACACACACACAAACTAACAAACAAACAAACAAACAAACAAACAAACAAAAACAAGGCGGTTGACAAAGGAATGCTTCAAAGCGGGTAAGGGCGTCTATGTTAAGATGTCATGGCATGGGCGCCCTCCATCCGTGCAAATATTGGTTTTTGAAAATGAACGTGCGCGGCGCTGAAGCCAGAGCCCAACTTTGAAACACAAGGGGCGGTGATCTGAGGCCCGCACCGAAATCAGCCGTTACCAAATACCTTCGCAGAAGACGGCCCCAGAGACACGCTTAACTCAGAGTCCCGACAAGCAGCCGTCGCGATCACCGCCGCATGGGCTTCGCAAGCCACGTCGCGGGTGGGAGGTGGGACGACTGCGCGAGTAATGGAGTTGGCAAATTCAAGCTCTGCAAGGTGGAATGCACGCGCAGATTCCCTTTCGCAAGAGAATTCGCCAATGGGCCAGAGGCGTGCTAAGATCTCTGGCACCAGATTAACAGTCTTTCTAGTTCGTGCGCGCGGGGCCGCCCCTGCGGGTCCCCGGACGAAAAGTTCTCCAGCAGGTCCCCCGGCGGACCCAAGGCGGACCCCAGGCGGCGCGGATCAGATGGTTCTCCTCCTGGGCGCAGCTTTCAGGCGCCCCAGAGCGCTCCAAGTGGACCCCAAGAGGCGCCCAAGACGGTTCAAGAGGGCTCCGTGTCGTCGAACGGTCCGTCCGAGACACCAAAGATGGGTTCCAGACGGCTCACGAGGCCTCCAAGACGCCGCAGGAGACCTCCAAGAGACCTCCCAAAAGAGGCCCAAGAGGCAAAAATCGATGATTTCCCATTGGTTTGGGGAGAATCTTGGCGTTCTCGCCTTTTCAGCTTCCCGGCGCTACAAGACGGCCCAAGAGGCCCCCAGGACCGCCCAACGCCAGCCCAAGAGGTTTCCAAGACGGAGGACCCGACTGGCCATCTCGAGCTCTTTGCCCGAAAAGGCCCCCGTGGGGCTCCAAGAGGCCCCCAACAGGCGCCCAAGAGGCCTCCAAGAGGCCCCAGGAAGTCCCAAAAATATCACCAAGAGGCCCCCGAGGGGCCTCCCAAGAGATCCCACGAAGCCTCCCAAAGAGGCGTCTTGTCCACGATCAAAGCTCGCCCCAAAATACGCCAAGAAGAGCTCTGAAGAGGCTCCGAAGAGCTTCCTCCGCACTGCCCCCGCACAGAAGCTCCCGGCAGCGCTCCGAAGAGACCCCGTGACAACGAAACGCTTCCCCGGACAACCCCCCAGAAGGTCCAGACGAATCGCCCTGCAGCTGCGCCCTGCAGCTGCTCCACGGGAGCGGCTCCAACCCCAACATCCTCTAGGGCTCCCAACTTCGCGCTTCGCGCTCCACGAAGCGCGAGGCGCGAATAACTTCGCGCTCTCGCGCCGCCCCCCCAAAGGGAGAAAAGGAGGACGAGGAGGAAGGGGAGAAGGAACGAGGACCGCGAAGCGCGAAGCGCGAATAACTTCGCGCCCTCGTGGGAGCCTGCCCAACGCAACGCCTCGCAAAAGCATGACCCGCCCCCGCAGCTCCGCAGTGCAAACGACCACTCGGCCAGCCGACAGCGGTGCGACAATATTGGCTGGCGGAATGAGCGAAGCGATTAAATATAGTCTAATTCCCCCACCCCCGGCATTATCGGCATCCCCCTGGGACACAACAATTTGCACGCGAGTATGCCCCATCGTGCATTTCAAATAAGAACTCGTACCATCACAAGGAGCAGCACCCTTATCGCCCCTGCCCCCCCATCCGTGTTAAATCCAATCAGCCATCTAGGGCGTGAGTGGTTTAGAAAGTGTCCTCTTCCATCGCTGTGGTGTACAAAAGTGTTGGCCACATTTGGGTCTACTTGGGGGGCCTACTTAAGGAGACCCCCTCTTGTGATCGATCTCCTCCAAGATGGCCCCAAGATAGCTCCCGAGGCTCCCAAGGATGCCCCAAGACGGCCCCAAGGGG
>CAUYUJ010018305.1:389045-391545 GCA_963575745.1 Prorocentrum cordatum | reverse complement strand
CCACCACCCGCACCACCTCTTGCAAAAACAAAATGTTAGCCAGCGTGGACCCCGAATGGTGCGTTTCTAGCCATCAACGTTGTGCAATATACTTGGAGCCACCTATGCGGTGCAATATAAATATATATATAGATATATATATATATATATATGTGTGTATGGTGCTAGCTGCGTTGTGAAATACATGTTGCGCGAAAGACGTTGTACAATAGATGCGGAGCAATCTATGTGGTGCAATCTCCGTGGTGCAATAAATGTGCGGTGCTGTCTACGTCGTGCAATAGATGCGCGGTGCAACCTACGTGCAATATGTGTGGTGCGATCTATATTGTGCACGCTATGTGGGGCAATATATGCGGCGCAAAGTATGTGGTGCAATGTGTGTGCAACACGCGATGCAGCATATGTGGTGCAATCGAAGTGGCGCAATTAATGTAGGTTCGCAATGAATTGTCAACCCGCTCGCAATTTGAACCATGCGGACGCGATTGCGATGAGTGTTTGGTGTTGGCTGGTGCGTCTTTGCGGCCGAGCTAACCCGCGCACGCTCGCGCGCGCAGCGGCCAGCTAGTTTGGCTCGACCGACGCGGCCGCGTTGGCGCTGACCGCTGGCCGTTTCCCAACGGGCACTTCAGTGCGAGTCGGCGACTTGGGCGAGCGCAATGTCATAGCGACGTCGACAACGGTGAACACGAGGATGGTAGTAACGATGCTGGTGACGATGACGGCAACGACGACGGCACGGCCAGTGACGGCGCCAATGATGATCACGCCGACGACGATGACGGCGTCCTGGGAAGGAGTTCGACATGCTCGCGCGGCCGACGCGCTAGAGTGGCCCGCATGGTGTTCACATGCATCGTGCCCCCCCAGCACGCGCGCAAGGACGTTCGAATGATTTCGGCATGCGGCGCGAGAGGCCCGCTGGACAAAATATAATGAAAATATTCAAAAACTGATGGCCGTCTCAAGAACTCACAACAGCGCGAGCGCATGTTCTCATATGAAAAATCTGAGTTGCAAAACCACGCGTTTGCTTCAACATGTTTTCGGAGCACTCGACTTCTACATCCTGGCGAAACCTACGGTTTTTGAGAGATTTCGGCGTGCGCGCGCGACGACGCAAGCGCGTGCATTTCGTCCCGTTCTTTTGCAAGGGATTATTGCGACAGTACGCGCGCAAGGGCGTTCGAACGATTTCAACATGCGCGCGAAAAGCCCGTTTGGTAGCATGTTATGAAAACCTCGAATTTGTTCTGAAAAGGGGGGCGGTTTAAATCCGGGGGGGTAGATCCGAATACTCCTTTCGAAAGGAGAACCTATATGAAATCTACGCACTGCAATATATGAGGTGCTACTTACGGTTTGCATTATATATATATATATTTACATACATACATACATACATACATACATGTGTATATACACACAAACATACAAACATACATACATACATACATACATACATACATACATACATGCATGCATACATACATACATACATTCATACATACACTTATACACATGTATAAATGTATGTATTTATGTATGTGTATATAGGTATATATCGTAACATCTTTGTGGAGCAATCTCGGTGGTGCGATATTTGTCGCGACGTCAACGGCGACAACATAGCCGCCAGACCGACCGTCAGGCCCAGACGACGGGCGGCGACGAGGCGGCGACGGGGCGGCGACGGCGACCACGGAGCCGCCAGACCGTTGGTCGGGCCCAGTTCCCCCTAAGTGCAAGCACTGTTCGGGGAACAAGATACACTGTGCACCAAAATCTTGATCATGCGCGGACGCACCGCGATCACTTTGCATTAGTCTTTTGGCAGGGAGGGCGGGGGGGGGGCCGCATATTGCCTGCTGTGTGCAATGCCGACCCCCCAGCCATTCCTGAAAAAATATACAGGGCACGCTGCGGCAAAAGCTGGATAATGCCCAGCAACCAAGCGATCACATTGCACTCATTGTTTCTGACAGGGACGAAGGGGATGCTGGCGTATTGCCTGCTGCGTGCAGGCACGTCACCCCCGCGAAGACAATACTGAATATACTTCCCGGCAACGAGCACGCGCGGGAGCCACGCAATCATGTTTGCACTGTTATCCGAGAGGGATGAAAGGGGGGTGCCCTGGCACGCGCGGCGCACCTCGCGACGTCGCGCGCACCTGGCTGGCGTCGGCGTTGGCTCCCGGTCATGGTCGATGGCGGCCCCTGCCCATGCCGAGGCTCGAGTGCTAGTTATGTGGTGGGAGGGTGGGTGGGGGTGAGCGAGACGGCCGTCCTTCGGGGGGGGAAGCTTGACCCCTCCTCCTGCCCCTCCCCCTGGGTCTGGACGAGGTGGCCCCGAGGACGCAGGCGGCCCTGTTGGGTTCAAGACGACCCCCAGATGGACCCCGAAGCGCCAAGATGACAACCAAGACGGCACACGACGGTCCAACATGTTTCGTGATAACCTCCGACATACCTTCAAGATGTCCCAAAACGGCTCC